>CM035126.1:65748839-66119088 GCA_020205555.1 Panax stipuleanatus
ATCATCCACTTTGGTATCTTATTGAACAAAAATGGTGATATTATTCCTCCATTGATCAAGAATTTAGATTTTTGGGAAGTATCATGATCATCCAAAGCTCGTATTTTATCTTTGTTACCTTTTCTTAATAATGATAAACAATTTGAAAGAACCGAGTCGACCGCTAGAACTGCTGGTCTTAGAGCCAGAAAAAAATAGGCTTTATTGGAATAAAGTTTTACAATAAAGACTACACTTGATCATCATAAAAAAAAGAGAAATATCTCTTTCTTTTCGAATTGAATCTTCTTATATCCACTTATCTTTCAGGAGTATATTTATGCACTTGCTCATGATCATGGTTTAAATATAAATAGATTTATTTTGTTGGAAAATGCGGGTTATGACAATAAATTCAGTTTACTAATTGTGAAACGTTTAATTGAGAGGACAACCATCTTTTAGTGGCGACTATCATCTCCTTATCATTCTTAGCAAGTAAAATGTCATCAACATACATTGAAAGGATAAGAAAATTTCCATTAGACCTTTTGAGATATACGCAATGGTCCTCTTCGATCATCGTAAACCCATCATCAATGGTTGCTCGATGAAACCGAAGATACCATTGTCTAGATGCTTGTTTCAAGCCATAAATGGAATGTTTAAGCTTGCAAACTTTGCGCGCAAAACCTTCTTCAATATAACCTTCCGGTTGTTCCATGTATATCTCTTCGAAAAGTTCTCCATTTAGAAACGTCCGTCTTTACGTCTATCTGGTATAGTTCTAGATCCAAATATGCAACCATTGCTAATAATAGACGGATCAAGGCAAATCTCACAACAGGTGAGAAAGTCTCCTCATAATCAATCTCTTCTTGTTGAGTGTAACCCTTGGCTATAGGGCAAGCTTTATATATTTCAATGGAACCATCTGACTTGCGTTTAACTTTGAGAACCCATTTGCTCCCAACAACTTTTTACCCATTCGGAAGATCAACTAAGTCCCAGACTATATTAGTCCTCATAGATTCCATTTCCTTATCCATTACATTTTTCCACTTTTCACTTGATGCAAGTGACATAGCTTCTCGATAAGATCGAGGTTCCTCTTGATCTTGTGTATCAGCCATAAAAGCATTTCTCTCAATCTCAAAGAGACGACGTGGAATATTGCCTCTTTGACTTCTTCGCAATTGAATAACAGGTGACTCTTCATTTGATGGAAGAGGACTTGATATTATGCCATTCCCACTTTCTATAGGAGTCAAAGGATTAGATTCCTTAGTCTCAATCATCTAATTAGGTGCGCCATTTTCTTCCTCCATCTCGTAAAAGTCTTTATCCTTGTTAACATCACATCTGCTCGAAAAATCCATTTCTAGAAACTCTGCATCTCGTGACTCAATCTCAGATATGAACACGTAGCCTTTTGAGTGTTTAAAGTACCTTATAAAGATACACTTCTTACCACTTGGGTCCAACTTTCCATATTTATGAGAAGTGTTGTAAACATAAGATGCAATGGTGTATTTGCCCTTGTGGCTTTACCAAATGGTTTTCTAGTAGACTTAATTGCTAAGTAATGTTCACAAATAGGAAAGTTGACCTTAGCGAGTGGGACTAAAAAACCTTCCCGAGCTAACCTGATCATCATGTCTCATCCAATATGGCTTAATCTAGCATGCCATTAAATTGAACTACAATGTTCACTCTCAACATAAGTAAGATAAGAATATGAATCCTTATTATAACTAGAATTAATAATATCCAAAACCATTAAACCATTATTTAATAAAATCAAATCCACAAACATTCGTCCAATGAGAGATAATAACTTTGTCTCTCTCAAAAACCACAAGAAAGAAAAAAACTGTCTTAAAATAGCAAGAACATAAAATAAATTCTGTCGGACATCCGACACATAAAATACATCATGTAGAATTAATGTTGAGCATCCTCGCATCTCTGGTTTGTAAGTGCCAATTCCTAGCACGTCCACACTAGAGTCATTCCTCATGTATACTTTTATACCAGCCAGAATGCGGCGATATTACTCCACGAACCCAGTTCGATATCTGGCTATGTGGTTCGTTGCTCCAGAATCTACAATCCACAAATGGAGAGATTGAGCAACAAAAATACTAGAATTAATATTACACATAGTTTGATCAAAACTAGAAAGTACCTTCTTCGGCTCAGTGCATTCACGAGCAAAGTGCCCCATTTTGCCACAATTATAGCAGGCCATCTTAGCCTTGTCCTTCTTGCCATCTCTTTTCCCTCTTTTTCTCTTGGCACCTACATTTGTTGCCTTCTCAGGTGCATGAGCAGAAGTTGCAGCAGTAGCTTTCTTTCCATTATATCTTTGCTTGGGTTTCCCCTTGTGAAAACTAGATTCAGCAACATATGCCTTGGATGGCTTAACAGCTTCTAAGCGCTCGGCCTCAAGCTCCAAGTAACGCCGAATATCTTCAAAGTTTTTGATATTCGGGTTATGGGTCATGTTAACCCGCATATGTTCCCAATTATCTGGGAGTGAGCAAACCACAGCTGATATCTGCTGCTCATCTGATAAGTCATTGCATGTAGTCTTCAACTCTCTAATCATGTTTGACATTATTTGAAGGTGTTTCTTCATTAAATGATCAACCTCCTTCTTATAACCGTCAAACGTGATAGTTAAGCCGCGCAACCTAGTCAATGAGGTGCCTCGTAATTTTGTTTTGAGAGCTTCCCACATCTCATAAGCAGTCGAGAACTCTTCGTATTCAAACAAGAACTTATTGCTCATACTGCTCAAGAGAGTAATGCGAGCAATTCTATATTTCTTGCGCCAATTTTCAAAGGCAGCTAGCTTTTCGACATTTTCAGCATTATCACCAGTCGGTTTAGTTTCCTTAATAATTAGAGTCTCTTCCACTTCTAACTCCTCAAGAACCATTCGGACCTTACGATGTCATACATCATAATTATCCCTATCGAACTTATTACCCTTATTAAGATCGACAATAATTTGTTTTGAAGCCATCTAAACGATCGAGAAAACGTTATTAGAAAATTTTAAGAGTTCACCACAGTATTAACTTATCTTTGCCACATAACATAAACTTACTAAAATAATCAAATATAAACACAAAAAAGAAACTTTGCTAAGCTAGGGAATCACATTTTGCGTGTATATTTAATCATTTTATTATTGTTTATTTAGTGCAAAGATATGCATAGAATTTTTAAAAAAACTTCTTAAATTCCTCCCACTAACTTCAAACATATATAAGTGTTCATGGCATTCTAAATAATCATATGCATACTAAAAAAATAGATAAAATCTATTGTATATTAAATGTTCTAAATATTTAAAAGGATTAAATAAAACATGATATTATACCACATAATATACAACAAATATGCCAAACACCTTATATTTCTACCAGAAAATTTTAAACATATCATTTATTCATAAATAACATTTTGATATTTTTCTGAATTTTTTTGACCAATTTATAATTTATAAAAAATAAATTGTGCTTTCATAATTACTCATTTTATTCCAAATAATATGCAACACCATGTCAAACACATAGTATAGCTATCAAAAATTTTATACAGTAGATTTACATCATAAAAGATTACTATAATTTTTGTGGAATTTTTATCATAATTATGTTAATTATCAAAATTAATTAATGATTACATAATTAACTAGAAATTAACCCAAAAATACTAAAATTTGTTAATTTCCTCCACAAAATTTTACGACAGTAGCTTAACCTCACAAAAGAGTTACTACAATTTTCTGGAATTTTTTTTATAATAATTATGTTAATTATCACAATTAATTAACTATCCTATAATTAATTGAAAATTAACCAAAATTTACTACAGTATATAACCATCATAAAAAGGTTACTGAAATTTTCTTGGAATTTTTCTGATAAATTTGCTAATTATCACAATTAATAAACCATTGTATGATTAATTGGAAATTAACCAAAAATACCCAAATATATCAATATTACAAAATTCCACTGAAAACATTAATTATCTACTAATAATTAATTTTGGTAAAATTTTTAGAATTTAATAATCAATATAACTATTTTAAAATTAATTTCCATGCCAAAAATAATTAATAAATTATTTTCTGGACATTTAATAAAAACTGCCAAACAGGCTAGACCGCGGGTCAGGATCCAGGTTACTGGGTCGGATCTAGGCGCGTGGGTCAGCGATTCACCCCTTCAGTTAGGGTTTTCAAGTGAAAAATTATAGTTTGATACCCTTTTTTAAAACGACCATAACTTATTCGTTTTAAGTCCAAAAAATACAAATAATATATCCACGAAATCGTATCAAAAATTTCTATGCAACCATGAGATCAAAATTTTGATACGAACTTCTAGGAAAAATAGTTTTTGATTTAAAAAAATATTTACAAGTAACTAGGGTTTAAAATATCTTTCAAAATATAAAACCAATTTAAACGAAATTTTGCAGGTTATATTATCATCATATAAGATAGAACATACTGATATTTCATGCTCAAATGATATCTCTATTATGTTCTACCATTATCATGTTATTTAAGCTTTTTTGTAACAAAGAACACAAAACACATGCATTGCATCATGGACAACATATATAGCACGAATTCTAGCATAAGATGGCTCTGATACCAATGTAAGATTATATAACATACATTCAGCGGATTTGAACCAGAAAACTTTAATTTTCTAGTTACCTCTTGAAGCGTATGCCTACAAACTCGAACTGCTAGAATCACGAATTCAGCGAACAATGATTTCAGCTAGGGGTGGAAACGGATATATACGGACTCGGATACAGTAGTATTCGTATCTGTTTATTTGCGGATACCTTTAAACCGAATACGGATAATATTCACTTTTTTCCGAATACGAATAATATCCGCTTTTTTTCGAATACGGATGCGGACGAATACGGATTTTCCGGTTACCATTTATTGTCCTAACTATAACTAGAATAAAAAATAATGAGTTTTAAAATATAGTTTATTAATGAATGAATGTTAATTTATTTATTTTTAATAAATATTTAAATATAATAATCAATGTTCTTAATTATAATTCAAATACATTTTTATCATTTTTGAAATCCTAAATTTTAAAACTATTTATTAATGTTTAGATGTCCAATATTGTAGCGTGTATGAATATTTATAATTTATAATTAGATTCAAAAGTTTATATTAAATATTTAATTATTTTTTCTCAAATACTTGATTAAAATTTTAATAATATGTTTATGGAAACTTTTATTTATAATTTATTCTCAATACATAGATTACAATTTACATAGTTATAAAAAGTTTATTTTATTCCATTATATTTATGGAGAGTGCGAGTTATAATGTATATGTGACAACTGACAACTAGTTAATTCAACTTCATCCAAAATTTACTTTGGACTTGCTTTAAATATTTGGACTTCTAATTTTTAAATAATTGGGCAAATGAAAGTGATAAATACTCCATTCACCCTAAAATTCATAAACGTGACTTAATTATTCAACCCCTTTCTAGATTAATTCTAAATTAATTCAAACTTAACACATTTTAACAATAAAATTATATTGTTCATTGTTCCTGTGATGCCCCTAAAATAGGTTCAATACTCAACCCATTCTGAGTCGCCAAATACATGGTACAGAATTCAAATACAATCTTTTATATCAACGGTCGTGCAAAATACGACCACACAACTGTGAGTGTCAATACAGACATGTAAAAAATATAAACACTCAAACTAAATCCTCATTACATTTATTATCAAACTATTTTACAAAAAAAAATAGCGAGAACTTCTACAGCTCTAACTCGGACCATCACTCCATTCCCCAACTAGTACCGGCGATATTCTCATTTTCTGAAAAAAAATAATGGAAGAAAATGGTGAGCTCAACTAGCCCAGTAAAGAATATTATGACTAAGATAATGAAGAATAAATTATCGTTAGTCTTCAACAAATCAGATAAAATGTTATGGACAACAAGTTTTAGATCAACAACTGCAGCGGTAATAACAATTCATTAGAAGAGTTAAGTAGAGAATTGTGACGCCCCCAAAATAGGTTCAATCCAGCCAACTCATTCTGGGTCGCCAAGAAATACATGGTACAGAATTCAAATACAAATCTTTTATATCCAATCGTCGTACACAATACGACCACATAAAGTGTGAGTTTTAGTACGAATACAGTACCCACACTCCTGATCAAAGATACGTTACATAAAGGAACAGTCAATAACTGTTTTAAAAATTAAAATATTTGGAAAATGCTCAAAAAAACCTTCGTACATAGGAGGCCATGTTTCTAAGTTATAATAGATATCATAAGACTTGAGAATTAACATTGGTTGACCCAATAGACCCCAAAGAAGAACGAGTAGATTACTATCCTATTCATTCTATTGGTGGGTATTCTCTTGCCATATAATTATCTCAATTTTCTCAAATTGAGAATTATATTCCAACCATACTCCAAGATTATATGAGTAGTGCTCATAGATATAATCAGCAAGTGGATGAGCACAACCATGTCTTATAATAACATGAAGTTGTATGTGGTTAGACATCTTGTATGATAGTGGCAACACACCCTTCCAAAGATGGGTTTACCTCACCTAAGTCGGGTCACCAAAATCAACTGTTAAATGACGTATAAAATACGACACATTTAAAGTTCTCAATACAATTATTTTCATACTGTTTTATGGGAGACTTCAACAGTTATAGACCATCGTTCTATTCCCCTGTTATTCCCGCTCGACCCAGCTACACTCTTATTACCTGAAAGGAATTGTGAAGCAAAAGGGTGAACACAAATAGCCCAGTAAAGAATATTATGACTAAAGATAATCAAATTATCAATAGCATTCGTCAGTAATAACTTAGAAATTTAGAACATATGGTAGATGATAAAACTTTTCAATCATAGTTGCAGCGGAACAAACAATCCATTAGAAAAGTCAGATAGACCATAATGTCTATTATTTCCTCCATGTTAAAAGTCCACCAGCAATATTGTATCCCTGTAACATCAATCAACAATTCATGTCCACAATCATGTAAATAGTTCATTATCATAGTTATATCGATAAATTCCTCTTCGCACCCAGGACGAAGATAATTTTCATCACATGTCTTTACCTGAAACATCAAAGATCATAGTTATACCAAATCACAGTTTCTTTACATAATCATGCTAATAAATTCATCTTTGCACTCAGGCCAAAGATATTCACTTGTAACATCAATAATCATGATTATACTAGTCTATAGCCTTTAGACATAATCATGTTAGTCATTTCATCTTTGCACTACGGGCCAAAGATATTCAATAGTAACATCAATGGTCATGATCATGCCAAACACTTATCCATCTTTGCACTACGGGTCAAAGATATTCAATAATAACATCAATAGTCATGATCATGCCAAACACCTGTCCATCTTTGCACTACGAACCAAAAATATTCAAGTTTCATATTTCAAAGATAACGATTAAAATTTAATAAGAAGATTTGGGTAAATAAAAATTCAAGTGAAATGATATTAAATGAAACTCAAATCTCAAAGGAATATCTAATCATTTCAGAATTTATAGAAGCAATATTTATAACCATGTTGATCAATTCACCTTTGCACTTATGCTAAAGATATTCAATTATAAAATCAATGGTCATGATCATACCAGTCAACAATTCATCTTTGCACTACTGGCCAAAGAGAATTCATAGTCATGGTCATACCAATAATCTACCCATCTTTACACTCAAGTCAAAGAGAACTTCCATCACCATGATTATAAAAATATTATATATGATGAATAGACATAGTAAGAACAATATGATCAAAACATTGATCCAATTTCAAGAGTTAGATTCATAAATCAAAGATAATTTAGACAGAAAAATAAATCAATTTTTGTCGTGAATAGCACCCCGTAAATAGTAACGCGTGAATAGTAACTCATGAATAGTAACTCGAATGAATAGTAACTCGTGACAAGTACTCGAATGAATTAACTCATAAATAGTAACTCATAAATAGTAACTCCTGAATAGTAACTCATGAATAGTAATTCGTGAATAGTAACTCATAAATAGTAACTCATGAATAGTACTCGAATGAATAGTATCTCGACATGAAAAGGTAAAACTTTCATAATAAAATTCAGACCAATATTCCGGTGAAATGATATTAGATGAAGCGCAAAACTCAAGGAATTTCTAATCATTTCAGGAATTATAGAAGCAATACTTACCGTAGTAAGTTTAAATTTAAGAATATGAAATGAAATATTATCACTTTCATAATATGGAATATGAAAGAAAATAATATTCTTTACGAATATTGAAAGAAAATAATATTATTTTCGAGAAAAATAATATCCTTTACCAAAATATCATTTACGAGAAAAATAACATCCTTTATCAAAATATCTTTTATCAAAATATCTTTTACAAAAATAATATCATTTACGAAAATAATATCATTCACGAAAAAATAACCTCCTTTACGAAATATAATAACATCCCTTACCTTAGTAAAATACTAGATCTGACTAGAATATCAGATATTTTGTTGAAAAAAATCTTGCACCGTAATTCACACTCAAACTATCCTTATACTCATAAGAAATACGCTCAATATTATAGAGAGAAAATTTTCTGATTCTGGTGTAATTTTTATTTCTTAATAAGCACCCTATTTATAGGAAAGTGTCTGAACACCAATTCTGACAATTTCACCTACGGATCAATTTCTTAGAACCTCACTTTTGAAATTTGCAGCACTCCACCTAAGAGTAATTAAAGTCTCCACCAAAAATCAGCATTTTACAACCCAAAAGGACAAGTGGGGCCCACACATGTTTTAAATTTAAATAATATTCAGAAACTTCAATAATTCATAATAAATAACCCATTTATCAGAAAAATACGAACCTTATGTCCATTTCATATAAAATTTAATTCTCTACAACTTTGTAAAAAGAAGTTTTTCCAAATTCCGAACGAAAAATGACCCAAATTTACATACGGATGATTTTTTCACACCCTCACTCTAACAAAATATATACTGATAAAGACCTCCGTATACCAACTTTAAAAAATTAACAATCAGCATTTTTCAACAACAAGTGGGGCCCACCAACTCACAAAATATGTTTTTAGTATTTATTGTAACAAAATCAATTTGGACCCAATTTGCTCTCTTTCTCCTCATATTATTCATATATCGTAAATTTATTGTAAAAAATATCATTACTATTATATTATTATAGTATCACATTATACACTTATAATATAATATTATAATAATATATTTGAATGAATTATTTTATCAGAACAGATAAAATATCTATTCTCAATAATTGTCACTTTTGCTAAAAATTCCTCCATTTATATCTACATTGAATAAATATTTTTTTATTGTTTTATCAATAATTAATTATTCACAAATAATATTACAGAACCACAATAAGGATTTCTTCTTATCGGCGCGCAATTAGATTAACTAACCCATTTTCTAAACAGAACTTCCTAGACATTGTCAATAATGTTGTCTAATAATATTGTTCAAATAATATGAATTATTAATTTGATAATGTAAAATACTGTGCAACGGTTATTGCGACAATTATTGAATCAATAATATAAAATATCAATGTAGCAATTATTGATATAAAATATCAACGTAGCAATTATTGAACTAAAAAAATATTATGCAATTGTACCAATTATTGAATCAATAATATAAAATATTGAACAGTAATTACTTTAACAATTATTGAATGAGTGACTTCTTACGTAAGAATCAATAATTAGAAATTAATGTGCAATACCGTGTGCTACTGTGCAACAACGCGTATTACAGTATTTTTATCATCGGGTATTTCAACAGTTTAACGGTAACAATTTTACCGTTATTTTTATAAAAATTTACTTCTGTCACTTTCTATATCCGACATTCATTCCGTTGTGGGGTCCACCAATGACTGCGTCGTCGTACGAATATTCTCCGACAAAAAAAATATTCCTCAACCAAACAAATATTATCCGACACAACGTATATTTTATACCAACTTGCTTATTTTATAAAATTTGCACATATCACCCTTAACTTTAACCTTTTATCAATTTAACCATTTACTGAATAGAATAATAATTATAAGAAAATTGAATACTTCTATTTCATAAAATACGGGGTCTTACAAGAATGATGTCTACTATCTTCTCTGATTTAAAAGTCCATTATCAATATTTTATTCCTGTAACATCAATCAATATATATCTCGAATCAAATATTCATCTTTGCACTACGGGCCAAAGATATTCATTTGTATCACCACTGGTCATGTTCATCTCAACACCTGTCCATCTTTGCACTACGGGCCAAAGATATTCATCAGGTAATCATCTTTGTATTACAGGCCAAAGATATTCATCAAATAATCATTCATCTTTGCACTACAGGCCAAATATATTCGTTTGTATCACCATTTAAAATTGAGGATGATGAAAAATAATATAAGGAACGAATCTAGTGAGATAAAGGACAAAGATTAAGGATTCGTAATTTAGTTTATCCAAGTTCAAGAATACTCCGTAATAATCAATTGTGGAGAAAAATTCAAGAATGAAGTTCAAAACTTGGATCCAATCAAAGATAATTTGAAAAAATATATTTTTTTTTACCGTGAATAGTAACTCGTCACGAAAAGATGAAAATTTCATAAAAAGTTCAGACCAATATTCCAGTGAAATGATATTTAGATGAAACGCAAAACTTAAAGAATTTCTGATCATTTCAGGAATTATAGAAGCAATACTTACCGTAGTAAGTTTAAATTTAGGAATATGAAATGAAATATTATCACTTTCATAATATGGAATATGAAAAAAAATAATATTATTTATGAATATTGAAAGGAAATAACTTCATTTACGAGAAAAATAATATCCTTTACCTCAGTAAAATACTAGATCTGACTGGAATATCGGATATTTTGTTGAGAAAAATCTTCACCGTAATCCACACTCAAACTATCTTTATACTCACAAGAAATACGCTCGATATTATAGAGAATTTTTTTTTTGATTCTGGTGTGATTTTCATTTCTAACTAAGCTCCCTATTTATAGAAAATATTTAGCACACCAATGTTGACAAATTTATACCAACGGATGATTTTCAAGCATGTTTATTTTGACAAAAACTCCCAGCACACTAAATTTCAAAGCCTCCACCAAAAATTAGCATTTTACAACCCAAAAGGACAAGTGGGGCCCACACATATTTTAAATTTTAAAAATATTCAGAAACTTTAATAATTTATAATAAATAGCCCTTTTATCAGAAAAATACGAATCTTATGTCCATTCCATATGAAATTTAATTCTCTACAACTTTGTAGAAAAAAGTTTTTTCAAATTTCGAACAAAAAAAAATGACCCAAATTTATATACGGATGAAATTTCAGCACATCACCTTTGAATTTGCTCAGCACACCAAAGGAGAAATAATCTAGTTGCCCACATGTTTCTGGATTATTTTATATATATATATATATATGTATATATATATGTTAAAACATTTATTAAAATAATTCTAATTCTATTTTTCTCTCTTCCACCTTATTTTATTTTATACCATGAATTTATTATAACAATATTACCACTTCAAATTATAAATTATACTATTATATTATCACATTATAATATTATAATGTAATATTATAATAATATATTTGAATGAATCATTTTATCGGAGAAGATAAAATACCAACTTTCAACAAATGTCTCATACTAAAAATTCATCCATTTATATCAAAATTGAAACAAATATTTCCTTGTCATTTTTATCAATAATCAATTATTATTCATAATATTATAGAATTACAATATTGACAATCAGGTTGTTCCTAGGAAAGAGGGGGCTTTCCGATAAGAATTTCTCCTTACTGGCGCGCAATTAGGTGACCAAACCCCTTTTCTAGACAGAACTTCCTAGACATTGTCAATAATGCTATCTAATAATACTATTCAAATAATATGAATTATTGATTTGATAATGTGAAATACTGTGCAGTGACAATTATTGAATCAATAATATAAAATATCAACGTAGAAATTATTAAATCAATAATATAAAATATTAAGCATTAATTACTGTAACAATTATTGAATGAGCGACTTCTTACGTAAGAACCAATAATTCAAAATACTGTGCAATACCGTGTGCTACTGTGCAACAACGCGTATTACTGTATTTTTATCACCGGGTATTTTAATAGTTTAACGGTAACAGTTTTACCATTATTTTTATAAAAATTTAATCCTGTCACTTTCTATATTCGACATTCATTCCGTTGTGGGATCCAGCAACGACTGCGCCATCGTACGAATATTCTCCAACAAAAAGAATATTCCTCGACCAAACGAATATTCTCCGACACAACGAATATTTTATAACCACTTGCTTACTTTGTAAAATTTGCACATACCACTCATAACTTACCACATTTATCAAATCAATACCTTACTATTTCAAAATAATGTATAAAGAAAATTAAATCTTTATTCATAAAAGTTAGGGTCTTACAACCTCCCCTCTTTATGAAATTTCGTCCACGAAATTGACGTACGTACCTGGTATGTCGAACAGGTGAGGATACCTCGCTTTCATTTTCAATTCTAACTCCCAGGTCATTTTCTCGATATTATGGTTCCTCTACAAAACTTTAACTTGAGGTATAATCTTTGAGCGTAGGACATGTTCCTTCTTATCCAAGATCTTCAAAGGTACCTCCTCGTACGTTAAATCTTTGGCTATCTCGTCCGGTTCTAACTCAATAATGTGGTTTGGGTCTTTCACATATTTACGAAGCATGGATATGTGAAAAACGTTATGAACACGAGACATTCTTGGAGGTAAAGCGAGTCTATAGGCCACAGTTCCTACTCGGTCAAGGATTTCAAATGGACCACTAAATCGTGGATTAAGCTTTCCTCTCTTTCTGAATCTCGTAACTTCTTTCCATGGAGCAACATATAATAATACATGATCTCCGACATTAAATTCTACTTCTCTTCGATGAAGATCCGCATAACTCCTTTGTCGATCTTGTGCTGTTTGTATACGTTGCCGGATCATTTGAATCTTTTCCGTAGTCATACGTACTAACTCCGGTCCCAACAATGTTGCTTCACCCACCTCGTCCCAGCATACTGGAGATCAACATTTTCGTCCATACAACGCTTCAAATGGAGCCATGCCTATACTTGCCTGATAACTGTTGTTGTAGGAGAATTCCACCAATGGTAAGTACTTATCCCAACTTCCTTTGAAGTCTAGAACACAGAGTCTTAATAGATCTTCAAGAGTTTGAATAGTCCTTTCCGATTGTCCGTCCGTTTGAGGATGATATGCCGAACTGAATCGTAAATTCGTGCCCATAGCTTTCTAAAAACTGACCCAAAATCGTGAAGTGAATCTTGGGTCACGATTCGAAACTATGGATACTGGCATGCCATGTAATCTCACAATCTCATTTATGTACATACGAGCAAGACGTTCCAGTGAATAAGTCTCTCGTATAGGCAAGACATGAACAGACTTGGTTAATCTATCAACAATAACCCAAATCGCATCTATGCCTTGAGAAACCTTGGGAAGACCCGTAACAAAATCCATTGTAATGTGTTCTCACTTTCATTTTGGAATATCAAGTGGTTGCAATGGAACCTTTGGCACTTGATGCTCCGCCTTAACACATTAACACGTTAAACACCTCGAGATAAACTCTGCGATCTCTCTCTTCATATTGCTCCACCAAAATATATGTCGAAGATCACGATACATTTTGGTACTCCCAGGATGGATTACAAACGGTGTGTTGTGTGCCTCCATCATGATTCTATACTTCAAATCAGAATCATTAGGAACACAAAGTGTGGAGTTGACTCGAAGTATTCTTTCTTTATCGATTCTTGCTTTTGGAATAGCACCTTTTTGCACCTTTTTCTTCATCTTCATCAGCTCCGGATCTGTAGCTTGAGCAACATTAACTTTATCAATTAAAGCTGGTTCTACACGTATACTTGATATCATCACGTGGGTCCCCGGAGTCTTGAACTCTATCTCCATCCTTTGTAGGTCATACAAAATGGGCCTTTGTGTTGACATCATCGCACTCATTCCCGCATATGATCTTCTGCTTAACGCATCTGCTACCACGTTCGCTTTTCCAGGATGGTATTGGATGGTATGGTCGTAATCTTTCAACAGCTCAAGCTAACGTCGTTGCCGCATGTTGAGTTCCTATTGGATGAAGAAATATTTGAGGCTCTTATGATCCGTATCTCCACTTTCTCCCCATACAGGTAGTGTCTCCAGGTAGGGTGAGGGTACCAATTCCTAAAATCACATCAAATGTAAGTATTTTCAAAGATATAATATCAACAGGTAGGGTGAGTGTAAGACCCCAACTTTTATGAATAAAGATTTAATTTCTTCTATATATTATTTTGAATTAGTAAGGTGGTGATTTGATAAATGTGGTAAGTTATGGGTGGAATGTGCAAATTTTACAAAGTAAGCAAGTGGTCATAACATATTCGTTGTGTCGGAGAATATTCTTTTGTCGGAGAATATTCGTACGACGGCGCAGTCATTGGTGGACCCCACAACGGAATAATTATCGGATATAGAAAGCGATAGAAATAATATTTTCACGAAAAAACTTTTACCGTTAAACTGTTAAAATACCCGGTGATAAAAATACAGTAATACGCGTTGTTGCAAAGTAGCACACGGTATTGCACAATATCTTTGATTATTGATGCTTACGTAAGAAGTTACTCAGTATTCAATAATTGCTACAGTAGTTGTTGCACAGTATATCATATTATTGATTCAATTATTGTCACAGTATCATCTGCACAATATTTTACATTATTAAATCAATAATGGTCAGTTATATTATTTAAATGATATTATTAGATAGCATTATTGGCAATGTCTAGAAAGTTCTGTCTAGGAAAGGGGTTAGTTAATTGTGCGCCAGTAAGAAGAAATCTTTATCGGAAGGCCTCCTCTTTTTCTGGGAACGACCTAGTTGTCATTATTGTGATTCTGTAATATTAATAATAATTGATGAATGGTTGATAAAAATATTTTCATTGTGTTGGAAATATTAATGTTAGTAGAAATCGACATTTATTTCGATAATAGTTGATTTTCGGATGTTAAATTGACCAAACGGAGAATTAATCGAATAAATGAACAATTAATGGGTGGTTAACTTGTGGGAACCACTTATTGGTGGATAATAAATAGTTGGTGGGTAGTTGTAGGGGTGGAGGTGCAAGATTTATAAATTGGAGGGACTAAATTAAAAATTTAGGCAAAGATGGAGGTACTAAAGTATAATTAACCAACATTTTTCTAGCCTATAAATAGCAAGCTAATTTCATTCATTTCTCACCATTCTTGAAGAGCAAAGTTATAATAGTGAGAAAAATTATAGAGAGAGAAAGAAGAAGAGTATTCTGCTACTACACTATTCCAGTATCCAATCTTCTACTGAGGTAAGGGGTATTATTTCTTTTATATTCATAAAGAATGTTATTTTCTTTCAATACTCGTAAGGGTTGTTACTCTATTCTTTATTGATCTGTGGGAGTAACCTGTCTACGCGGACTACCGCATGCATGGTGAATAACGCTTTGTATTCATTTTTTATTAATCTGTGGGGGTAACCTGTCTACGCGGATTACCGCATGCCTGGTGAAAACCTTTTGCATTCATTCAATTCCTTAATAATCTGTGGGAATAACCTGTCTACGCGGATTACCGCATGCTTGGTGAATCACCATTCGTATTCATTTCTATTAAATTGTGGAAATGATCTGTCTACTGTTGGTCGGAAAACCGATCACTAAACACGCGCAAGTATACGCGGTCTAACAAGTAATATAGTGATAAGAAAAGTGTCGTACCCACGAGGAACTATCACTAATATTTACCAAATACCAACTTTGTATCGCTTTAGTCTTATTCGAACAGTAAACTAATAGGAGTGCGGTTAAACTAGTTATAACTAATTATTAAAGCAAGTAAACGGATAACGAATGGTAATCGAAGGAATTACAAGCTAAGGTTACAACTTCACCCCACACAGGCATTCTGTCGAACACCTGGCGTGCTATGCTTCATCAAACTTCCTACCCTTCTCTCTTTGGTCTTAATGGTCACGACAGTTTGTCGACCGAGAACACGCAGGTGCTCATACACCTCTGTCGAGGTATGCACAAACATATCCTCTCCAGATCCACCCGAAAGGGAATAAAACAGAAAAGAACATCCAAACTAAGTGATAATCCTACACATGTCTATGCGAATTAACCTAACAAGGATTTAAGCATAAGTTCTCAATTAGGTCACACGTGGCACACAGATATATGTCTATTCTACGCACAACTTATGCAGTCGAAACCCATAATCACATGCCAATATATTTAGGTGTAAATCTACAATTCTTCTTTCGATATCATATAGATTACCAAAATCATCACTAATGTCTTAGTGAGAATCGTTAAGCATGAATATATTAAACCAAACCATATGGTGCCAACCAAAGAGAGAAGACAGTCAATTTAACTAACAAAGGGTTCCATTATAACCTTAGAGCCAATACTTAGTTCATAGCTATTGAAAAAAATATAAGTAGCAATAAAGACAACATTTATGGATTACAAAAATAGAGGAAATGAATGGACAAGAATAAACTCTGTCAAGGCTCTTCAGTCTCCAAGCATTTTGCTCCTTTCAAGCTCTCCAATCCGTGTAGCTCACTGCTCTTGTTGCTCCAAGGAAAACCCAAACTTTACCCTAATCTACCTAATCTATATTTACAAACATTATCTATCCTAAGCTAAGCTAACCGATTCTATCCCAGTCTTCCTCCTTTTCCTCTCCTCGCCTCTCGCTCTCTCTGTCTATATCTCTGTTTTTTTTCCTTTTTCTAGGTCAAAAGCAAGCCTTTTCTGCCTGGGCACTGGAGGTCGCGCTGCGGCGCGGGCAATCAGCTTATAAGTGGCGCTGCGGCGCCATATTAAAATCAAAAGACCGGAGGTCGCGCTGCAGCGCGAGCCCATAAAGGAACTGTGGCGCTGCAGTGCCAGGATGACATCAGCAAGGACCAGGGGCGGCGCCGCGGCGCGAGATTAAGACTAGACATTGGCGCTGCGGCGCCAGTGTATGTAAATTGTCCGTTTTGTCCCCTGAAAGCTAGAAAAGTCCTGTAAAGCCTGCAAAACATCGGTTAAGCATATTAATACAATAAACATATAAAACTATATAAAAACTACGACGATCAGGCAACTATTTAAGCCATAAGGTATCCGATTTGCGGGTATAAATCCCACTCATCAAATACCCCCAAACTTAAGTCTTTGCTTGTCCTCGAGCAAACTATCTAACACAAACTCACAATAGAAAACACACGCGAAATAAAAATAAAAAAAATCACTATATACAAGCATCATGGCTTCTAAGCTCGATCATGGCTACTCCCAAAGAACAGGGCAAACACAGATATAAGTAAGAGTTCATTCAGCTACAAGCATAAGACTGTATTCGATCCATTCTATGTGTGTGTGCGGGGACCAACCATCCTAACTAATCATTGCTCAAATAAGTTCGCACAGTCGATTGTTAATACCCATATGCACACTCCGTAACTTAAACATTCAACAAGCATTAAGAATAAGACGCAATTGCAGACAAGGATCAAAAGATTCTAGCATAAAGAAAGTAAAATCTGACTCGGACAGTACTTAATTACCTTAGGCTAATCAGAGCTACCCATTAATGAGCTTTTGATCAGTGACTCCCAAGCCAGACGGCTTTAGGGCACTAGGCGTGGAACACCCCTATGAATCTAATAACTCGAGCAGCAAAGGCCACGTAATCAACATAAGCCAAATTAGACTTTACGAAATCTGAAGATTATTTGGCGAGTGCATTTTATGCTCCATCTCAACATCGGTCCTGCGTTTATGGATGAGTGCGTTTTACGCTCCATCTCGACCCACCGCAATACTTTCGATATTCAATCTTCTTTTCAAATTTTTTTTTTTTTTACAATATGCCAGAATCCAAGATCCAAAACTGTATATGCGTCGAAGTCTTTTATTACCTTGTAACAATGAAAGTTTATAAGAGTGAACATACTCCCAAAGCAATAAATAGGCGAACTAAATTCGAAAAATAACTAGTTAGCCCAGTCGGTCGGTGCTTGCTAAAAAGGACGGATCAATAACAGTCTCAACTTATCGATTAAACAACCCCTAGCTCATACATGCTTGACACGACTCTAAGAGATAAGCATAACTACTTGGCGCCTGTCATTAGCCACGATCAAAAATTAACCCTCACCCAGCATATATACAGTTACAGAACTAGGCGAAAGGGGGAATAAGGAGAAGCCATTACACATGGCATCAAGAAAACCAATTATCTGCACAAACCCCAAAATATGGCTAAAAACATAACAACCAAAATAAAGCACAAGCATTTAAATATTATAAACCAAAACATTCATTAATAAACCTAATAAAACCAACACACCAATGCATCATAACATGCATCCCAAAAAATAAACCGAAAACATTCACAAACATAGCATATAAAAAAAAATAGATAGTCTGGGGCTAAACCGCCCAAAAGAAACATGACAGCAATTCATATATAATAAAACTTAAACAGGAAATCTCCCCCAAGCTTAAAATCTGCCAATGACCTCACTGGCCTTCACCCTCTGGAGCAATATCACCTCCGCCATCATCCTCGTCTTCAGCATCCGCATCCGCTGGCTCCTCCTCGCGATCCTCTATTGAGGCTGGAAATGGAGGAGGATAAGGCGCAAAGACTGGAGGCTCTGGAAATTGAAAGGGCATGGACTCTGCGTCGTCTCCTCCCTGAGCATAATAGATACTGGAGACCGTATTTGCGAACTCCGCATGATAGTGATTGAATTGGCTCTGCCATTGAGCCACTGTATCAACCTTGCTGTGGAGAAAATTAAGACTGCTTAAAATCTCTGCCAAGGCCCCGGGTGGCATAGCCTCAGAAGATGGGGGCTCAGGCGCTTGAGCGGAGGTACCAGCTTCCGATGAGGGAGGAGGCAGAGGCCCCGGTAAATATCCCTGACCCTTTGGGTGTGACGGAGGTCCCCCATCCCAAACTCCATAACGGGCTATAACGTGATGATCAATGACTGCCATAGGCGGCTGAGTGATGTCGTCTTTCTCCCATACCACACCCGTCCTTTTGCATAGGCGTGTGATCAGAGACGGGTGAGGGAGTCCGGAATTGACGTTGCTCCTAATGGCCTTTTTAATTGAATCCTGAATAAGAACCCCCACATCAACCTTCAGCCCCATGACAATTGCATAAAGCAGTACTGCCCTCTCTCTTGTTACATCGCTCAGGTGGCGTGTTGGCATAATATTTGCACAAATAAAGGAGTACCACGCCTTACCATAACGACTTAAGGCTTGATGGGGGAAAGAGGTCTTTTCACCATGGAATTCATTGGTTTTCCACACGGTACCAGGCTTGCAGAGCTTTGCTATAATCTCATCAGTATTGTAACTCCGCATCCCAGGCTCCAGATAATCCTTACCATCGTAGTTTGGAGTCCCATATACAGCATTGATGGTTCGAGTGTCAAATTTTATCAACTTACCCCGAACTGGTACCGAAGCAGGACCATCGGCATTAGCATTTGCATAGAATTCCTTTACCACTGAAATAACTGCAGATTCGGGCGGCTTGGTGAAGTGAATCCATTTCATAGTCACAATCATTGAATTCATATGGCCGTCCATCTTGTCATCTGGCCTTAGCCCTCTCTCAGGCACCAAACTCCTTTTTGAAAAATTTTGGGCATATCGCTTCCAGGCTTCCTCACTCGAAAATTTTACAGCATCCCAAAGAGGAGGGGTTCTGGAAGACGGAGGAGGACCTATACTAGTGCGAGGACGCTTTGAACCCATAGCCAACAAAACTCCAAGAACAACAAAAAGATAATTAATAAACGACCAACGAAACTCTGCTCTGAAGAAATCCTTTACCTCTGGTTGCTTATAAATACAATGAAGGAGAATAACTGCACGACGGTTGAAGGCCCCAAACGCTCAGAAGCCGAATGGGTGACGGTTGATTTGCCGCAATCGTTGGGAGTAAGGGAGATGTGTGAGAGAAAAACGAGGGACACTGCAAACTGAACCCAAAAGCCTCAATTAAACTTAAAAACTCGGCACTGGCGCTGCAGCGTGGTGCATGGCGCTGCGGCGCGGGAAAGGTTAATCCTGGCGCTGCGGCGTCATTATCGGAGCTGCGGCGTGAAATCTTGGCGCTGCGGCGTGAGTAATTAGGAAGACCTCGACGCTGCAGCGCAACTCTCCAGTAGCTTCCAGCATATGCCGGCGCCGCGGCGCAAAAATTTGTAAAGGGGATGGCGCTGCGGCGTGGTTCTTGGAGCTGCGGCGCGAAACTCAGACTAGCTCTTGGCGCTGCAGCGTGAGCACTGCATTCCTGCAGCCAACACCCAAAATCTGAATCAATGCACATTTGAACTACTAGACATAGCAATCATACTAACAATTATATTAACCATTAAACTACATCCTAACATACTAAATTAACATCTACACTAATTCTAAGCAAAACCAATTGCACTAATGATAACTAAGGAAAATAAGACTAAATAAAACCATAAGGAAATTTTTGATACTAAGATGGGGGTTGCCTCCCCATCAAGCGCTTGATTTAGAGTCGTCGGCTTGACTTTCGCCCCGCCGCTCAATCCGGCTCATAAGCAAAATTGACCATTTCATGCCGCCTATTTGTCAATTCCTTAAAATTTGCGGCGGACATGGATGATTGATCATCCTCATTTTCTTCACCCATCGGCACGAAGAATCTTTCACCACTGGAATTATCCACTAATTCGCCTTTTTCATCAAGTTGAAAGCGTTCTTTGTGCACTAGCGGGCCCTGCAGGGTTTCCACAATCGTGAGCGTGGTTTCCGGTTGTTGATTAGTCTTGACAATACAACCACTCTTTATCCTCTTTTCTCCAACTTCAGACTCCACCGGTTGGACGATTTGCACCTTGACATCTCCCTCAACAACTTTGTGAGACTCACCGCCTTTTCCTTGCGTATCCACCGTGCAATGCTCTACTGCTTCATCGTTGAGATCGGTTATGACCGGTAGATTGCCCTGCGATAGATTTATGATGGCATTGACGAGTTGTCCCAATTGATTTTTTAAGCTTTGCAATGCGGCGTCTTGGCATGCCATTCGAACCTCATTTCTTTCTATAAAGTTGGTGAGGAGCTCTTCAAGCCTTTTCTCTTCTATTAAGTCTGCCGAAAAGCTCTCATTGGGTTGGAATGTCACCTTATACTGCGGAGGAGATGGACATTCAAATTGATTCGGATAGGAGTAATTCGGATCATGATATTGCTCTTGACTATAGTCCCAAGAGTTTGGATAACCCTGACAGTTTGGATGATAGGAAATCTATTCAATGTCAGCTTGTTCCTGACAGTAGGCAGTCTGAGTGGACTGACACTCAAGATTATCAGAAAACCTCAAGACATTTGCAATTTGAGCTCGCAATTTCTCGAGTCCTTCTTCCGAGCTTGGTTGTGTCGTCCTCTCATAAGGCCATTGATAGCATTGATCGTCCATAACCTGTAAACTTAAAAACACAAAGGAAGATCAAACAAATAAAAGAAATATAAACACGTTCAAATTAAGACTAAATTGATTTAAATCAATATTGGACAATATTAGAATAATAGTTCCCCGGCAACGGCGCCAAAAACTTGTTGGTCGGAAAACCGATCACTAAACACGCGCAAGTATACGCGGTCTAACAAGTAATACAGTGATAAGAAAAGTGTCGTACCCACGAGGAACTATCACTAATATTTACCAAATACCAACTTTGTATCGCTTTAGTCTTATTCGAACAGTAAACTAATAGGAGTGCGGTTAAACTAGTTATAACTAATTATTAAAGCAAGTAAACGGATAACGAATGGTAATCGAAGGAATTACAAGCTAAGGTTACAACTTCACCCCACACAGGCATTCTGTCGAACACCTGGCGTGCTATGCTTCATCAAACTTCCTACCCTTCTCTCTTTGGTCTTAATGGTCACGACAGTTTGTCGACCGAGAACACACAGGTGCTCATACACCTCTGTCGAGGTATGCACAAACATATCCTCTCCAGATCCACCCGAAAGGGAATAGAACAGAAAAGAACATCCAAACTAAGTGATAATCCTACACATGTCTATGCGAATTAACCTAACAAGGATTTAAGCATAAGTTCTCAATTAGGTCACACGTGGCACACAGATATATGTCTATTCTACGCACAACTTATGCAGTCGAAACCCATAATCACATGTCAATATATTTAGGTGTAAATCTACAATTCTTCTTTCGATATCATATAGATTACCAAAATCATCACTAATGTCTTAGTGAGAATCGTTAAGCATGAATATATTAAACCAAACCATATGGTGCCAACCAAAGAGAGAAGACAGTCAATTTAACTAACAAAGGGTTCCATTATAACCTTAGAGCCAATACTTAGTTCATAGCTATTGAACAAAATATAAGTAGCAATAAAGACAACATTTATGGATTACAAAAATAGAGGAAATGAATGGACAAGAATAAACTCTGTCAAGGCTCTTCAGTCTCCAAGCATTTCGCTCCTTTCAAGCTCTCCAATCCGTGTAGCTCACTGCTCTTGTTGCTCCAAGGAAAACCCAAACTTTACCCTAATCTACCTAATCTATATTTACAAACATTATCTATCCTAAGCTAAGCTAACCGATTCTATCCCAGTCTTCCTCCTTTTCCTCTCCTCGCCTCTCGCTCTCTCTGTCTATATCTCTGTTTTTTTCCTTTTTCTAGGTCAAAAGCAAGCCTTTTCTGCCTGGGCACCGGAGGTCGCGCTGCGGCGCGGGCAATCAGCTTATAAGTGGCGCTGCGGCGCCATATTAAAATCAAAAGACCGGAGGTCGCGCTGCAGCGCGAGCCCATAAAGGAATTGTGGCGCTGCAGCGCCAGGATGACATCAGCAAGGACCAGGGGCGGCGCCGCGGCGCGAGATTAAGACTAGACATTGGCGCTGCGGCGCCAGTGTATGTAAATTGTCCGTTTTGTCCCCTAAAAGCTAGAAAAGTCCTGTAAAGCCTGCAAAACATCGGTTAAGCATATTAATACAATAAACATATAAAACTATATAAAAACTACGACGATCAGGCAACTATTTAAGCCATAAGGTATCCGATTTGCGGGTATAAATCCCACTCATCATCTACGCGGATTACCGCATGACGGGTGAAAATCCAATTACAGTTTCGTATATTCATTCATACTCGTACGAAATATTATTTCACTGGAATATTGGTCTGAACTTGTTATAAAATTTTCATCTTTTCATGACAAGTTACTATTCATGAGTTACTATTCACGATAAAAAAATATATATATTTTATCTTTGATTGGATCCAAGTTTTAAACTCCATTCTTGAATTTTGCTCCACAATTGATTATTACAGAGTATTCTTGAAGTTGGATAAACTAAATTACAAATCTCTAATTTTTGTACTTTATCTCACTAGATTCGCTTTATATTATTTTTTATCATCCTCAGTCTTAAATGATGATATAAATGAATATCTTTAGCCTGTAGTGCAAAGATGAATGATTATTTGATGAATATCTTTGGCCTGTAGTGCAAAGATGATTACCTGATGAATATCTTTGGCCCGTAGTACAAAGATGGACATGTGTTGAGATGAACATGACCACTGGTGATACAAATAAATATCTTTAGCCCGTAGTGCAAAGATGAATATTTGATTCGAGATATATATTGATTGATGTTACAGGGATAAAATATTGATGATGGACTTTAAATCATAGAAGATAGTAGACATTATTCTCTACTTAACTCTTCTAATGAATTGTTATTTCCGCTGCAGTTGTTGATCTAAAACTTGTTGTCCATAATATTTTATCTGATTTGTTGAAGACTAACGATAATTTATTCTTCATTATCTTAGTCATAATATTCTTTACTGGGCTAGTTGAGTTCACCCTTTTCTTCCATTGTTCTCTTCAGAAAATGAGAATATCGCGGGTACTAGTCGGGGAATGGAGTGATGGTCCGAGTTAGAGCTGTAGAAGTCCTCACTATTTTTTTAAAAAAATAGTGTGATAATAAATGTAATGAGGACTTAGTTTGAATGTTAATATTTTCTACATGTCTGTATTGACACTCACAGTTGTGTGGTCGTATTTTGCACAACTGTTTGATATGAAAGATTATATTTGGATTCTGTACCATGTATTTGGCGACTCAGAATGGGTTGGGTTGATTGGACCAATTCTGGGGGCGTCACAGTGAGGGTACCAATTTGAATCAAGCAAGATTTGTAAACCGTAGATGTAACGAAGGTTTCCCTTAACGGAGTTTCAACAGATAAGTCAAAGTCTAATTTTCCAGAAGTCAAGTTCAAACATTGAGCACAAGCAGGTGAAATAAAAGAATGGGTAGAACCGGTATCTAATAAGGGATAGACCTCGCAAGAGTTTATGATTAGCTTACCCGTAATGACCTCGTTCGGGTTCCTCGCTTGTTGGGTAGTCACGACAAACGCTCTCTCTGGAACCAACGAATTTAACTTGTCTGGGACAGCCTTTGGAGTCACCATCCCCGCTGGACTTGGTTTCGCTTTAGGACACACTCGAGCTATGTGACCTTCCTTTCCACAGTTATAACACACCTTGGATTGCTGTGTGCAGTTGGGAATGATGTGTCCCTTTTGCCCGCATTTATAGCATACAACCAGTGGTCGTTCTCTTCCCCTAGAAACAGTTGATGCTAGTGCTGCTGTCGACGTCTTCACGTTCTTATTGTTGTACCTTCTCTTCTTGAAATCTCCTCCTGACTTACTTCTTCTATTATCATGGCCACGATTATCACCGGAGTGGTTATCGCTTCTGTCATGATACTTTCCTCCCCGCTGGTTATCATTGTTCCGATGACTGCTGCTACCGGTACGACCTTGGTTATTGTCCCTTGATTGAACATACTCATTATCTAGTTCTAATAACTGGGCCCTGTTAACCACATCTGAATACAAACAAAGTTTGTGAGAAATGAGGTACTGACAAATTTCAGGTCTCAAACCTCTCAGAAACATCCGGGTCATACGTTCCTCATTATCTACCAGATGAGATGCAAACCGGGATAACTCCGCGAACTTAGCCTCGTACTGGGACACAATTATGTTGTTCTGTTCCAGTTTGATAAACTCTACCTCCTTCATATGACGAATACTTTCTGGAAAGTACTTGTCATTGAACAGTTTTTAGAACTCCTCCCAAGCCATCTTGAGTGCGGCATGCTAGGTACGCTTCACAAATTCCCACAAGTAATCTGCCTCTCCACGAAAAATAAACGTGGCGAATGGAACCTTCTGTTCCTCCGTGCATCCTAAGACATCAAATATCTAGGTAATTTGCTTAACCCACGTCTCTGCCTTGATTGGATCTGGCTTTCCCTAAAAATCTGGTGGTCCCAACTATTTGAACTGCTTGGCAGTGACAAGCTGCGAGTTGTTATTATTTCCACCTGTATTATGAATACGAGTCTCCCTCGTCTAGTTTTGCATGAACTGCAAAAAACTTCTAAACATCCCATCGTTCATCGTTTGATCGGTGGTGTCATTTACAAGAGGAATATTGCCTTCGTGTTGCACGTTCTCCTGATTGGTGATTAAAGGTGTCTCAACGGTCTCATTCACTCCATTGTTTAGATTTT
Source organism: Panax stipuleanatus (assembly GCA_020205555.1). NCBI lineage: Eukaryota > Viridiplantae > Streptophyta > Magnoliopsida > Apiales > Araliaceae > Panax > Panax stipuleanatus. The sequence goes on from CM035126.1 coordinate 65,774,798, forward strand.
CAGCTGCCATTCTCAAATACTGCCACAAAACAAGGGTTAATCAAATAAATTAACATATCACATATTAACCCTATGTTCCAACCGACTAATTAAATACCAAATAAGCTTAGGTAGGACACACACTAGCGAAGGATTTACTCGTCTCTCCCCTCCTAGTTCTATTCCCAGATTTTCGCTAGAGATCATATCCCTAAGCTTTGATACCAATTGTGACGCCCCCAAAATAGGTTCAATACTCAACCCATTCTGAGTCGCCAAATACATGGTACATAATCCAAATACAATCTTTTATATCAAACGGTCGTGCAAAATACGACTACGCAACTGTGAGTGTCAATACAGACATGTAGAAAATATAAACACTCAAACTAAGTCCTCATTACATTTATTATAACACTATTATATATAAAAAAATAGTGAGGACTTCTACAGCTCTAACTCGGACCATCACTGCATTCTCCGACTAGTACCCGCGATATTCTCATTTTCTGAAGAGAACAATAGAAGAAAAGGGTGAGCTCAACTAGCCCAGTAAAGAATATTATGACTAAGATAATGAAGAATAAATTATCGTTAGTCTTCAACAAATCAGATAAAATATTATGGACAACAAGTTTTAGATCAACAACTGCAGCGAAAATAACAATTCATTAGAAGAATTAAGTAGAGAATGATGTCTACTATCTTCTATGATTTAAAAGTCTATCATCAATATTTTATCCCTGTAACATCAATCAATATATATCTCGAATCAAATATTCAATCTTTGCACTACGGGCCAAAGATATTCATTTGTATCACCAGTGGTCATGTTCATTTCAACACCTGTCCATCTTTGCACTAAGGGCCAAAGATATTCATCAGGTAATCATCTTTGCACTACAGGCCAAAGATATTCATCAAATAATCATTCATCTTTGCACTACAGGCCAAAGATATTCGTTTGTATCACCATTTAAGACTGAGGATGATGAAAAATAATATAAGAAACGAATCCAGTGAGATAAAAGACAAAGATTAGGAATTTATAATTTAATTTATCCAAGTTCAAGAATACTCCGTAATAATCAATTATGGAGCAAAATTCAAGAATGAAGTTCAAAACTTGGATCCAATCAAAGATAATTTGAAAAAAAAATATTTTTTTTATCGTGAATAGTAACTCGTCACGAAAAGATGAAAATTTCATAAAAAAATTCAGACCAATATTCCAGTGAAATGATATTAAATGAAGCGCAAAACTCAAAGAATTTCTGATTATTTTAGGAATTATAGAAGTAATACTTACCGTAGTAAGTTTAAATTTAGGAATATAAAATAAAATATTATTACTTTCATAATATGGAATATGAAAGAAAATAATATTCTTTATGAATATTGAAAGAAAATAACTTCGTTTACGAGAAAAATAATATCCTTTACCTCAGTAAAATACTAGATCTAACTGAAATATCGGATATTTTGTTGAGAAAAATGTTGCACTGTAATCCACACTCAAACTATCTTTATATTCACAAGGAATACGCTCGATATTATAGAGAGAAAATTTTCTGATTCTGGTGTGATTTCATTTCTAACTAAGCACCCTATTTATAGAAAATGCTTAGCACACCAATGTTGACAAATTTATACCAACGGATGATTTTCAAGCATGCTTGTTTTGACAAAACTCCCAGCACACCAAATTTCAAAGCTTCCACCAAAAATCAGCATTTTACAACCCAAAAGTACAAGTGGGGCCCACACATATTTTAAATTTAAACAATATTCAGAAACTTCAATAATTCATAATAAATAGCCCTTTCATCAAAAAAAATACGAACCTTATGTCCATTCCATATGAAATTTAATTCTCTACAACTTTGGAGAAGAAAGTTCTTCCAAATATCGAACGAAAAAAAAAATTCAAATTTACATACGGATGAAATTTCAGCACATCACCTTTGAATTTGCTCAGCACACCAAAGGAGAAATAATCTAGTTGCCCACATGTTTCTATATATATATATATATATATATATATATATATATATATATATATATATATATATTAAAACATTTATTAAAATAATTCTAATTCTATTTTTCTCCCTTTCACCTTATTTTATTTTATACCATGAATTTATTATAACAATATTACCACTTCAAATTATAAATTATACTATTATATTATCACATTATAATATTATAATATAATATTAATATATTTGAATGAATCATTTTATCGGAGAATATAAAATATCAACTTTCAACAAATGTCTCATACTAAAAATTCCTGCATTTATATCAAAATTAAAATAAATATTTTTTTATTATTTTTATCAATAATCAATTATTATTCACCAATTATTATTCATAATATTATAGAATTGCAATATTAACAACTAGGTCGTTCCCAGGAAAGAGTGGGCTTTCCGATAATAATTTCTCCTTACTGGCGCGTAATTAGGTGACCAAACCCCTTTCCTGGACAGAACTTCCTAGACATTGCCAATAATGCTATCTAATAATATTATTCAAATAATATGAATTATTGATTTGATATTGTGAAATACTGTGCAGTGACAATTATTGAATCAATAATATAAAATATCAACGTAGCAATTATTGAATCAATAATATAAAATATTGAACAGTAATTACTGTAACAATTATTGAATAAGTGACTTCTTACGTAAGAACCAATAATTCGAAATACTGTGCAATACCGTGTGCTACTGTGCAATAATGCGTATTACTGTATTTTTATCACCGGGTATTTTAACAGTTTAACGGTAACAGTTTTACCGTTATTTTTATAAAAATTTACTTCTGTCGCTTTCTATATCCGACATTCATTCCGTTGTGGGGTCCACCAATGACTGCGCCGTCGTACGAATATTCTCCGACAAAAAGAATATTCCTCGACCAAACGAATATTCCCCGACACAAAAAGTATTTTATAACCACTTGCTTACTTTGTAAAATTTGTACATACCACCCATAACTTATCACATTTATCAAATCAACACCTTACTATTTCAAAATAATGTATAAAAAAAATTAAATCTTTATTCATAACTTACCACATTTATCAAATCATACCCTTGTAGACGAGTTCAACTCCTTGTTCTTCGTGATCTTCTTGATATTCCGGGTTAGATTTCTTCCTTTGATCAACGTTAGCCACCCAAGTGTTTGGCCTCTAGAGGTGATCCACCAAGGAATATGATTTATCAAGAAGGAGGGTGGTTGGCTAAACTCTATGTTTCTATCCACTATAGAAAATGAGTACTCTCCAAAAATTGGATTTGCATCAACCGATATCTATTATAAGACTCATCTTATATAGATATTAGTCAACCCTTCTAATCCTATTAGTAATGGAGTTTCATTTAATTAATTAAACTCCTTTAATTAATTTAGGCTTCCCACCATATTGGGAATAATTAATTAAATTCATTTAATTAATTTGTCTCCTAATCTTACTAGGAATAAATGAGAATACTAATATTAAATTAATTCATAAACTTTTTTAAAAATTAAACTAATAATAATTGTAAAAATATTAATAAGACTCCTCTTATTAATTTATATTTAATATTTCTAAAATATTAAATAATAAACATTAAACTATTTAATTTATTCTATCATCATAGATTAAATTAATTACACTTAATACATTATTACGATTATATCATTACCTTCTTAAATAATTATTCTTCCTTTTATGGTATAACCCTTTAGGTTCTCCATATTAAACCGGTTGTGAATAAATAAATTAGAACAATTCTAATCTTATTTAAATAAATAAATTAAACTAATAATCTATTTAAATAAATAATATTTATTCTACAATAGGGATAAGTCTCTCTAACGATCAACGACTTTTCAGATAATATAGATTTCAACATTAATCATAAAAGAACCTGTGAGTAAAATAGATACTGTAGACACTAGAAATTTCCTTGCCCCGATACTAACACTTTAGGAGGGCAAAGTTGTATTTTTCAGATCAACTCCGATCTCAATATCGGGCCGTCAGTTTAACCCCAGTCTCAATATCGGGCCGTCAGATCAATCCCGATCTCAAATAGGACAGTCAGATCAACCCGGATCTCAAATCGGGCCGTCAGATCAACCCCGATCTCATTACCGGGCCGTCAGATCAACCCTGATCTCAAATTGGGCCGTCAGATCAACCCCGATCTCAATATCGGGCCCTCAGATCAACCCCGATCTCAATATCGGGCCCACAGATCAACCCCGATCTGAATATTGGGCCATCAGTTTAACCCCGATTTCAATATCGGGCCATCAGATCAACCCCGATCTCAAATCGGGCCATCAAATGAACCCCTATCTCAATATCGGACAGTCAGATCAACTCCGATCTCAATATCGGGCCCTCAGATCAAACCCGATCTTAATATTGGGCCATTAGATCAACCCAGATCTCAATATCGAGCCGTCAGACCAACTCCGATCTCAAATCGGGCCGTTAGATCAACCCCGATCTAAAATCGGACCGTCAGATCAACCCCGATCTCAAATCAGGCTGTCATATCAACCCCGATCTCAAAATCGGGCAGTCAGATCAACCTCGATCTCAAATCGGGCCGTCAGATCAACCCTGATCTCAATATTAGGCCTTCAGATCAACCCTGATCTCAAATTAGGCCGTAAGATCAACCCCGATCTCAATATTGGGCCCTCAGATCAACCCCGATCTCAATATCGGGCCTTCAGTTCAACCCCGATCTCAATATCGGGCCATCAGATCAACCCCGATCTCAAATCGGGTCGTCAATTCAACCCCGATCTCAATATCGGGACGTCAAGTCAACCCCATCTCAATATCTGGCCGTCAGATCAACCCCGATCTCAATATCGGGCCGTCAGATCAACCCCGATCTCAATATCGGGCCCTCAGATCAACTCCGATCTCAATATCGGGCCGTCAGTTCAACCTGATCTCAATATTGGGTCCTCAGATCAACCCCCATCTCAATTTCGGGCCGTCAGATCAACCCCAATCTTAATATCGGGCCGTCAGATCAACCGCGATCACAATATCAGGCCGTAAGATCTAATCCCAATCTCAATATTGGGCCTTCAGTTCAATCTCGATCTCAATATCGGGCTCTCATATCAACCCCGATCTCAAATCGAGCCGTCTAGTTCAACCCCGATCTCAAATCGAGCTCTCAGATCAACCCCGATCTCAATATCGGGCCGTCAGATCAACCCCGATCTCAATATCATACAGTCATATCAACCCCGATCTCAATATAAGGCTGTCGGATCAACTCCGATCTCAATATCGAGCAGACAGATCAACCCTAATCTCAATATCGGACCATCATATCAACCCCGATCTTAATATCGGGCCGTCAGATAAACCTCGATCTCAATATCGGGTAGTCAGATAAACCCCGATCTCAATATGAGGCCGTTAGATCAAGCCCGATCTCAATATCGGGCCTTCAGTTCAACCCTAATCTCAATATCGGGCCCTCAAATCGTCCCCAATATCAAATCGGGCTGTCAGTTCAACCCCGATCTCAAATCAGGCCCTCAGATCATCCCCGATATCAATATCGGGCATTCAGTTCAACCCCGATCTCAATATCGGGCCGTCAGATCAACCATGATCCCAATATCGAATCTTCATATCAACCACGATCTCAATATCGGGCCGTCAGATAAACCCCGATCTCAATATCGGGCAGTCAGATAAACCCCGATCTCAATATGAGGCCGTTAGATCAAGCCCGATCTCAATATCGGGCCTTAAGTTCAACCCCGATCTCAATATCGGGCCCTCAGATCATCCCCGATATTAAATCGGGCCGTCAGTTCAACCCCGATCTCAAATCAAGCCCTCAGATCATCCCCGATCTCAATATCGGGCATTCAGTACAACCCCGATCTCAATATCGAGCCGTCAGATCAACCCTGATCCCAATATCGAACCGTCAGATAAACCCCGATTTCACTATCGGGTAGTCAGATAAACCTCGATCTCAATATGAGGCCGTTAGATCAAGCCCGATCTCAATATCGGGCCTTAAGTTCAAACCCGATCTCAATATCGGGCCCTCAGATCGTCCCCGATATCAAATCGGGCCGTCAGTTCAACCCCGATCTCAAATCAAGCCCTCAGATCATCCCCGATCTCAATATCGGGCATTCAGTACAACCCCGATCTCAATATCGGGCCGTCAGATCAACCCTGATCCCAATATCGAACCGTCATATCAACCCCGATCTCAATATCGAGCCGTCAGATCAACCCCGATCTTAATATTGGACCGTCAGATCAACCCCGATCTCAATATCAGACCGTCATATCAACCCCGATCTCAATATCGGGCCTTCAGATCAACCCCGATCTCAATATCGGGCTGTCAGATCAACCTTGATCTCAATATCAGGCCGTCAGATCAACCCCGATCTCAATATCGGGCCGTCAGTTCAACCTCGATCTTAAATCGGGCCCTCAGTTCATCCCCGATCTCAATATCGGGCCATCAGATCAACCCTATTCTCAATATTGAGCCGTCAAATCAACCACGATATCAATATCGGGCCGTCAGATCAACCCCGATCACAATATCGGGCTCTCAGATCACCCCCGATCTCAATATCGGGCCGTCAGATCAACCCCGATCTTAATATCGGGCCTTCAAATCAACCCCGATCTCAATATCGGGCCATCAGATCAACCCCGATCTCAATATCGAGCCCTCAGTTCAACCCTGATCTCAATATCGCGCCATCAGATCAACCCCGATCTCAATATTGGGCCATCAGATTAACCTCGATCTCAATATCGAGCCATCAGTTCAACCCTGATCTCAATATCGCGCCATCAGATCAACCTCGATCTCAATATCGGGCCGTTAGATCAACCCCGATCTCAATATCGGGTCATCAGATCAACCCCGATCCCAATATCGAGCCGTCAGATCAACCCGATCACAATATCGGGCCGTCAGATCAACCCCAATCCCAATATCGGGCCTTCAGTTGAACCCCAATCTCAATATCGGGCTCTCAGATCAACCCCGATCTTAAATCAAGCCGTCAGTTGAACCCTGATCTAAAATCGGGCTCTTAGATCAACCCCGATCTAAATATCTGGCCGTCAGATCAACCCCGATCTCAATATCGGGCCATCAGATCAACCCCGATCTCAATATCGGGCCGTGAGATAAACCCCAATCTCAATATCAGGCCGTTAGATCATCCTCGATCTCAATATCGAGTAGTCAGATCAACCCCGATCACAATATCGGGCCGTCAGATCAACCCCGATATCAATATCGGGCCGTCAGATCAACCCCGATCTCAATATCGGGTCCTCAGATAAACCCCGTTCGTAAATCGGTATGCAACTTAAACTTTGATCTTAGATCGGGCCGTCAGTTAAACAGCGTTCTCAATATCGGGCCTTCAGTTCAACCCCGATCTCAATATCGGGATATCAGATCAACCCCGATCTCAAATCAGGACGTCATTTCAACCCTGATCTCAATATCGGGCCTTCAGATCAACCCCGATCTCAATATCAGGACGTCAGTTCAACCCTGGTCTCTATATCGGGCCGTTAGATCAACCCTGATCTCAAATCGGGCCGTTAGATCAACTTTGATCTCAATATCGGACCGTTAGATCAACTTTGATCTCAATATCGGGCCGTCAGATCAACCTTAATCTCAATATCGGGCCCTCAAATCGACCCTGATCTCAATATCGGGCAGTTTGATCAGCCAAAATCTCAATATCGGTCCCTCAGATCAACCCCGATCTCAATATCGGGCCGTCACATCAACCCCGATCTCAATATCGGGCCTTCAGATCAACCCCGATCTCAATATTGGGCAGTCAAATCAACCCCGATCTCAATATAGGGCCGTCAGATCAACCTCAATCTCAATACTAGGCCGTCAGATCAACCCCAGTCTCAAAATCAGGCCGTCAGATCAACCCCGATCTTAATATCGGACCCTCACAACAATCCTGATCTCAAATCGGGCTGTCAGTTCAACCCCGATCTAAAATTGGGCCCTCAAATCAACCCCGATCTCAATATCGGGCCATTAGATTAACCTCGATCTCAATATCGAGCCATCAGTTCAACCCTGATCTGAATATCGCGCCATCAGATCAACCCCAATCTCAATATCGGGCCGTCAGATCAACCCTGATCTCAATATTGGGCCGTCAGATCAACCCCGATCTCAATATCGGGCCTTCAAATCAACTCCGATCTCAATATTGGGCCTTCAGTTCAACCCCGATCTCAATATCAGGCCGTCAGATCAAATTCGATCTCAATATCGGGCCGTCAGATCAACCCCAATATCAATATCGTGCCGTCAGATCAACCCCCGATCTCAATATCGGGGTATTAGATCAACCCCGATCTCAATATCGGGCCTTCAGATCAACCCCGATCTCAATATCGGGCCCTCAGATCAACCCCGATCTCAATATCGGGCCCTCAATTCAACCCCGATCTCAATATCTGGCCGTCAAATCAACCCTGATCTCAATATCGGGTCGTCAGATCAACCCCGATCTCAATATCGGGTTATTTATTTATATTTTCGCAACAGAGATTTAAAGTTAAGTATAACCTGGGATTTATGATGTATTATTATGTCAGATGATGATTTATTTATCTAATAAATGAATTTCATTATTTATGGGTAGATAGTTGTATGATATTGGAATAGTGAACACTAAATCCTGTGAAAATTAAGATACCGGATTTGGGGATGTCACAAGTTGGTATCAAAGCCGTAGGTTATGAACCTTAGGTGGGGGGAAAACCTTAGGATTGTAGCCTTCATGAAAATAGTAATGATAACTCTGATTGAGTTCTAAGAAAGAAAATAAAATTACCTTATGTGCTATGTGCTTATTTGTTCATACTTGTTAGAGTATTGATTAGCATCACGTAAAAAACTAAGACTTAAAACTTATTTTGTCAGGATGTTAGATACTGGAGGAGCTAGTCAGCCTAGGGATGTTGTACCCCTACAGACTAGAGATGAGGAGCCCCGGGACATACATACTGTCTGGAAGCAGTTAGTACATCCAGAGCCATCTCTTGTGATTCCAGATTTTATTCAGGAGCATGAACCAGAGATGGACTCAGAGGAGGACCCTGAGGAGGTTGAGATTTCTACTGAGGCAGTCGAGGAGGAGGAAGAAGAGGAGGAAGACCGAACTCTGTCAGTGCTGATATGTATGATTTATTGTATGATAGTAATGTAGAGTTACAAGATACAATTCAGGAGTTGAGGGAGCAGTCAGTTGCTCAGGGTGGTGAGATTGAGACACTCCACACCCGTCTTGGCAATGTGGAGTGGGATTTGGTTCATGAGAAGGGCCAAACTGAGCAGAAGACAGAGGAGATAGAAAAGTTAAAGAGTGAGTTGAAAGAGAAATCTGAAAGACTCGCCATAGTGGAAGAAGCTTGGGTGAGAAATGCACGACGTGCAGATCTAGCAGAAGATGATGCGCGTGCGAAGAGAGTTAAGGTTGCAGAGACGTGCTACACATTTCTGAGGGCAATGGATGAGGCCCAGGACCGAGTTATGAGATATCTAATTCAGTTCGAGGGACTGCCTGGGTATATGTTAGATCACAGGACTATGTTCCGCATTATAGAGGAGGAACGTAGTGAAGTTGTCCGACGCCTTAGTAGGCTGTGATAGGACAATATGATATTGTTAATGTTTAAATAATCGTAAATAATGTAAATTCCGATGTGATTATAAACAAAGGAATATTGTGATAATGTAAATCCTGTAGAAACTTTATTTCAGGATAGTTGATGTAAATGGCAAAAATGCTATCGTATTGTATTAAAAACTTTTGGTTTTAATAAAATAATAAAGTTTTTCAAGATGATATGGGCTAAGTGAGTATGTTAAAGTATTTAACATTATGTGATACTCTTTGGAGTAGTTAATGTAAATTCCGATGTGATTAAAAACGAAGGAATATTTTGAGAAACTAAATCCTGAAGATTCTTTATCGTGGGATAGTTGAAGTAAATGGCAGAGATGCTGTAGTACTATGTTTAAAACTTTTGATTTAAATAAAATATCAAAGGTTATTTAAAAAGAAAAGAGTTAAAGTGGTTATGTTAAATATTTGAGTTAAGTCTTAAATATTTAAGAGATTGAATAAAGATCTAATGAGCATATATTCTTAACAGAAATATGCCGCCAAGAAGGAGACAAAATCGTCGACAAGCCCAAGAAGGGTCAACCAATAACAACAATAATGCCAATGCGAACCCCGTTCAGCAGTTGGTAAATCTGTTGGCTGGAGCGATGAACAATCAGCCTCAAGCTCCACCGAACACCTCATTTAAAGACTTTAAGGCAGTGGGACCGCCAGATTTTAAGGGTTCCACGAACCCGATAGAAGCCCAGACTTGGGTTATGGAAATGGAGAAAATTTTTGAGGTCGCCCGAGTTAGGGAGGACCAGAAGACCGCCTACGCGACATTTATGTTAAAATCAGAAGCCAGCTACTGGTGGTAGGCAAATAAGATCAGGGGAGGAGAAGGTGTAATAACCTGGGAAAGGTTTAAAGAAATGTTTTTGAGATGTATTTCCCGACCAGCTCCTAGAATCAAATGGAGGTGCAGTTTCTGGAGTTGAAGCAGGGGAATATATCTGTGCCCGACTACGCGGCAAAGTTTAACGAATTGTCTAGGTTTGCCCAATATCAAGTGCATACTGACGAAAGAAAGGCTAGGCATTTTAAACAGGGACTGAAACCCTAGTTGTATAGCAAGGTGTCAATGTTTCAATTAAACACTTTTACTGGAGTTCTGGAGAAGGCCATTCTCGCTGAAGGTGGAAGCGAAGCGGTGTCTAAGTTTAATCAGGATCAAAAGAAGAAGAAGAATGATAGTGAAAGAAACAGTAAGGCTAGTGGCAGTCACACAGGGGGAACTAATAATCATAAACGAAAATGGAATGACAACCCGTCGTCTGTAAGTCAGCAAGGTAGTCAGAAGAAAAAGTTAGAACCATGCCCAACCTATGGGAAGACTCACTTGGGAGTCTGCATGAAAGGAAAAAGAGTTTGCTACAATTGTGGTCAGGAAGGCCACATAGCACCTAACTGCCCTAACCCTAAGAAGGGCGTCTGCTACACATATGGGTCAAAGGATCACTTGGCTAGAGACTATCCAAAGAAGGCATCTGGAGGGGCAGGGTCAGGTGGACATAAGGGAAATAATAGTGGAAATTCTCTTACCATTACCGGACCAACTTCGACAAACCGACCAACTGCAAGGACATTTAACATGACCGTACAAGATGCTGTGCAGTCTCGTGATGTGGTGTCAGGTATCATTCCGATCAATAAAGTCAATGCTTATGTTTTATTTGATTCGGGTGCTACTTGTTCATTTATATCCGATGACTTTGCAAATAATTTAGAATTGCTTAAAGACGAATTAGAAATCCCTATGAACATAGAGATTGCGAACACGGAAGTAATTCCTGTTAAGTATATACACAAGAACTGTAGAGTAGATATTAAGGGTAACGTTATGAATGTAGATCTTATCCCGATTAAACTTGGGGAATTTGACGTTGTCTTGGGAATGGATTGGTTATTCAATTATGGAGCAGTAATTGATTGCCAGATAAAATGTATTAACCTTATGACTCCGTAAAAGGTTATGTTTTATGGCAGCAAATCGCCTAGACAAGCGAGTTGTCTGACGATGATGCAGGCCAAAAAGTTATTAAGACAGGGCTGTGTGGGGTATTTAGCCTACATAGTTGATAGTCGTAAAGAGAATCAAATGTTAGAAGAAATACCAGTCGTAAGAGACTTCGTGGATGTTTTCCCGGATGATCTGCTAGGACTTCCGCCTGATAGGGAAGTAGATTTTGTTATCGATTTGGTGCCAGGAACGGCTCCAATATTGAAAGCACTGTACCGGATGGCTTCGGTAGAAATGAGGGAATTGATGGTACAGCTACAAGAGCTGTTAGAAAAGAAATATATTCAACCGAGCGTATCATCGTGGGGAGCGCCGGTATTATTTGTTAAGAAGAAGGATGGAACGATGCGACTCTGCATCGACTATAGAGAATTGAACAAGGTTACCATTAAAAATAGGTATTCACTGCCAAGGATTGATGATCTGTTTGATCAATTAAAAGGAGAGAGATATTTCTCGAAGATAGACCTGAGAAGTGGTTATCATCAGTTGAAGGTAAGGCCAGAAGATGTCCCGAAGACAGCGTTTAGGACACGATATGGTCACTACGAATTTTTGGTTATGTCATTTGGTCTAACAAATGCGCCTGCAGCATTTATGGGCCTAATGAATGGAGTGTTCAAGCTATTTTTGGACAAATTTGTAGTGGTTTTTATTGATGATATATTGGTCTATTCTAAGACCAAAGAAGACCATGTTGAGCATTTGAAGTTGACATTAGAAGTATTAAGAAGAGAGAAGTTGTATGCCAAATTCTCAAAGTGTGAATTTTGGATTGAAAGGGTGCAATTTCTCGGACACGTGATTGATAAGGACAAAATTTCAGTGGATCCCTCCAAAGTCGAAGCAGTGATGAATTAGGATCAGCCGAAAGCACCGTCGGAAGTAAGAAGTTTTCTTGGATTAGCCGGTTATTACAGAAGATTCATTCAGGATTTTTCCAAGATCGCCACTCCGCTAACGAATTTGACTAGGAAAGTTGTAAAATTCGTTTGGACGGAGAAGTGTGAGGATAGTTTTCAAGATCTTAAGAGAAGGTTGAGTACAACACCTGTGTTGTCCCTACCGGATGATACATGAAACTTTGTGGTATATAGTAATGCGTCGCATAAAGGGCTAGGCTGTGTGCTTATGCAAAATGGTAGAGTCATTGTGTATGCGTCACGACAGTTGAAAGATTATGAGAAGGAATATCCAACCCACGATTTGGAATTAGCTGCGGTGGTATTTGCTTTAAAGATTTGGAGACACTATCTCTATGGGGAGAAGTGTGAAATATTTACAGACCATAAGAGTCTGAAGTATATTTTCACATAGAAAGACTTGAATATGCGCCAAAGAAGGTGGTTAATAAAGGATTATGATTGTGATATCTTATACCACCCGGGAAAAGCGAATATTGTAGCCGACGCCTTAAGCAGAAAGGGTCGGGAGAAGTTGATGATGCTGACATCACAGGAAGAGTTGATTTCAGCGATGGAGAAGTTGGAATTGGAAGTAGGATGTTCAATGGAGATTGATGAGAAACTATTTCATATGCAAGCTGGAACAACTTTATTTGATAAGGTTAAAGAAGCTCAAATTCTGGATAAGGTGTGACGCCCCCCAGAATAGGTCCATTCAACCCAACCCATTCTGAGTCGCCAAATACATGGTACAGAATTCAAATACAAACTTTATATCATACGGTCGTGCAAAATACGACCACACAACTGTGAGTCTCAATACAAATATGTAGAAAATATTAAGATTCAAACTAAGTCCTCATTACAATTATTATCACACTATTTATCAGAAATAGTGAGGACTACTACTGCTCTAACTCGGACCATCACTCTGTCCCCCGACTAGTTCCCGCAACATTCTCATTTCCTGAAGAGGACAACAGATGAAAAGGGTGAGCTCAACTAGCTCAGTAAAGAATATTATGACTAAGATAATGGAAAATAAATTATCGTTAGCCTTCAATAAATCAGATAATATATAATGGACAACCAGTCTTAGATCAATATTCGCAGCGGAAATAACAAATCATTAGAAGAGTTAAGCAGAGAATCAAGTCTACTATCTTCTATGATTTAAAAGTCCATCATCAATATTTTATCCCTGTAACATCAATCAATATACATCTCGAATCAAATATTCATCTTTGCACTACAGGCCAAAGATATTCATTTGTATCATCAGTGGTCATGTTCATCTCAACACCTGTCATCTTTGCACTACAGGCCAAAGATATTCATCAGGTAATCATTCATCTTTGCTCTACAGGCCAAAGATATTCATCAAGTAATCATTCATCTTTGCTCTACAGGCCAAAGATATTCAGTTACATCACCTTTTAGGACTGAGAATGATGGAAAAATATTTTAAAAAAACGAATCCAGTGAGATAAAAGACAAAGACTAAGGATTCGTATTTTAGTATATCCAATTCAAAAATACCTCGTAATAATCAATTATGGAGAAAAATTCAAGAATAAAGCTCAAAACTTGGATACAATCAAAGATAGTAACCTTAACAAGCAATTTGGACAAATAGAAGAAAATTTAATTTTTTCCGTGAATAGTGCCGTATACGTGAATAGTGCCGTATACGTGAATACTAACCCCGACGGAAAAAGTAAGAATTTCAACATAAAATCCATGACAATATTTTGGTATAATGATATTGAAAAGAATAACATCATTTACGAAAGAAAATAACATCCCTTACCATCCCTTACCTCAAAAAGATAGTACCTCTGACTGGAATATCGGATATAATACCGAAGGAAACTTGCACTGAATACTAATACTCAAAGTATTGAAATACTCACAAAAATACGCTCGATATTATAGAGAGAGAAAACTTCTGATTCTGGTGTGATTTTCAATTCTAACCTAAGCACCCTATTTATAGGAAAAGCTTAGGATGCCAAAGGAGACTAAAATAATAAAATAATATTATTATTTTTTAAATTCTCCAGCCGCCGGCTGCTACCAAAAAAAATTAGATTTTTCAACCAACAACAAAAGTGGGGCCCACCATTTTATTTAAAAAAATATTTATTTTCTGAAACTTCAATAATTCATAACAAATAGCCCCTTCGTCAGAAAAATACAAATTCTATGTCCTCCCATAGGAAATTTAATTCTCTACAACTTTGTAGAAGGAAGTTTTTCCAAATTCCAAACATAAATTATCCGAAATCCAAAAACAGATGATTTCTCACACCAAAATATTGATAAAAACTCACCAGCGCCAATTCCTTCTTTAATATCCACAAAATAAATATTTCCTTATCATATAAATCAATAATTAATTATTCACAAATAATATTATAGAACTACAATATTAACAACCAGGTCGTTCCCAGGACAGAGGGGGCCTTCCGATAAGGACTTCTCCTTATTGGCGCGCAATTAAATAACCCCTCCTAGACAGAACTTCCTTAGACATTGTCAATAATGCTATCTAATAATATTATTCAAATAATATGAATTATTGAGTTGATAATGTGAAATACTGTGCAACGACAATTATTGAATCAATACTACAAAATATCAACTGTAGCCATTATTGAATCAATCATATAAAATGGCAACGTAGCAATTATTGAGTCAATAAAATATCAATGTAACAATTATTGAGTCAATAATATAAAATATCAACGTAGCAATTATTGAGTCAATAATATAAAATATTGAACAGTAATTACTGTAACAATAATTGAGTAATGGCTTCTCACGTAAGACTCAATAATTCAAAATACTGTGCAATACCGTGTGCTACTATGCAACACCGTGTATCACTGTATTTTAACCACCGGGTATTTCAACAGTACTAACGGTAACAACCACGCCGTTATTTTGTAAAAAGTTATTTCTGTCGCTTTCTATATCCGACAGTTATTCCGTTGTGGGGGCCCACAAATAGCTGCGCCGTCGTACGAATATTCCCTGACAACAAGAATATTCCATGACCAAATGAATATTCCCCGACAACAAGAATATTTTATAACCACTTGCTCATTTTAAAAATGTTTGCACATTTCACCCATAACTTTCATATTTATCAAATCAACACCTTACTATTTCGAAATAATATATAAAGAAAACTAAATCTTTATTCATAAAAGTTGGGGTCTTACATAAGGAATGTGAGTAAGTAAAGAAAAAGATATCTGAAGGGACTGAACTTAGATTTAAAGTGGACAGTGAAGGATTGTTGAGGTTTGAAAGTAGAGTTTGGGTACCGCCAATACTAGAAATCAAGGAGGACATTCTGAGCGAGACTCATAGTTCGAGGTATTCCATTCACCCCGAAAGTACCAAGATGTATCAGGATTTACGACAACACTTTTGGTGGCCAAATATGAAGAAAGACGTTGCCGATTGTGTTGCTAAGTGTCTGACTTGCCAAAGGGTCAAGGCAGAACACCAAAGACCAAGTGGTTTGTTACAACCTTTAGAAATCCCAGAATGGAAATGGGAACATATTACAATGGATTTTATTGTTGGCCTTCCTACGACCCAGAAAGGTTATGACGTAGTATGGGTTATCGTCGACCGATTAACGAAATCCGCACACTTTCTTCAGATCAAAATCAGATTTAACCTAGAACAATTGGCGAAGTTATATGTAAAAGAGATTGTTTCGAGGCACGGGGTGCCAGTGTCAATTATTTCTGACCGTGATCCGCGCTTTGCATCGAATTTCTGGAAGCGACTGCAAGAATGCATGGGAACACAGTTGAGGATGAGCACCGCTTATCACCCTCAGACTGACGGGCAAAGTGAAAGAACGATCCAAACATTAGAGGATATGCTTAGAGCATGCATAATGGATTTTAAAGGCAATTGGGATGATCATTTGCCGCTTGTAGAATTTGGTTATAATAATAGTTACCACGCTAGTATTGGTATGCCGCCTTACGAAGCGTTGTACGGTAGAAAGTGCAGAACTCCACTGTACTGGGATGAAGTTGGTGAAAGACAATTGCTAGGACCAGAGTTAGTCCAACAAACAGCAGAAATAGTTAAAGTAATTCAGACAAGATTAGTAGCGGCTCAGGATAGGCAGAAGAAATACGCCGATCCACACCGCAAGAATGTAGAGTTTGAATCGGGTAGTTTTGTATTTTTGAAGGTCTCTCCTTGGAAGGGAAAGATCAGATTTGGCAAGAATGAAAAATTGAGCCCGAGGTTCATTGGACCCTTTGAGGAACTCTGAAGAATTGGAGAAGTAGCCTATGAGGTAGCTTTACCTCCGGCACTGGAGCATGTCCACAACGTTTTTCATGTGTCGGTATTACGACGTTATAAACCCGATTATAAACATGTGATAGAATATGAACCCCTACAATTTGCGAAAGATTTATCATACGAAGAAGTTCCTGTTCAGATAGTTGACAGGAAAGAGCAAGTTCTCAAGAACAAAGTAATACCTTCTGTTAAGGTAATTTGGAGGAACCACAACGCTGAAGAAGCTACGTGGGAACTCGAAGAGAATATGATGAAGAATTATCCACACTTATTTTCTTGAATAGGTGAACGTGATTCTGGGGACAGAATCCTTTTAAGGGGGGAAAGATGTGACAAACGAGAGTTTTGCATAGTTGTTTGAATATTTATTGAAATAAATAAATATTGAGAATTTTGCAAAGTTGTTTTGAATATTTATTGAAATAAATAAATATTTTGGTTATAAGAATGTGATGGGACGAAATTATTAATCGAACCGCGATTCTTAGGACAGAATCCTTTTAAGGGGGGAAAGATGTGACGAACGAGAATTTTGTAAGAATATTTGAATATTTATTAAAATAAATAAATATTTTTAATAATTTAATTATTGAATTAAATAATTAATTCATGAATTTATGGTAGATTAATTTAATTATATGTGTGACATTAATTAAATTAATATGTAGTAATTTAATAGTTCAAAGAATATATTTAATTGAGTTTATTTGATTAATTGAATTAATTAAATAAGCATATGTTACTTTAGTTAATTTAATAATTAATTAATGAATTGACATAATTAATAAATAAAAATATTAATTATGTGACAATGTGATTTAATGTGAATTATCTTATTTTATTTAATTGATTTAAATAAAATTAATTAATTAATAAGTAAGGTGGCAATTAAATATATAGTAAATTAGTTTATTAAAATAAATGGGGAAAGAAAAGAAAAGGATGGCAAACAAGGCCTTAAGAGAGGTTAATCCGTTTATTATATACATATACGTATATGATTGTCAGACATAAGTTTATTTTCAAAGTCAGAGAAAAAAAAAATAGAAAAGTTCAGAGAAGAAAATAGAGAGATCGGGAAGAAGAAATTGAGAGTGAAAGGGAGAAAGAGATTTGAGCAAATCTTAAGTGTTGTCTTTGATTATCTTCATACTAACAAAGGGTAATCTTCTTTCAAAGTTTTTAAAATTATATTTTCTAAAGTTTTCATATACGAGTTTAAAGTTTTCTGTGAAATTGGGTTTCCCAATTGGGTTACGATATGGCTTTATCTATATGGGTATGAGATCATAACGTGTTTTTCTATCATATAAACATGTTTTAAAGGATCAATTTTATATAATTTGGTCTTAATTGTTTTTTCGAAAAGTTACAGAGTTTTCTACGATATTATAAAATTTCTCTGTCAGTACTTGTTTTTGGGAAATTAAAGTGTGAGGTTATTATATATGTGACCGTATATGTTAGTATTATGTGTTGGATCATGTATCCATGATTTACAATGATCACACCAAGTAATTTTGTTAATAATTGGGTTTATAAAATTATAGAGTATTGAATATGGGTGCATAACCCATATGGGTTAAATTAATGATTAAATCATATGTTTATATTTAAATTGATACATGAATATGATTGTATATGTTAAAACAAAAAAAATAGAATTGAAATGAATGAATTCGGTGTAGTAACGAATCCGTAAGGAGATTTTTTTTTATGTTTTTCATTAAACTCTTGAAAGTTTTGAAGAACAGTGAAAATTTATGTTTTGATTTGTGTAATTACATGGCTTGGAATGTTAAGAACATGTTATAAGTGATATATAATGTTCCTGTGAAGTTTATACTTCATGGGTAACATTATAAATCAGTGTATTGGTGTAAAATTTGAGAAAGTGACCGAATTTCTATGTTCTTCGCGAACTGGAAATTCTGGGAAAACGTAGCCGCGCGGCCGCGCTGGGTACAAGGCTAAATGGCGCGTGGCCGCGCCCGTCTTAAATTTTCGAAAAAAATTGCTAAGTGTTAAAATTTGAGAAAAATATTTTTAATCTAATGAACATGAAAACATGTTGTAAATATGATAGGATGTTGATATGAGTTTAATAAATTATGTTACATGATTAATTAATGAATTAATTATGTGACTTAAATTATTATTTATAAACTTTAAATAATGTGATATAAATATGAAGACATTATTTTAAGTTTAATAAACATGAAGACATGTTATGTATGTAATAAGTTGTTAATACAAGTTAATAACTTAAGTTATGTGATTAATTAACAAGTTAATTAATCAACGTGAACCATTATTTGAAAAACCTAATAATGAGTTCAAAGAACACTAATTGTAAATCAATAATCATATCGAACCTGTGATTAATTGATATTGTAAATGTGTGATAGGTAAGAGTAATTAAAGAAGTGAGAAATAATTGTAGCTTGTGCACGAGGAAAGTTTTCTATCCCTAACTTATTATTATTGTTGGGCAAGTTTCCTAAACTAAACTCTTTAAATTAAGCAATTGCTATGCTTAATTACTATTGTTGAGCAAATTCTTACTTTTGAATATCCAAGTTTAGAATTTTACATGAGATGCCATGATTCTTTTAAAAGTATCATTTAAGTGTACAATACTTATTCGATTGTATACCTTGAGAAGTTAATATTCAATTTGAATATCATTTATTGAGTTATCCAAACCAACTTTATTTGGTGCGGATTCTGATGTCAAACTGAGATGAACAACCCTAATATAGGGGATTAATGAAGATGCTTTAAGCGTTAAGATAATGTGCACAGTATCAGTACGAAGGGCTGATCTCCCTAAGTACGAGAAGTAAAGTCTATAGTCTTATGACTGTTAAAGGTTGGAAAGGTTAATATACTTGACAACCTAAGACTCGGTTCAAGGTCTTAATGACCCTCAGAAGTAATTTGACTCTTGATTAATATTCTTGATTCAAAAGTTTAGAAGTAATTTGACTCTTGATTAATATTCTTGATTCAAATGTTGAGCTTTCTGTTATTCAGAATTCTTTTATTCGCTTATTATTATTTTGTCATGTTTTTATACTTGCGGGCATTCGTGCTCACTCTTGCATAATAACATTGCAGATAAGAATGAACAGTCTGGTGAGCCTTCTAGTAGCAAGGGAAAAGGAAAATCTAACAAGTGATGAAGACTTGTGTTGTCATTAACAATGTTAAAGTTCAAGACTTATGTGTGATGATTTAAGACTTATTTATTTACGTTTCCGCAACAGAGATTTAAGGTTAAGTATAACCTGGGATTTATGATGTATTATTATGTCAGATGATGAAAGATGATGATTTATTTATCTAATAAATGAATTTCATTATTTATGGGTAGATAGTTGTATGATATTGGAACAGTGAACACTAAATCCTGTGGAAATTAAGATATCGGATTTGGGGGTGTCACATGAACATACTTCCATCGTCCAACAAGTTCAAAAATATGTTAAGGTTTTGCCTTGCCTTGGCATTTCCAATGAATCTGCATTTAAAATTGTTGAAACTGATGCCTCTGAAATTGGTTTTGGTGGCATTCTGAAGCAGAAATTAACTCCTGCTTCCTCTGAACAAATTTTTTGGTTTCACTCTGGTGCGCGGAATCAGGCTCAACTTAATTATAGTACAATTAAAAAGAAAATTTTAGCTTTAGTCTTATGCATTAGAAAATTTCAAAACGATTTATTAAATCAAAGATTTTTGGTTCGAATTGACTGTAAGTCAGCTAAATATATTTTAGAAAAAGTTAAAAACATTGCTGTTAAGCATATTTTTGCCCGATACCAATCACTTTTAAGCATTTTTGATTTTGATATTGAGTATATTAAAGGAAGTCAAAATTCTGTTCCTGATTTTCTTACGAGAGAATTTTTTAATTCAGGTACCAATCACAAATGAGCGTGAGAGGTGGAAACAAGAATGTTGAGCCTCCTCCAGGCCCAGGCCCTATCCCTAGTCAAAGGCCCTTGGGAGCCGTAATCCCTCATCCAGTTACCCCAGCTACTCCTATTGATGTAGCTAATAGGCATACTGTTCTTGGTACTGTTCCAAAGCCTTATAATACTGTTTTGGCCCAGTCACCAAAGCCCATTGATCCCTTTACTTCGTCTTCTTCTAGTAACCCTTACCCTGGTCAACAAACACATTCGCAGTACGTCCCCGTTTATTTAGTTAATTTATTTCATATTGAATCTCATATGAAATCCATTGACGACCCGGTTAAATTGGCTGCCCAGTTCTTCCCAACTAGTTGGCATTTTCTTCCTCTTGCTCCTTATAAATCCCTTGTGTATTATAACGACATCCTTCTTCAAACACAGTCAATTCTAGTCAAACCCATTTATGATAGAAATGACAGTTCTAAGGTCATCTATCATTCTCTATATATTAAACAGATTACTTCCATGTCTGACTGGGGTAATCATCCGTCTGATCTTCGTCAATTAAATAATCATGATAGCCAGTTCTGCTATTATGATTATATGGAGGCTTGGAATAGAGTCTTCCTATTCCAAACTCCTTCCTTTAGTCATTCGTGGTACGTTCAGTTTGACCACAAATTTAAAAGTCAAATTCCTCATTGGTTTGTTCTTTGGTGGGAAAGATTTGGTCTCATCCATAGCGTTTTGCCTATTGAGCTCCAGTCTGTTCTTACTCATTTTTGCTGTAGATGTCCTAACAATCCTAAAAACGATTGTATTCCAGTTATTCTTCAGTTTATCAGTAAGTATAAAGTTCCATGGATCCTTATATGGAATTATGGTCTTTATTCTCCTACTATTGAAATTGATCTTGAGTCAGCCAAGGATAAATCAGTTATCACTCGCAATCATATTAGTCAATTGACTTATGTGACTCGTGAGTTTTCTATTAAATGGTGGGATAAATTTGATTTTATCGCATCATTGGTCAAGTCCAGAAGGAATTTTCGATAATTCCTTCCCCTATTAAATCAGTTCCTCCTAAGGATTTTTCTTCTAGTAAATCCAAAAAATCTTATCAAACAAAACTAGATTTTGCAAATATTGATCATTATTCTAATGCTGAGTTAAAGCAGTTAGCTCGGCTCATTCAAAAACGAGTTGATAAGCTCAGTGAGGAAAGTGTTCCCTCAATTCGCTTTTCATCCTCGTCAAAATCCAGTCAAGAAGCTTCTAGTCCAAATGATCTATATGGCAGCATTAGCCTCCAAGAGGCCCAGGATCCTTTTGCATAGGATGCCTACAGTCACATATTATTGAAAGCGGCAGGCAGAGACTGTTTCTTTCAAAAATGGTCATCATCAACGCGTGCTTCTTTTTCAAAAGTAGCCGAAAGTTAAAGTAAAGTCGGTTTGTATTCTAGCTGAGTCATGTTTTCATTATCGGCCATCTGGTCGTTTTAGTCAAAAGTTATAATAATGCGTTTGTATTTTATTCAAAAGTTGTAATAATGCGTCTATATTTAGTCAAAAGGTTCAATAACGCTTATGTCTTTTGTAAAAGCATTACTGTTCTTAAATAGTTAAAGATGTTTTGAAATTATTGAGTTGTAATCAGTATGCCTTTTCTTATCCTATATAAGAGAAGCGAAGTCATTTGGAGAAGGCAGGATTAGAAATCCAATAGAGAGTTTAGAAAGACTCAGATTCCCATCTGACTAATCTTTAACCCTCTTACCTTCTTCTTAGTTATACCATGTTAGGTTTTCTATAATCGAGTCTACTTATAAGTTATCTTCAGTTATCTGTTTGTAATTCTTTTCATTCAATAAAAGTTTATTTATTTAAACTGTTATTAATTCATATAAACTGCTGTTATCATTTCTTATAGTTATACTATAGTTGTGATTCAGATTTGTATGTGCCACTCTCATCCCATATATCCTTTCGCCTTCTTGGTATATATATATATATATATATATATATATATATATATATTAAAGCAATAAAAAGGCCACGAAGTATAAATCCAAGCCCAAATAAGTCAGAAAAATTTATATATATATATATAGTTATATATATAAAATCATTAAACTACCACGGATTTGACATCCGGGCTTGACAGAATTCAAAAGTTAGTACATATATACAGTTAAATATAGACATAAAAAAGCCAAACCCGGACTGGGAAGATAACCCAGTCCGGTGAAGTTGCTATAAACGTAGATATATATATATAAGCTGTTAAAAGCGACGGATCGACGATCCTAGTCGTATAAATGCCAAAAAATAAGTTTATGTACTAAAATGTATGAAAATGTAAGCAAAACGGCTACGAAACTGAGTTCCGGACATAATCAGAAAGTGAAACTTAACGTGCAAGTGTATAAATGTGCAATGAAGTAATATGAACTTTCTGATCGTAAAAATACTCACAATGAACTGCTACACGGGCTTTTTGCCAAATCGTAGGCTTTAAACGTTCGTTTCTACCGGTTAATTTTTGATATGTGGTAGTATATGAGTATATCTACGTGTTAGAGTAATAAAATTTGGGTTTGGAGTACAAGCGTATGGCTGAGAAATGGAACGGGCAGAGGTTCAGAGTGTTTCTGAATTATTGAAATGAGCTGGGGGTGCACGTTTATTTATAGACCCGATGGAAGCGACTCTACCCGTGGCAGCCGTAGGTAGAGGTGCGGCTCCACATGGCAAGGCCTGTATGGTGAGTCCCGTTGCATCGAAGTACGTGCACTCCGAGCAATGCGAGGTCAGATTCAAAAGTGTTTAACTTTTGATCGGAGAGTCTGTTTGAGGCGTGCTATACCGTTCTGGAAAGCTCTCGCCGAGAGTGTTGGAATGACATGTGGTAGCTGTCGTCTAGCACTACAAAATTTACCTATACTTCTATTCCACTAACTCAAGAATTAGTATAGTAATAAACAAGGATCGATCCCACAGAGAGTCTTCTGTTTAATATCTATCTAAGTATTTCCAATGAATTGGGGATTTTTAGTTTGAACAGTTTAACAAATGAAAATGAATTTAAAGAAAATATTAATGAGTAAAAAAACTTCATTTCTTCAGTTCAGTATCCCCTTTTCACAATTATGGATCAACCAAGTGATTACACTATTTACCCTTTCAATGAGATTAATAACCCTTGATAACCGCGATCGCAAATTACCCGAAACTCTCCTTAATTGTAAATCTAATGCGACTATCGCCAACAAAAGATCCTAACTATCATACAACCTAGAACTATTAGTCTAGATTTGATATGACAGAAGCATGAAGAATGAGAATTAGATTATTCCAAGCAATAACTGCACAATCAAGAATTATTAAACTTGTCTTCTGAAAACCTTAACGATATTCAAAAGCTTGACCATAATTAAATATCATTAATTGCTACTTATGATTAGACATACATCGTTTTCTTAATATATATCTTAATCTAGCAGATGATATCAATTTACTAATTTAATCTTGCAGAAACCAAATTAGTCAATTGAATAACATATATGAAAGTTTATGTAGATCAGTAGAACAAATCTCAATATGAAAGAATAAATAATATAAACTTAATCAAACCATTAATTGATAATAAGGTTCAACATCCCTTCAGAATTGAATAAAATAACTTAGCCTGACATGCTTTAATGAATCAATAGCCTCCTTCTAGTTCCAAGATGAGAGATGAAATATAAGATCCAAGATTAAAAGATGATTAAAACGTAAGAAAACAACTCATATAAATAGTCAATCAAAACCCTATTACAATAAGGCAAGTCTACAATCCTTTTTCTAATCAACTTTGTATTTTAAAGTAAATAAATCTGGTTAATCCCGTCAGACACGCGCGGTCAGCGCTTGGTCTCTTCTAACAGCCGCGCGGTCCACGCCTGGTATACAGGAACTTGGTCTCGGTCCAGCGAGGTTAGTGCTTCAATCCCTCTTTCGGCTGCACTGTCAGCACTTCTTATGCAAAACCTCTTCTTCCTTACGCGCGGTCTGTGCTTCAATTACCATAGCTAGGGCGCGGTCAGTGCCTCTCAATCAGATCTGTCCATACTTCATCCTTTTTTCACACGAATCCAACTCCAGCCTTTATACCTACACCATAAACACAAAACACCAAAAGTAATATGAACAATACTTAAAAACTTACAATATGACAAGCTAAATAAGATTAAATCATAGGTTTTCAACCTACTCATCAAACTCCCCCAAACTTGAACCATTGCTTGTCTTCAAGCAAACACAATGATTCTAATACAAAACTAAAATGAATGCAACTACAGAGATCGAACAATAACCAAGTTAGTTAGATGAATCATATGCCTCAGAGATCAACAACTATTATGACATCAATATCACATCATGCGTTACCTTAACTTCTCACATCCTCACCTCATAAATATAATATTTGCATGTTTCTGTGTGTGTGTGTCCAAAATGATGCCAATAATAACAATGAACAACTTAGATAAATTCATACACATGTAAAACATCTAAAACCAGACTTGGAATTTAATCATCACATACACATAAACATGAGGGAAATCAACATTTTAAAACCAGCTCTTCATACTAAGTGAGTGCATTTTAATGCTCCATCTTACTAATTAGTACTCAAGTTTGACTTGTGCAATGCTCAATTTCCTTAGGCTTTTCAATGCTACCCGTGTAACGAACTTTCAGCCAATGACTCCCAAACCTGAAGGCTTTAGGGCGCTAGGTGTCAAGACATCCCCTAGGGTTTACTTGTCCGAGTAACAAAGGCCACGAAATTGAACTAAGTCAATTTTTTTCAACACTAAATATTTTTTCCTTTTTCTTTTCTTTTCTTTTGAGCCACAATTCCCCCAAACTTATGTGTAAGCCACTGTTTAATTTTAATCAGTGATCAAATGAATACATGCCCATGTTTTATCTTAAATCTATCTCCGTTATCATTGAAAATCAGTTGGTGTGTTTGATTTTAGAAAACACAAAACTTATGTTATGAAGTTCATATGGTCAAAATTAGTCAACATATGATAGTCAATTTAGCAATGAAAGTCATAAATCAAATTCCTCATTGGCTTTCATCATAACTAACAAGGCTTAATTGTTCAATCTCTATGCAAAGTAAAACAATTCCTATATGAATGCAATTTTTTTTAAATTTTATATATGCAGATATAATACTATAAAGCAACTACCTAAACATGATACTAAATAATTTAAATTACCCCCAAACTTATTTTTAGTAATGTCCTTATTACGCGTAAGTAAAGAATTTAAGCACGAGGACTTTCCTACCAGACGAGTCAATGCTCGTCTTGAGATCCTTCATCATCTGAAGGGGGGTAAGCAAGCAGAATAGTAGTTGGAAGCTGGACTGGTGCACTTGGATTGATACGGTAGAACGCATCCGCCAACGCCGTAAATGCGCCAATGTTGTAAGCATGCATTTTATTTTGGTGTTGGACAAGACAGAGCATCTGCTTTTGACTCCTTGTTGTAGACATCGTAGATGGTCCTGCTTCGTCTGTGGATGGCGGTGGTGAAGGCGGTGTGGAAGCTGGTATCGTGATGTAACCCTCGCTCCGAGGATATGACGTTGTGCCCGACCATTCTTTGTAGGTTATGATAGTGTTGTGATCAATGTCCCCCGTGGGTAGCTGGACAGCCTTCGATGCATCCCACTGTACTCCTGCCTTTTGACATAAGTTATTGATCAAAAATCCCTGTAATAAGCCGCCTGTTGTGTTGCCACACAATTCCCTATCAATGGACTGTTGTATACACATGCTGACATCCACTTGAGAGATTTCCATGACATTCGACCTTTCATACCAATGATGTACGATCCCGTAGAGGAGGCGTGCTCTTTTCACTATGACTTCAGTCTGATGGCGTGAAGGCATGAGCCTAGCACTTATGAAAACAAACCATGCTTTGCCATATTTGCTCAACTCTGAATGGGGAAACGTGACTTTTATTTCCGTCCTAGGCTTGGTGACCCACTGTGTGCCGGGCTTGTATACGTAAGCAATTATCTCGTCCAAGCTTGGGAGGTTGTGTTCATAGCGGTTCCCTATTGGTGTTTTAAACCCAAAATGCTTATTGATCTCCGCGTGGTGGAATGAAACTGATTTGCCCCTAACTTTCACAACTCACCCTTCATGTATAGCGTTGGCATAGAACTCCTTTACAATGTTGAGCACTGTAGGTCGTGGTTGTTCCACCAGCTGAAACCATTGCCTTCCGACAATCATCAAATCTATGTCACTATCCAAGTTAGCATCGGGTGTCAACCCCCGTTCCGGAACAAGAGTCTTTTTGGCCAGCACGAGGTTGTATATAGTCGTCGCCGCCTCGCTCACGAATTTTGATCCGTCAAAAGTTGGCCGAGCACCAGAGGATGACGTTCTAGGCCATTTTGATGTCATGATTGGAGATTTACAGACAACTTTTGACTGGGACAATATGTCGAACACTTGGTGTGCACCCTTCTTTTTCCCCCAACCCTAACTTCCTTGTTATCACAATCTAATCCACAAATTGTCACTAAAAGCGTTTGGTCTTTAGTAACCCAAGGTATCCCAATCACAGTATAGCATGAAACACTAACAAAATTGAATATGATATGAATTTCAATAAGTAAAAACAAATCAATTTGTTACCTTTTGAGATTTTGAATCCTTGTTGATTATACTTACCCTTTGTGCAGATGTGATGGATAAAAAGAGTGTGTTGATTTTGGATTACAGAGGTGTTTTGAGGATATTGTATGTGGATTTAGGAGTTTAGAGGGTATAGGTTTGTAATCCACGAATTGAGGAGAGAGAATTGGGAAAATATGAAGAATTTGATGTGTAACGGCAATGGGTGTTAAGTTTGTAGAGATTAAGTAGGAGAGCAAGTGGAGATGTAGGGTAGAAATAGAATAGGAGAAGGGATTTAGGAAGTTGAAGGAGAAACGGAAAGGGTGAGTGGTGTATGGGTGCACGAACTGACTTATTATTTCCAACTTTGGACGATTCAGCCGTATGGCGCGGTCAGCGCGTTCTTGTGGTGAATTGGCTGGAAGATGTTGCATACCGCGCGCGGTCCGCACCTTATTGGGAGCGCTCAGCGCTTCCCTGGTTGAATTGTGTGCCACCTTCTGTATGATACGCGCGCCCAACGCCTGTGGCTGCGCTGTCCGCGCCTCCCTCAGAACTTTTTCCTTTACTTGCCTCTACTTTCCTGCACAATTATAGATCACCTATCAGTATCCTAAAATGCTAAATATTAATGAACTAATTAAACTAACATAATCACACAAATCGTATATAAAACTTATCGGTTGCCTCCCACACAGCTGCCCTTGTTTAACGTCATTAGCTTGACTGGAATTCATTCAGCTATCCGAAAACTAGCTCCATTAGAGTCAATATTTCAACCTCTTCCACCTAAATGCTCTCCAAAAATGGCTTCAACCTATGGCCGTTTAACTTGAATATATTTCCTGTCTTTGGATTTTGTATATCTATAGCACCATGGGGAAACACATAAGTAACAATAAATGGACCTTCCCAACGAGAACACAACTTCCCAGGAAATAATTTCAGTTGTGAATTAAAAAGTAGAACTTTTTGTCCAACAGTAAAATTCTTCCTCAAAATTTGGTTATCATTGAAATCTTTTGTCTTATTCTTATACAATTTAGAACTCTCATATGCTTCATTACGCAACTCCTTGAGTTCTTGTAACTGTAACTTCCTATGGACGCCAGCTTGATCCACATTCATGTTGCACTGTTTGATCGCCCAGAAAACTTTATGCTCTAGCTCTACTGTTAGGTGGCATGATTTCCCAAACACCAGCATATAAGGCGATATACCAATCAGAGTTTTGTATGCCGTCCTATATGCCCATAGTGCATCATCTAATCTAAGACTCCAATCCTTCCTGTTCGGGTTGACTACTTTTTCCAAAATAGATTTGATCTCTCGGTTGGATACCTCTGCTTGGCCATTGCTTTGCGAAAAACACCAAACACCAAAAGTAATATGAACAATACTTAAAAACGTACAATATGACAAGCTAAATGAGATTAAATCATAGGTTTTCAACCTACTCATCAACATGGGAGTTAACCTTTTTCGAGTCCAAAAGACAGGTTCATAACCAGGTCTTCGATTCCTCACAATTTTTTCGTTGAGCTGTCTTGCGCTGTTTCCACTCGAGATCATTGTTATGGTTCTTTCAGACCTTAGTAGCATCAATTCGGCTTGATTTTGACCTAATCAGCTTTAAGTTGGTAAAATAACCAATTTGCCCCTCTCGGGGTTGCCTTCAGTGCTAGCATGGCCTTCGGCTGACTTGTTAGGGTTGTCTCCGAGGTTTGGATCACAGCCAATTCTATTTGTCCTCAGGATTATCATTGAGGCTGTCTTGGTTCTTACAGGTTTGTCTCTAGAGATGATTTGAGTCTTCGGGGTTGTCTCTGAAGCTGAGTTGACCTCCCGGGTTATGACTAGAGCTTGACCTGACCTCTTGGGTTGAGATCGGGGATGATTTGTACCTCTCGGGATTAGACCGGGGGTGACCTGTACTTCTTGAGTTTTTATCGGGGTTGACCTATACTTCCCGGGTTTAGATCGGGGTTGACTTGTACCTCCTGGGATAAGATTGGGGATGACCTGTACGTCCCGGGTTTATACCGGGGATGACCTGTACTTCCCGAGTTGTTATCGGGGTTGACCTGTACTTCCCGAGTTGAGACAGGGGTTCACCTGTACCTCCCGGGATAAGATTGGGGATGACCTGTACCTCCCGGGTTGAAATCGGGGTTGACCTGTACTTCCCGAGTTGAGACCGGGGCTAACCTGTACTTCTCGGGTTGAGATCGGGGCTAACGTGTACTTCTCGGGTTAAGACCGGGGCTGACTGTGCTTCCCAGATTGAGATCGGGGTTGACCTGTACCTGCTGGGTTGAGACCAGGGCTTACTTGTACCTTCCGGGTTGAGACCGTGGCTAACCTGTACCTCCCGGGTTGAGATCGGGGCTGACCTATACTTCCCGGGTTGATACCTGAGCTGACCTATACTTCCTGGGTTGATACCTGAGCTGACCTATACTTCCCGGGTTGAGATCGGGGCTGACCTGTACTTCCCGGGTTGAGATCCGGGGCTGACCTGTACTTCCCGGGTTGAGACCGGGGTTGAGCTGGCATCCCGGTATTGAGATCGGGGTTGAACTGGCATCCCGGTATTGAGATCGGTGTTGAACTGGCATCCCGGTATTGAGACTGGGGTTGAACTGGCATCCCGGTATTGAGACCGGGGTTGAACTGGCATCCTAGTATTGAGACCGGGGTTCAACTGGCATCCCGATATAGAGACCGGGGTTCAACTAGCATCCCGGTATTGAGACCGAGGTTGAACTGACATTCTGATATTGAGATCGGGGTTGAACTGGCATCCCAGTATTGAGGCCGGGGTTGATTTGACTGTTTTGCCCTCCTACAGGGTTAGTAATAGGAACACAAAATATCGATTATCTACAACAGAACTGAAAAAAATTTCGAGTGTCTACACCCCTCACTTAAGCAAGCCCCCGAACTCCATGAATATCGGTTTCCACACCAAATTAAACGGAGTCACATATTAGGCCATATTGCAGAAACCTTTCAAACTCCGGTTGAGTTGATACATCCATTTAAACTTATATCAACTGGCGGCTCTGTCTAATTCGGCCCAATCATATAAAAGTAACCTTTTCAAATTGTCGATATGTATATCGGTCTTTTCCTAAAATCTCACCCTTTAAGCAAGATAACTTAAATCACATAGCGAAATATAAAGGGTAAGAACCAAGCATAGGAACTGAATTTTTTCGGCGTCGACACACAAACATACTTGCTTTAATGTCTCCACACAAATGATTATGAGATCAATCATCCTCTTACAAAAAGCAAGCAACGTATGTACCAATCTATCCGGATTCACTAATCATCAATTTAATAATCCAACGATTAAGAACTATTTTAGTTTTAAGTTATCTAAGAATTTAGATCTCATTAGCATGATCATCATCATGATTCTGAAAGCATTACTTAATGAAAGTAATATGCATACAAGCCAATTATGTTTGATGATAAAATATATATATACTTTCTAACAATCTTATTCATTTATTAATAAAAGTATTATTTAATTAAAGTTATTTATTTATCTACATGATGTTATTTTTTACAATATGTGATAAACCCATTAGTTTTAAGCAATGATTTTAGAATCATGATGATGACCATGCTAATGAGATCTAAATTCTTAGATAGCTTAAAACTAAAATAATTCAATCGTTGGATTCCTAAAAAGGGGATTAGTGAATCCAGGTAGATTGGTACATACGTTACTTGCACATTAGATGAGGATGATAGATCTCATAATCATTTGTGTGGAGACACTAAAGCAAGTATGTAGGTTTGACATCCCCAAATTCGAATACTTCAATTCCATGGGATTTGGTGATCACTATCTAAATAAAACATAACTACTGTCCATAAATAAGAAACGCAAAATAAATTACAACCTTAAGAATAAAATCTTCCTTATAAAAGGATTACAACTTCTCAATAAATCCTAGGTTTCTATCCTTAATAAACATCAAATGCGGAAAACATTATAAATAATTAAAGGCTTATTACACATCATAGTCAAGTATATAAACAAGTCTTCACTTGTTCATCTTGCTCTTTCCTTTGCTAGTTGACGGTTCGTCAACTTTCTAAACTTTAGCTGCAAGGGTTATATAATGCAAGAGTTAGCAAACAAGAACTCACTGGAAATAACAATCAATAGTGATGATATAAACTGAATAACTTCAACTAAATTGAATAATATTCCTATGATCGATAATCAAGAGTTAAATATGGAATATAAAATTCATTTGAGGGTCGTCAGACCTTGAACTATGTCCTAGGTTATAAACATTTCTATTTAAAACCTTTAACAGTCGTTAGACTATATGGACTCTTAACTCGTACTTAGGGGGATCAGCCCTTCGTACCATGTATTGTGCACAAACATCTTGACGCTTTCGCATGGTAATCCCCTATTAAATAGGGTTGTTCATCTCAGCATTTAATAACAAGTCCGCACCAAAGAAAGTTTGGTTTGGATAAGCTTCAAAGGTAATTTAAAGTTCAACTATCATCAACCAAGGAGTAGTTGAAACGACTTACAATAAGAATAGCTCAACAATAAAGGATTACGAAATAACTTATGCTTTAGAACTAAACTTAAAGCAATTGAAAGATAAGATAGACCTTGCTTGAACAATTAAGTCAAGGTCACATTAACACAATAATAAACTTTGATAAGATAATTATTCAATATATAATTTATATAGAATACAATAACTTGCATATGAATAACAAGTTAGAAATAGAAAACTTGCTCAAGTAAAGTTTGAGTTTAGAAAACTTGCCTTAAGTGCAAGCTACAATTACAATCACGTTCCACAATTATCATACATATTACATTACGTTTACAATATCAATTAGTGTCATAAACACTACGTTGAACCATTGAACTTCTTACTTAAGTTCAACTTAACAACGTGTTTTGTGAACTTAACTCGCTAACTAACTACAGACGTGAGTCTAAACTCACAACATGCATATCACACATGTATAACACTTTAAACTATCATAATCATACCCTATGATAACAATATCTAAGTTCACACATAACATGTTAATATGAGACTTCAAATTGTCTTATATTTGTCAACAATATGTTATCTTATTGTTTTATACACTTAACATGTCATCACATTAAGTTAGCTAATCATGTAATGCATAAAAACTACAAAGAACCCAAATAAATTTTTTGGAAAGAAGGTACACCAGCTGGGGTGGGTGTTTCTAGGCCAAAATGTCCGCTGGGGCGGGTCCCCCTGCTGTTGGGATTCCTGGTTCACAAACTGTGCAAAGAAAAAGCCAATTTGACTTATTTCTTAGCACCAAATTCGGATTTTAGCTAACACAATGCATATAAAATTTTATGAAAACAAAATCTTAAACTTCTATAATGTTTTTAATATACATAAACCTCACAACACATAATCAAAACACTTAATTTCATGATTTTTAAGAAAACACCATTATTAAGCATTTTTGAAGAAAATTAACACTGTGAGTTGGTTTTTTAATCCAAATCACACAATTCAAAGCATATTGATTTTGTTTCTAAGCATGTTATCAAAATCCAAACTTAATTTATATAATAGAGAATCATCAAACACAAATTTTGATAATTTAAAGACTATTTTTCAAAGCAAGTTCATTGTAAATTGCTATGAACATGATTTCTTCATGTTCATCATATTTACATGAAATTAATCACTTAAACAAGCATATGAATCATATATAAGCATGTTATAACATATATTAAACATATATGAACCATATTACACAAATTTTCATAAAAATCAAGTCGTTAACTACGAAAACAATGAACAACATAATTTAATAAGTTAGAATAGAGTTAGATTATACCTTTTGTTGTTTTAGGAGAAGAAGATGATGGCGATAATTATCTTTTCTTTTGATTTCTCAAAGCCTTCCCCTTTCTTCTTTCTCTATTCTCCTTCTCTCGTTTCTTTCTAGTTTACTCTGTTATTCTATTCTATCATCTAACTCTAACTTAACGTAGTATAGAATATAAAATATAACTGATATAATGCATATAATAGATATAATGGATATAAACATATAACTGTCAATATATTAATACTCTACTAAATACATATATCAGTTACATAATTTTAGAAAATCAAAATCCATAAAGCTTTGTTTGGCAAAACCCTTGAATTTTAAAAATAAATTATTAATAGTTGAGGCCTTGTTTTGTAAAACTGGATTAAAATTGATGTAAAGGACTTGTTTGGCAAAACTAATTTAAAACACTTTTATTTTATTTTAATAACTTCTTTAACACATAGTTTCCAATGTCACACTTTATTTAATTAAATTCTAATATTTTAATTTAATTAAATAAAAGCTAACATTCATTAATTAATTAAAATTGCCACATAATACAAAATTGCTACACAATTGTAATTCACTTATTAATCATAATTCATGTAACAAATTAGTAAATCTTTATTAACAATTACCATATAATATTCATCTAATTTAATTATTCTCAATTAAATTAGAACAACATCGCACAATTAGTTACACATCAATTTAATTAATCATATTGCACTTAACTAAATTACTCCATAACATAATCACATAAAATATTTATTTAACTCAATAAATATATAAATTAAAATATTTATTTAATTCAATAAATATTTACAATTAAATATACAAAATCTCATTCGATACAATATTCCCTCCTTAAAAGGCTTTTGTCCCCAGAATCACAATAAAAAAATAAACTCATTCGTCACAATCTTCCCCCTTTAAAAAGAATTTGTCCCCAGAATCGATATACAAGAAATTACACAAATAATTGGGGATAGGTTTTAATTATTACATCCTCGAGTTCCCACGTAGCTTCTTCAGTACTGTGGTTCCTCCAAATTACCTTAACAGAGGGTATCACTTTACTTCTAAGTACTTATTTTTTTCTATCAACTATTTGAACAGGAACTTTTTCATAAGTTAGGTCTTTATCAAACTGTAAAGGTTCATACTCTATCACATGCTTGTAGTCGTGTTTGTAAGGTCGTAACACAGAAATATGAAAGACGTGATGTATATTATCTAGCTCCGGAGGTAACGCAACCTCGTAATCCATTTCTCTAACCCTCCGTAGTATCTCGAAAGGTCCAATAAATCGGGGACTCAGCTTCCCCTTCTTTCCAAATCGAATCTTCCCCTTCCAGGGAGATACTTTCAGGAAAACGAAACTTTCCACTACAAATTCTCAATTTTGTTGATGATGATCGACATATTTCTTCTGTCTTTCTTGAGCAGCAACCAATCTCATTCTGATTACCTTGACGATCTTAACAGCTTGTTGCACAAATTTTGGTCCTAACAGTTGTCGTTCACCAACCTCATCCCAGCACGATGGAGTCCTGCATTTTCTGCCGTACAATTCTTCGTAAGGCGGCATGCCAATACTTACATTATAACTATTGTTGTAGGCGAACTCCACCAATGGTAGATGATCATTACAGCTTCCTTTGAAGTTTATAACACAAGCTCTTAGCATATCTTCTAAAGTATGAATCATTCTCTCACTCTGGCCATCAGTCTGAGGATGGTACGCCGTACTCATTCGCAATTGTGTTCCCACGCATTCTTGTAATCGCTTCCAGAAATTCGACGTGAAATGCGAATCTCTGTCTGACACAATAGACATTAGAACACCGTGTCTAGAGATAATTTCCTTCACGTACAACTTTGCTAACTGATCCAAGTTGTATCAAATCTTGATTGGTAAGAAATGTGCTGACTTCGTCAGTCAATCCACTATCAGCCATATCGCATCAAAACCCTTCTGAGTCTCTGGAAGACCAACCACGAAATTCATCATGATATGCTCTCACTTCCATTCCGGAATCTCTAGCGAATGCAATAGTCCACTTAGTCTTCGGTGTTCTGCTTTGACTTTCTGGAACGTTAGACATTTCACAACGCATTCTGCCACGTCTCTCTTCATATTTGGCCGCCAGAAATGTTGTCTGAGATCGTGGTACATCTTCGTACTCCCAAGGTGAATCGAATATCTTGAACTGTGAGCTTCGCCCAAAATTTCCTCTTTGACTTTTGGTACTAGCGGTATCCTGATTCTCCCTTCTAATCGTAGCAGTCCTTCATTATCGATCTTGAAGTTTATTTCTTCACCATCGGTTATTCTCTTCCGGATCTTCTCACATTCCTCATCACAAAGTTGTGCCTCTTTCACCTTGTCCACCAAGGTTGAACCGGTAGTTACTTGAAACAACTTCGCATCCGATTCCTTCGGACACTTAACTTCCAGTTCTAACTTAGCCATCTCTTCTTTTAACTGGTCCTGATCAGTTAATTTATTTAACTTCTCCCGACCCTTCCTGCTTAAAGCTTCGGCAACCACATTAGCTTTACCCGGATGGTAATGAATCTCGCAGTCGTAGTTCTCTAAAAGTTCCAACCATCTCCTTTGGCGCATGTTCAAATCTTTCTGCGTAAAGATATACTTCAGGCTCTTATGATCTGTGTATATCTCACACTTTCCTACATAAAGGTAGTGTCTCCAAATCTTCAAAATAAACACCACTGCAGCCAATTTCAAGTCATGCGTCGGATACCCTTTCTCGTAGTTCTTCAGTTGACGTGATACATAGACAATGACTTTGCCGCTCTCCATCAGCACACAGGCTAATCCCTTATGTGAGGCATCACTGTATACTAGGAAATTTCTTGTACTATTAAGCAATGATAACACAGGAACAGTACTCAACCTCTTCTTCAGTTCTTGAAAACTCTCCTCACACTTTTTTGTCCAAATAAATTTATCTGTTTTACGAGTCAAATTCGTCAATGGAGTTGCAATTTTGGAAAAGTCTTAAAATAAACCATCTGTAGTATCCTGCCAATCCCAAAAAACCTCTAACTTCAGACAATATCTTCTGCTGATCCCAATTCATCACAGCTTTAACCTTCAACGGATCTACTGAAATCCCATCTGTGTAAATCACGTGGCCAAGAAATTGCACACATTCTAACTAGAATTCACATTTCAAGAATTTCGCGTATAGCTTCTCCCGTCTCAGTGATTCTAATGTCAGCCTCAAATGTTATTGCAAGAATCACTCACAAACACATCGTCTTGAACAATACAAGTGTTATTGCACTTAAGTTAGGCAATAATATTAATTTTTGAATATCAATTAAAACCATATCAATTACTATCTAAAGCAATCAATCAACTAAGCATAAAGTACAACAATCCATTCACACATGAGTCAATAGAGTAAAAAGGAGAGATATTTGATTAAACTAATCATTAGGTTACATTACAATCCTAGAAATAAATTAGTTCATAACTACTGAACTAATTATCAACATCAAAGAGTTCAACATGCTCAAGATTACACAAAAAAATAAAAGATTTGGCTAAAGAAAACTCCTCTCATGAAGTTTTCTGGCTCCAACTCTTCCTTTCGTTGTGTAGAGTTCGAGTTGTGTAGGACGTAATGAATTCTGAACACTTATAGCACCACTAAATCTCTCTTAAGGCTAGAAAACCATAAAAGCTAGTCTAAAACTATTGTAGGGAGTACAGGAGGCTAAGAGAAATTAATACCCATGAATCCCCCTTTCTTTTGGTCATTTAATGACCTTATCTGCCAAAACACTAGAGTTGGCGCTGCGGCGCCAGCTTTAAGCCTTGCAGCGGCACTGCAGCGCTGGTAAAAATCTGATAAAGGCGGTGCTAAGCTTCTTGCACTACGGCGCTGGTTTTATACTGGCTTGGGCGCTGCGGCGCTGGGTATACAGGGAATTTATCAGGCTCTGGCGCTGTGACGCCATCTGTTTGAGGAAACCAGGCGCTGCGGCGCCAGCTTTATGAAAATGACCGAAAAACCCCTCAAATGCTAGAATTACCCAACTAACACCTGCAAAACACTTTGAAACAAAAAACGCAGTAATAATATATAAAAGCATTTAAAAAAATAGGAAAACAAGTTAAATCTCGCAGTTAAAAGATAGCGATTCGCGGGTATAAATCCCACTTATCACACCCCCAAACTTAAGCTTTTGCTTGTCCCTAAGCAAAAAATACTGAACAAACATAACTGACAATGAACAAACTAATTAAACGCTAATCTATTACTATATACCAGCCATGTGGCCTCAAGATAGAGAATAACAATTTCAAAATAGAAGCAAAAATTAACAATAAGGCCTCGAATTAATCTCATGACTTGACTGCTTATTATCCCCATCTGTGAGTCTGTGAGTACCAACTAGACTGACTAAATATCATTCAAAACCAAGACCATTGCAATAAGGGAAGTGCTAACTCAAAATGCTCAAGTTATATCAAGAAAACAGAGTAAGATGCAAATTCAAGGACCAATCACCCGGTAATAGCATGCGAACGGTAAGAGTTGACTCGTGCAAAACTTGGCTACCTTAGGCTGTGTTACTCATGTAGCGAGGTTTTGATCAGTGACTCCCAAGTCAGACGACTTTAGGGCATTAGGTGTGGAACACCCCTGAGAATTTAATAACTCGAGCAATACTAGCCACGTAACCGAATTTAAGTCAATCTAGAATTTTTAACCGTTATCAATAAGAAATTCAACCTTTAATACGATCGTGCAATGCTTAATCACATTAGGCTATACAGAGTTACCCATATAACAAGGGTTCAATCAATGACTCCCAAGTCAGACGACTTTAGGGCATTAGGTGTAAAACACCCCTAAGGATCTAATAACTCGAGTAACAAAGGCCACGTAATTAGACTTGGCCAACTAAAGATCTTAACATTGTTGTTTTTATATATATATATTTCCAGACCAAGGATGAATCCGAACTTGCATAAAAACCTGTATCCTACTTCATCGATTCACTTAAGTTCACAAGAGCAAAAGAAAAAAAATTTCCTCAAAATTACCAATTAAGTCTGTTGGAACAATAATTAGAACAAGTCAGTTGGTAGGTGCACGTGGAATAGACAGGATCAATAGCAGTCAAACATAAAATTAATCTACGACTTTCCGCCAATAATGCTTAACCAGTTTGACAAAGCCATACGCATGTATATCATTGGCCACATTCAAAAATTTACTAAAAATATCCCCCTAACATATCAACAGTTAACTAATAGGGATAACCCAAAAGGTTAAACTATGATGCCAATTATGGCCAAGTATACTAACTATGAAAGCCCCAAAATGGCAATCACCAATAATTATACTAAAATAAACGCATTCATCAACAGAAAATAAAACAAACTATGATAATAGATAATATGTACATATGCATTAATAATAACATAACAGTACGAGGCTACCGAAGCCCAAAAACCAACATCCAGGCAATAAATGCCCATAAAACCTTATTAACATAGACTGGGCTACCAAAGCCCAAAATAAAAAATGTAGATAATCACAGACAGTTCATATATATAACAGATAATAGATAATAGACAATAAATAGAGAGATCTTCCCCCCAAACTTGAGTCCGACAATGCCCTCATTAGAGTTAAGCACAAATATCTGAAAGCAAGGGCCTGCCGTCGACATCCAATCACTCGCCTCCACTTTCTCCATCTCCATGCTCTTCGCCGTGGCCATCTGGTGACAGTGGTGGATATGGAGGAAATAACGGCATCTGCGAGAATTGGTGCCGCACGGACTCCGGGTCATCTCCACTGAATTGGTTGTAGACATTGGACACTGTGGAGGCCTAGTATTTATAGAACAAATCCTGACGCACCACCACCGTATCAATCCTTCGGGTGATCCGCTAGGTTTCTCCACTTATAAGGTTGAGAGACTGCATGATCAATGCCAGGGCGCCTGGTTGTGCCTCCAAATCTGGCTACTGCTCGGGCGGCACCTGCTCAACAGGAGGAGGGTTCACAGGTGGCAAAAATCCTTCACCACGAGGATGTGCAACAGCTCCTGCCCAAATTCCAAACCTCTGAATTTGAGTATGATCAATGGTATGCATTGGGTATTGGACCATTTCTTCGATACGCCATGGAACCTGGGCCTGTTTGCACAATTCTGTGATCAGGGATGGATGTGGAAGTCCTCCAGTGGTGCTGCCTTTAATGGCACGGAGAATGGACTCCTGAATGACAACAGCAGCGTCCACCTCTAAACCTCTGACAATGGCAAACAGGAGCATCGCCCGGTCTTTGGTAACATCACTTATATGACGTGTTGGCATGAGGTTGGCACAGAGGAAACTGTACCAAGATTTTCCATACAGGCTAAGTGCGCCTTGGGGAAAATTTGTCTTTTCCCCTGTGTTCTGGTTTATTTTCCAGGTTGTCCCTGGTTTGCATAGCCTTGTGACCACATAGTTAAGGTTATATTCTTGCATACCCCAAGCGAGGTAGTCCCATCCAATATTTGACATTTGGAAGTATGTATGGATGGTGTCCCGGTGATAAGACACTCTATTTCCTCAGACAAAAAACCTCCGGAGGTCCCTTCGACTTTGCGTTGGCGTAAAATTCCCGAACTAAAGCAATGATGGCTGTCTACGGCTGTTCTGTGAAACGGACCCATTGTTTTTGAACGATCATAGCCCAAAGCTCGCCGTCGACGTTGGGCTTGGGACGGAATCCTCTTTCTGGCACTAACGCTTTCCCTGCTATGGAGGAATTATACTTTGTCCATGCCTCCTCCGTGGAGAATTTGTTTTTGTCCCACTTTTGGGCAGATGACGAATAGCTTCCCTCAGTCCTTTGTCTCTTGGAGGCCAATTGCACAGTGTTTCTGAAAATCATAACAACACTCAACCATAATTATGTTAAAGTTAGGCCAGAAATAAATAAAAACTTTCTTAGACATTTTATCAAACACGTAGCGTGCACAATTAAAAATCTAAAGAAAGAGTTATGTTTGTAATGTGCAACGAGCCAATTTCCATCAGTGGAAATCAATCCAAGCAAGAGTATAAGAAAAATAACCCCAACCATTTTAGAGGAAAGAATCATCAATAAATCAATTAATAATATACTTGGGAAAATAAAAGGAAATAATATCATACCTTCTTTGGTTGAATGATGAACTTGCAAGGAGAGATAACAATAGAAATCAATTATCAATTTAAGTCTGTTATTATGTGTGTGTAGGGGAAAATAGGAGGAGGAGAAGAGATTATATATAGAGGAAAAGGGGAAAGGCTGCCCAAATTCGGCAGTTATGGGAAAAACTGTCGAAAATGGCTATTTTAAAAACAAAAAACCTCATCTAGCGCTGCAGCGCCAGGTTTTGTTCTTAAAGCAGCGCTACCTAGGCAGGGAATTTGATCCAGCTTTGGCGCTGCAGCACCGAAATTACTCTGAATTTGGCGCTGCGGCGCTTGGTATGCAGGGTTCAACCGGCGCTGCCGCGCTGTCGTTATGCTTGTGTTTGGCGCTGCAGCGCTGACCATGCAGGGAATTTTAAGCTTCCTAGCACTGCGGCGCCACCTTCTATACCTAGAGTGGCGCTACGGCGCTGGCCCTACATCAGGCAAAACAATTTTAGCTTATCAGCACAGCCATTTCCAAACGCAGATATCTATATTTAAACACCACAATAACAATGAGCTAAGCAAGTACTAAACCGTACAGCCTTAAACTATTCTACATACTACACTACTATCACATACTAACTTCTCTACTACACTAAAGTATGCACA
Source organism: Panax stipuleanatus (assembly GCA_020205555.1). Lineage (NCBI taxonomy): Eukaryota > Viridiplantae > Streptophyta > Magnoliopsida > Apiales > Araliaceae > Panax > Panax stipuleanatus. The sequence continues at coordinate 65,816,109 of CM035126.1, forward strand.
ATATAATAATTCAAAAAATTGAAAAGGGATAGAAATTGATACTGAGATGGGGGTGCCTCCCCACCAAGCGCTTATTTTAAAGTCGTTAGCTTGACTATAATCCCCGTATCAGACTGGGTCTATAAGAGTGACTGACGTCATCTGACGATCGACGTCCCCGCCCCAATAATGTTTGAACCGCTGCCCATTTACTTTGAAAGTCCTTTCTGAATTTGGGTCAGCAACTTCAATAGCACCATGTGGGAACACCTTCACAATTTTAAACGGTCCCAACCAACGGGATTTCAACTTCCCTGGAAACAATCTCAATTGGGAATTAAATAATAGGATATTCTTCCCTTCTTTAAATGCTCTCTCGATAATTTTCTTGTAATGCCATTTTTTAGTCTTCTCCTTATACAACTTAGCATTTTCATATGCTTGTAGGCGGAACTCATCTGACTCATTCAGTTGTAATAATTTCTTTTCACCTGCTGCATCTAAGTTGAAGTTGAGCTTTTGAATGGCCCAGTATACATTATGTTCCAATTCTACTGGAAGATGACATGTTTTACCATAAACCAAGCGAAAAGGAGACATCCCAATAGGCGTTTTATAGGCCGTTCTATAAGCCCATAATGCATCATCTAACGTTTTTGACCAATCATTGCGATTCGGATTAACAACTTTTTCAAGAATCCATTTTACCTCTCTGTTGGACACCTCAGCCTGTCCACTAGTCTGGGGATGGTAGCCTGTAGCAATCTTATGGGATACCCCATACTTGGCAAGGAGGGCAGCAAAATATTTGTTACAAAAATGCGATCCCTCATCACTTATGATCGCCTTTGGTGTTCCAAACTGGGTAAAAATGTTCTTTCACAAGAAGTTGAGGACGACCTTAGCATCATTTGTGGGTAATTCAACTGCTTCAACCCATTTGGAAACATAATCAATCGCGACCAAGATGTAGAGATTATTATAAGAAGATGGGAATGGTCCCATAAAATCAATCCCCCAGACATCGAAGAGTTCTACCTCCAGAATATTCTGCAAAGACAATCCATGCCTCCTTGATATGGTTCCTACTCGTTGGCAATTATCACATCGCGATACATAAGTATAAGCGTCCTTGAACAAGGATAGCTAATAGAAACCCGATTGCAACATTTTCCCAGCTATATGTTGTCCACCAAAATGTCCCCCATAAGTGGATGAGTGACAATGATGAAGCACACTTTCTATTTTACCTTTTGGAATACATCTTCTGAGGAGTTGATCGGCACATTGTTTATACAAAAATGGTTCATCCCAAAAATATTGTCGAGCATCATAAAGAAATTTCTTCCTTTGCTGATAATTCAAATTTGGAGGAAGAACATTACAAGAGATATAATTGGCAAAGTCCGCATACCAGGGCGCCATTGTGTGCACATCATATAGTTATTCATCGGGAAAAGAATCATTAATCTCCGCCTCAGTGACCCCCCAAATGGTTTGGATTCTCAAGTCTGGAAAGGTGATCCGCTACCGGATTCTCTGTTCCCTTCCTATCATGAATCTCCAGATCAAATTCTTGGAGTAGAAGAACCCATCTAATCAGTCTCGGCTTTGCATCTTTTTTAGAGATCAAGTACTTAATTGCCGAGTGATCGGTGTACACAATCACCTTGGTTCCTATTAGATATGCTCGAAACTTGTTAAATGCATAAACTACAGTCAATAACTCCTTCTCAGTTGTCGTATAGTTGAGTTGAGCGTCAGTTAAGGTTTTGCTGGGGTAGAAGATGGTGTGAAATACTTTATCTTTTCTTTTCCCCAATACAGCTCCAATAGCAAAATCACTTGCATCGCATATTAGCTCGAAGGGTAATTCCCAATTCGGAGCTATCACAATAGGAGCATAAATAAGTCTTTGTTTCAAATCATTGAATGTAGAATGGCAAGCCTAATTAAAAGTAAACTGGACATCTTTCTCCAATAGACTACACAGCGGTTTGGCGATTTTAGAAAAGTCTTTAATGAACCGCCTATAAAATCCGGCATGCCCCAAGAAACTTCGAACTCCCTTAACATTGGTTGGAGGAGGAAGCTTTTCTATCACATCAATTTTTACCTTATCAACCTCAATACCGCTGGCTGATTCAAAATGACGCTGGCTGATTCAAAATGACGCTGGCTGATTCAAAATGACGCTTGAAAGAACTAGGTGTCGGGTTAGCATCTAACCATTTAGCACACTCGAGTTGAGTGGCCTCATCCTCAATACTGATACCCGTCACACAAGCCTCAAGCGGGTCAATACAACAATTTTTAAGAAACACCTTCTCCAAAACTTCATCTACCAAACTGACTTTGAAACAATCCTCAGAGGCAGCGAGGTACTTCATCGACCGGAAGACATTAAAAGTGACTTCCTGGTCTTGGACTCTCATTGTAAGTTTCCCCTTTTGAACATCAATAAGCATTCTGCCTGTAGCCAGAAATGGTCTGCCCAATATGATAGGGACCTCCCTATCTTCCTCGAAGTCCAGGACAATAAAATCAGCTGGAAAGATGAATTTATCCACCTTAACCAGAATATCTTCCACTATTCCCTTCGAGTAGGTAAGAGATCTATCAGCCAATTGCAAAGTCACACTTGTGGGTTTGGCCTAAATTTAGTCCCAACTTTTTGTAGACAGAAAGAGGCATTAGGTTGATGCTCGCCCCAAGATCACAAAGAGCTTTCTCGACAAATTGTTCTCCAATAATGCACGGAATAGTGAAGCTTCCCGGATCCTTTAACTTTGGAGGGATTTTGTTCTAAAGAATTGCACTACACTCCTCAGTCAACGCCACCGTTTCATAATCTCCCATCTTCCTCTTCTTTGACAAGATGTCTTTCATAAACTTAACATAATTAGGCATTTGCTCCGAGGCCTCAGCAAATGGAATATTAATGTGAAGTTTCTTGAAGATCTCCAAGAACTTGGAGAATTGCTTATTCGACTTTTGTTTTTGTAAACATTGGGGGAAAGGCACTTGTGAAAGATCTGGACTTGGTTTATTCACAGCAACAGGAGTTGGTGCTGTAATTTTCTCGGGCACCTTCTCCTTTTCCTTAGATTGTTCACAAGGTGCCTCATCAATACTTCCTTCTTTAATAATTGTTGATGGTTCAGTTGAAGTTTCACCGTTATCCTCAACCAATGGTTTACCGCTTCTAGTAGTCACTGCCTTGCAATGCTCCTTCCCATCCCGTTTGGGATTAACATCTGTGTCACTAGGCAATGAGCCTAAGGAGCGACTATTCAGACCAGTAGCTATCTGTCCCATCTGCACCTCTAAATTACAGATAGACGCCTCTTGATTCCTTATAGAAGCCTCTTGATTATTGCTTCTTGATTCACTCTGAGCAATATATTTGGTAAGAAGCTCTTCCAAACTTGAATTTCTCTCTTGAGGAGGTGGAGGTCGGTAAAATCCTTGTTGTTGTGGTGGTGATGGATGATTTTGCTGTGCTTGTTGAAATTGTTGTTGTTGTGGTTGATGCTAAATTTGTTGCTAATTTTGTTGTTGTTGTGGTTGAAAACCTGGAGGATTTGTAAATGGAGGTCTTGTGGCAGAAGTTTGTGCTTGATTATTGTTGCTCCGTGAGAAATTTGGGTGATTTCTAAATCCTGGATGATAATGTGTAGGAAGATTAGCATTCTGAGGCCGCCCATAATTGGATACAAATTGAACCGCCTCGGGACTAATAGCACATTGGTCGGTTGAGTGGCTCCCCGCACATAATTCACACAATGGAGTGACACTTTGCACTGTTTGTGGTCCCATTCCATCTAGACATTTTGTTAATGTAGCCATCTGTGCAGACAATGTCGTCACTGTGTCTAATTCATACACCCCTGCTACCCTTGTTGGAGTTTGCCTATCATTCAGCCATTGATAATTATTTGCTGCCATTGTCTCCGCAAGATATTAAGCATTAGTATGGAATTTTGTCATAAAAGCACCTCCGAAAGCCACATCAATGCTTGAACGAATAGCTCCCGACACCCCATTATAGAAAGTTTGCACGGGAAGCCATTCGGGCAATCTGTGATGTGGACATTTCCTTAACAAATCTTTAAATCTCTCTCATGCCTCATAGAGAGTTTTCGAATCCAGTTGCTTGAAAGAGGTGATATAACTTCTGAGCCTTGCAGTCTTTGCTGGCGGATAGAACTTCGCCATGAATTTATCAGCCATACCGGCCCAGGTGGTGATAGAACCTGGAGGAAGTGAATGTAACCAACTCTTGGCCTTGTCCCGAAGAGTAAACGAGAATAGTCTGAGTCGGATAGCCTCGTCGGTAACTCTATTAATTTTAAAAGTGTCACAGACTTCCAAGAAATTCATCAAATGATCATTGGGATCATTTTTTGGCATCCCACTAAACTGGACATTGTTTTGGATCATTTGAATGGTACCCGGCTTAATCTCAAAGTTATGTGCTTGAATTGCAGGCCGGAGTACACTTGCTTGAATATCCCCAACATGAGGCATAGCATAATCCCCAAGAGTTTTCCTCATTTCTTCAGCCATTAAAATAGGTATTTGTTTTTCCCTAAATCTGTCCCTCTTAAGTCTTCTGCCAGTTCTTGAACCTTCGGGAACAGGAGATTTGTTATTTCGGACCCTACGAGGTGGCATAAACAGTCAAGAAGTACCTAAGAGAACAATTAAACAGATGAATAAGTTTAAAGAAAGATCGATATGAATTAGTCCTAGAATTGAATGACAAATGATACTAAGTCCCCGGCAAGGTCCCCAAAAACTTGTTGGTCGGATAACCGATCGATGAACACGCGCAAGTATACGCGGTCAAACAAGTAATATAGTGATAAAAGTAGAGTGTCGAACTCACAAGGACTAAAGTACTAAAATCTATGGAGCTGTCGTTTACACTCCTAAATTAACCTCACTTTCACTTCACGAATTTAAATAATTAGCACAGTAGTAAGCAAGGATTGATCCCACAGAGAGTAAATTTGTTTTAGATTTATTCAACTATTTTAACAGAAAATAAAGATGGGGGATTTTTGAAATTGTTTTAAACTAAGAAAAACAGAATTTAAATAAAGAGATTAACCAAATATGTAAAAACTTCAGTTCTGTAGTTCAGTTTCACCAAGCACAACAATCAATTAATCAAGTTATTATTCTTTACCCTTCAATGAAACTATTAACCCTAGATAACAATAAGCTCTGCTATCCGAAATTCTCCTTAGATATTCACTGTATGAAACAAGCTCTTCACCAGATTCAACTAGCATATAACCTAGAACAAGCTCTCTAGATTTAATATGATAGAAGCATTAAGAAATAGAGAATTAGGCTAATCCAAGCAACAAACACATAAGCTCGATTTGTTTAACTTGTTTTCTGATAATCTTAGCAATACACAAAAGCTTGTCCACAATTAGTATCACTAATTTACTACTTGTGATGAAGACAGATATCAATTACACGTAATACAAATCTTAATCTAGCATATGATAATGATTAAATTAACTCAATTGGCCATATCAAATTAATTAGATCAATTAGCATGCAATCAATGAAAACAGATTATCAGAAGAAATTTCATACAAGAAGGAATAAATAATAATACTCAATTAATTAATTACTTGTAACAAGGTTCCACCTCCCTTTAGAACTGAATAAAGAAACTAGCCTGACATGCTCCAAGTCTGCACTTCAATGAGGTATGATAGTTGGTAGAAGATTGAATGAATAAAACCTTGACTATCATCCTCTATTTATAGTGCTAGACAAGGACTTAAATCCTATAAGAACTAGGAATCCAAATCCTAAAAGGAATTGCAATTATGACTAGTTTCCGAATCTAATAAGGAAATAAAATCTCAGTCCAAAGAAGTCCTAATTCTAATAGTAATATCAATCCAATTCCATGTAGGAATCTCCAAATATTGAGAAAGTCAACTGCTGGTCAAACTCCTCTTCAATTCAACTCCAAATCAACTTGTTTCCATCCTTTTAGTTTTAATTCACCTAAAAATAATAAACATCTCAATAAGTCCATATACACTATAAAATATATAGTAAACTAAATATAAAGGAATAAAAATAAATGAATATTATGTACTTATCAAATTCCCCCACACTTAGCCTTTACACGTCCTCGTGTAAACCAAAAGTTTGATTTCCAAAAATAATTCCATTCAACCATAATGTTAAAAGATTTTAAGATCAAATCATAATTATCAATACTAAACCCACAAAAGCATAATCAATGTTCATCAATTAACTCACGATAACCACCTTGTCATTTCACCAATGAATTTCATTAAGTCAAATTGTAATCACATAAGTCCTCTTCTATGATCCACACACTTACTCAACTTAATTATCATGGAACAAAAACCGTGCACACCACTCAAAACTCAAAACATATTTTTATGCTTTAATTTTTTACCAGAACCTTTTCATTTTACTATTTATTTCCGGTGAATGCATTTTATGCTCCGTTTCACCTTCCTCAATCATTCTTTTGTAAATGAGTGCATTTTATGCTCCATCTCACTTATCCGCATGTGTTTATGGGAGAGTGCATTTTACGCTCCATCTTATCCCACCACATGACTTCTCTTGTGTTTCTTTTTCAACAATTTCACCGGTTTCCAATTTTTCTTTTTTTTCTTTTTTTCACATGGTCCTGCAAAAAACTTAAGCAGTTCAATAGTTCTAGAGCATGAGATTAGTGCACATAGACAACTCCACAGATAACTTAGCCAACTAAGCATATATCACATGTTCAAGTGCTCATGAGACACAAATTCAATTTAAATCAATTACTATGGATCATGACTTAGTTTTTCTCAATCATTAACCAATTAAGCATTAAACAGATTTTGAATTTTTAGCATTGATTCTCATTTGTTGATCTTAACCTTCGAACACATAAGCAAATAGAATCATGGAATTCAATTTTTTTCAAAAATTTTCAAAGGCATCAAGATGGTCCTATTTTCTATCAAAATTAGAAGATCAATATCACTAAAAAAAATAAAAAACCTAAATCTCTCCCCCCACACTTAAACCTTACATTGTCCCCAATGTAAGAAAATCATGCAAATAAGAAAGAACTACATGCAATTAAAAAAAAAAGAACTAAATATTAAAGGATAGAAAAATCAAATCTGATTTCTTGGGTTGCCTCCCAAGCAGCTGCCCTTGTTTATTGTCATTGGCTTGACATCTTCCCTCTCGTTCTATGTAATCGGACTTGTGAATTTTAAGTGGACTGGTAATAGTTTCATCCTTAAATGAGGAACATTGTGTACTTCATGATCCTGCTCCTTTCCAGCCACCAAATCCTCCTCATATAATTGTATTTGATCAAAATATTCCTGCACTGAAGAATCCACAATATCAATAGCAAAAACAGATTTAAAATTACCCAGATACCTCTTAGCCTTATCTACGTTGAACTGGAACTTTGTATTGTCCACTTCCATGGTAAAGGTTTGATGGTGTGTATCACTCATTGCTTCTGTTAGTTGTACTGATGGAGATGAATCCACGTCTTTCTTGTCGAGATCTGCAGAATTTGTCAAATTATTCTCTTCTTCCTCTTGTTCCTTCTCTTCATCAAATTCCATATTACAGTCCGTTCCTGGAGTAAGCCCTGAATCCTCCTGCTCCTCTTCGTCAAATCCCATTGTACTGAAGTTCTCAACAAACGGAGGAGGTAACTCCCCTAAACCTTGAGATTCTAACCTCCCTATTGTGGTTGCAAGCTGACCAACTTGATCCCTCAGACCTTGAACAGAAGTTATTGTCTCCTGCTGGAACTGCTGTGTCTGACTCATGAACTGTAGTGTTTGGCTCATGAATGCCTTGAACATATCCTCTATAGATGTCCCAGAATTGACAGGTACTTCGTAGCTCAAGTCGTGATGATCTCTCCATCCGAAATTGTGAGTTTCTGCCCAAGGATCACATAGATGTGGATTTTATCCGGAGAATGTCCCCACAGCATTAACATGATGAACAATTACATCCTCTTGCACTATAGGACAATCATTTGTTGTATGTCCTGATTTTGAGCAAATTCCACATACTTTTGTAACCGGCACGTTTCCTGTTGTTAATTGTTTCACCACAGCAGTTAAGTTAGAAATCTGTTGTACCAATTCACTCGTGCTTACCTCACTTACCCTTTGTGGAGCATGATCATTCCTTGTTCCGTATTGTTGTGAGTTGGCTGCCATGGTTGCAATTAAGTTCTTTGCAGTGTTTGGAGTTTTGTCTACCAGTGCTCCTCCACTTGCTGCATCAATCATGCTTCTATCCATTGGTAGCAACCCCTCATAGAAGTATTGTATCAAGTAATGATCATCAATTCCGTGTGGTGGACAGCTGGAACACAACTTCTTGAACCTTTCCCAGTACTCATAGAGAGTTTCTCCAGTGAACTGCCTGATTCCACATATCTCCTTCCTTGTATCAGCAACTCTTGATGCAGGAAAATACCTCTCCAAGAATAGCATTTGCATATCAGTCCATGATCGTATCGATCCTGTCACTCCTTGTGATTCCATCGTGGAACACACCACATGGAACTCCTTTAGATGCGTATATGGATTTTCACCTGTAAGACCACGAAAAATAGGCAAAAAGTGAATTAGTCCGTAGTTAAGTTCAAAAGCAACATCTAAGGTAGGATATTCAATACACAAGGATGGTTGATCAAGGTCTGGAGTAGCCAATTCTTTTAAAGTCCGGTTGTTGTTCGGCACCACCATCTTTTCCTTTTTAAGTATTGGAACAAGAGCTTCTTTTGTATCTGCAATTTTCTCTATCTTTTGATCAAAATTAGAGTGAGAGGATTGAGTCATAAAACAAAAAGAAAAAAAATAAAATAAAATAAAAATAAAATAATAAAAATAAAAATAAACGAAAACAAAGAATAAACAAAAACAAATAACACTCCCCGGCAACGGCGCCAAAATTTGGGAGCTGTCGTTTACACTCCTAAATTAACCTCACTTTCACTTCACGAATTTAAATAATTAGCACAGTAGTAAGCAAGGATCGATCCCACAGAGAGTAAATTTGTTTTAGATTTATTCAACTATTTTAACAGAAAATAAAGATGGGGGATTTTTGAAATTGTTTTAAACTAAGAAAAACAGAATTTAAATAAAGAGATTAACCAAATATGTAAAAACTTCAGTTCTGTAGTTCAGTTTCACCAAGCACAACAATCAATTAATCAAGTTATTATTCTTTACCCTTCAATGAAACTATTAACCCTAGATAACAATAAGCTCTGCTATCCGAAATTCTCCTTAGATATTCACTGTATGAAACAAGCTCTTCACCAGATTCAACTAGCATATAACCTAGAACAAGCTCTCTAGATTTAATATGATAGAAGCATTAAGAAATAGAGAATTAGGCTAATCCAAGCAACAAACACATAAGCTCGATTTGTTTAACTTGTTTTCTGATAATCTTAGCAATACACAAAAGCTTGTCCACAATTAGTATCACTAATTTACTACTTGTGATGAAGACAGATATCAATTACACGTAATACCAATCTTAATCTAGCATATGATAATGATTAAATTAACTCAATTGGCCATATCAAATTAATTAGATCAATTAGCATGCAATCAATGAAAACAGATTATCAGAAGAAATTTCATACAAGAAGGAATAAATAATAATACTCAATTAATTAATTACTTGTAACAAGGTTCCACCTCCCTTTAGAACTGAATAAAGAAACTAGCCTGACATGCTCCAAGTCTGCACTTCAATGAGGTATGATAGTTGGTAGAAGATTGAATGAATAAAACCTTGACTATCATCCTCTATTTATAGTGCTAGACAAGGACTTAAATCCTATAAGAACTAGGAATCCAAATCCTAAAAGGAATTGCAATTATGACTAGTTTCCGAATCTAATAAGGAAATAAAATCTCAGTCCAAAGAAGTCCTAATTCTAATAGTAATATCAATCCAATTCCATGTAGGAATCTCCAAATATTGAGAAAGTCAACTGCTGGTCAAACTCCTCTTCAATTCAACTCCAAATCAACTTGTTTCCATCCTTTTAGTTTTAATTCACCTAAAAATAATAAACATCTCAATAAGTCCATATACACTATAAAATATATAGTAAACTAAATATAAAGGAATAAAAATAAATGAATATTATGTACTTATCAATCTATCCAAACACTAAACAAATCATTACAATCTGGTTCAAACAGTTGATATTCGGTTGTTTGTTTAACTAGAACTAATTAAAACAGTAAGTGAGAGAAAGAGTAAATTCAAAGAAGGCAAACTACAATTACAACTCCCTTAATGCGTCGTTTAATCTCCTAACTCTCCAATTATAAGCATTGACTCACAAGAATGGTTAACCAAGAACTACCAGTGTACATAAACCTCTTTCGATGGTCAAATGTCATCCCTCAGCTATATAAATTATCGCATTCCTATGGTGAAAATAAATAAACTAAGGGTCATTAAGAGTCGTTCTCACTGATTACACAAGGTAATTAGAGATATTCCTATTCTATCATGCAAGAATCACTCAGAAACACATCGTCATGAACAATACAAGTGTTGTTGCACTTAAGTTAGGCAATAATATCAATTTTTCAATATCAATTAAAACCATATCAATTACTATCTTAAGTAATCAATCAACAACGCATAAGGTACAACAATCCATTCACACATGAGTCAATAGAGTAAAAAGGAGAGATATTTGATTAAACTAATCATTAGGTTACATTACAATCCTAGAAATGAATTAGTTCATAACTACTGAACTAATTATCAACATCAAAGAGTTCAATATGCTCAAGATTACACAAAAGAATAAAAAATTTGGCTAAAGAAAACTCCTCTCGTGAAGTTTTCTGGCTCCAACTCTTCCCTTCGCTGTGTAGAGTCTAAGTTGTGTAGGACGCAATGAATTCTGAACACTTATAGCACCACTAAATCTCTCTTAAAGCTAGAAAACCATAAAAGCTAGTCTAAAACTGTTGTAGGGAGTAAAGGAGGCTAAGAGAAATTAATACCCATGAATCCCTCTTTCTTTTGGTCATTTAATGACCTTATCTGGCAAAACACCAAAGTTGGTGCTGCGGCGCCAGCTTTAAACCTTGCAGCGGCGCTGCAGCGCTGGTAAAAATCTGATAAAGGCGGTGCTAAGCTTCTGGCACTACGGAGCTGGTTTTATACTGGCTTGGGCACTGCGGTGCTGGGTATACAGGGAATTTATCAGGCTCTGGCACTGCGGCGCCACCTGTTTGAGGAAACCCGACGCTGCGACGCCAACTTTATGAAAATGACCGAAAAACCCCTCAAATGCTGGAATTACCCAACTAACACCTACAAAACACTTTGAAACCAAAAACACAATAATAATATATAAAAGAATTAAAAAAATAGTAAAACAAGTTAAATCTCACAGTTAAAAGATAGCGATTTGCGTGTATAAATCCCACTTATCAATTGTCCGAAAAAGAGAGTCGATGGGGGAAATGCGAATGTAGGGAAATGCGAATGTAGGGAAAAGTAGTGGAACGCTAGCAATAGCTGGTCTAACTCCACCAACTAAATCAACCGCAAGGACCTCCAATATGACGGTTCAAGATACAGTAGCAGCTGGAGATGGAATTCCAGGTATGATTTTGATTAATTATATCAATGTATATACTTAATTTGGATATAACCTATTTTCTTATATACCGTAAGATTGTTAAGATAAGTACGTTTACCCTTGTAAACCATAGAACCCTTGAATATAGACATACCAAAGAAAATTTCAGGAAAAGATATATATTATAATAATAACTTGTTAATAAAAGAATTTTGAAGGAGGAATTTGAGTTTCGTTGGGAACCACCATAATTGGTTCAAGTAGACTGGAAGCAATGGATCAAGACGCGTAGCAGTTCCGGACTCGTAATACGGAATCTTATAAGGAGGGGAGAATATAGTAATTAAATAAAAGATTTTAATAACTAAAAGTCTAAGAATAAACATAAAATTAAACGTAAGGTAATAGTGATTCTGATGACAGAATCCTTATAAGGAGGGGAGACTATAAGGACCCATAATTTTATACGATTATATTTTTACGAATAATTTTTTTTATATATATTATTATCATTATTGTTATCAGTAATCTTTTGGAGCATGAGTGATATGAATTTAGCAAGTTAGTCAATTTATTTATTGACTAAGAAATGTTAAGGAGGTAAAGGTGAATAGCATATCAAAACCCTAATTTGAATATGGCTTTGTATATTAATACAGTTATTATTATAATTGTATTTAAGATTATGTGTGTATACATTATGTGATTAATGTTAAGTATTGATTAGATGGAATGCAATTATGTAAACCTAATTAGAAAATCCTAATGTTTAATTAGGAAACCCTAATGTGCAATCAGAATCCCTAATGTTCATTTAGAAATCATAATTTAAGATTTGAAAACCCTAACCCTAATTTTTAAACTCTAATACTAATTAGCAAATCTTAAGGGTTACAATTTAAGAGAAATATGTTAAATGACTAAATTACCCTTAAATTTAATTATAAAATTACCAAATTACCCTTGGTATGTATGAAATGACCAAAATACCCTTTATCTTATCTTTTAATAAAAGATAAGGCTAAATCTTGGTGACTCACCACATGAAGAATTCCCAAGTGCTTAAAAACCCCCCATGCCAGCCACAAATGGACACCTAAACACAAAACATTCATTGAATCTAGCTTAATTATCAAAAAGTCAATTAAATCGGAAGAATAATACAAGTATAATACGGATTATTATATGACAAGAATACGAGTATAATACGAATTATAATACGTCGTATAATACAAAAAGAATACGGAGTATAATACGGGTATAAAATAAAAAATTATACGGTACAAATACGGAAAATTAAAGTCAAAAAGTCTTAGTCCACAAAAGTGGCTAGATTTTTCTACTTTCCCACCAACTAACCACACATGAGTTAGTTTTTAACCATGGTTAGGTTGGTGTGGTTAAATTAAGAAAACTTAAAAGTTAAGAAAAGCATATTCCAAGCATATTCCATTTTAAAAGTTAAGAATGGCATATTCCAAGAATATGCCAAGGGCAAAAGTGTAATTTGCCATGAAAAATAGGAAAAAGGCCATTTTACTATAACTTTGAAAAACCTATAAATAGCAAGCCATTCTCTTCATTTTCTTCACCAATTTACAAAGCAAAGTTATAATCAAGAATTAGAAAGAGAGAATTTTTGTGAGTTAGATTAATTTTAAGATTGCAAAGGATTAGTTAAAGCTTGCAACTTCAAGAGGTATTTACTCTAGTGGTTATTATTTTCATTCTTCTTTACATATTTAGTAAAAATATACTTTTATACGCAGTTATAATGCCCAAATTATTTTAATACAAAAGTCCTATTTACAAGCAGTTATAATGTCCGATTTATTTCTCTTAAAAAGTAGAAAATATACTTTTATAAGCAGTTACTATGTCCGATCTTCTTCAAGTATTTAGTACGAATATTCATTTTATAACCAGTTATAATGCTGAAGTTATCTCAAATAGAATAGTCGAATATTTATTTTATAAGCAATTATAACGCTCGATTTATTTCAAACATAGTAAATGAATATTCATTTTACAAGCAGTTATAATGCTCAATTTATTTTAAATATAGTTGATGAATATTATTTTATAAACAATTATAATGCTAAAATTATTTCATGTATAGTACAAGAAATTTTATTTATAATTGGTTATATGGTTTACTAGTTTATAAATAAGAACTTATAAATGAAAGATTAAGTGTTAATCCATAAGTTAAATCTAAAGTAGTGGTACAGTCGTACTCTTTAATAGTTGATGTATAGTATCTGGGATAAACAATTCCTTCAGGGAGCGGAGGTATATACGAACTATCTACTGATCTAACTCGCTGTAAAAAAAAGTATAGACGAGACGAAAAACTAGTTTGTTGGTTGTTTGTGGGAAACCACTCAGCGTACTATATTGAACACTGTTAAAGACTCGACGTATGCTAAGTTTAGAATGGTGAATACGTATGGTATTAAGGTGTTATCAAATATTTGATTATGTGATTACATGTTAGATAATTTACTTATAAAGTAGTAGTATTAGGAAATATAATGTGATATACTGATTGCAAGAATAATCTTATTAATGATAGGTCTTTGTATTAAAGATAAAACTATTGCGTAGCAGTAAGCAGCGATAAAGGCAAGTATCTAAACCCTACGCACTACTTTTATTTTGTGCAAACAGGTATATGTTGTGTAAGTTCCTAACTCAACGTGAGTTATTAATTTCAAAACATGTTCGTGAATAATTATTGTTAATTATTCACATCCATAATAATTTTTGTTATTCGTTTATGCAAGTATCTCTAACTTGTTTATTATTGAGCAAGTATCCCTACTCTATGCATTTACTTTATGCAAGAGATCTATAACTATGCAAGTATTCTAACCTTTGCATTTACTTTATACAATGGATCTTTATGTAAGCAAGTTTCTTAAATCTACTTTTATTTTGTGTAAACAGGTATATGTTATGTAAGTTCCTAACTTAACATGAGTTATTAATTTCAAACCATGTTCGTGAATAATTATTGTTAATTACTCACATCCGTAAGATTTTTGTTATTCGTTTATGCAAGTATCTCTAACTTGTTTATTATTGAGCAAGAATCCCTACTGTATGTATTTACTTTATGCAAGAGATCTATAACTATGCAAATATTCTAACCTTTGCATTTACTTTATGCAATGGATCTTTGTGTAAGAAAGTTTTTAAACTCTACTTTTCATTAAGCAAGTATCTGAACCTTTGCATTTATGCAATGGATCTTTGGTTGAACAAGTATTCTTATTTCTTTTATATTAAAGCAACTTCTCGAATTTCATTCGATTCATTCATTGTTAACAAGTATCTTATTACTGTCTTTATATGATTTATATATAATCAAAATTGTTCTGTTATTTGTAAGTTAAGTTTGGGTATGCAAGTGTCTTCACTTGTATAAACTGTTGTATTTGAACAAGTGTTCTTGAACTCGAAATTCTTTGACATGACAAGTTTTGATGCATACTATTCAATATTGGTATGTATACATGGTTTAAAAGTTGTCTAATCTATTTGACTCGGCTAGACATAGTTTGAAATGTATCATTGAAAATTATTATTTATGATAAAGTCGTCCAACTGAATTGCTTTAGTTCGGACTCCAGACTGAGTATGGACATCCCGAAATTGGGAAATTTTTATGAGCCAAAGGCGGTTATGATGAACGTAAATATCGTTCTATTAAGTAGTGTTAATCAATACAGGGCTTACGGGCTGATCACCCAACGTGTCTATAAGTCATGACGGTTTGCAGATGAATTTCTATACAAACCTTTTCAAACTTTAAAATAATGGCTCATAGTCTATTGACCACTCAGCATTTATAGTCACTAGGTCATTTCAAAAATATAAACGATTTGATATGTTGTTATGAATTATTTCAAATGGCTTCACAACTATTGATTCGTTGTAGAAGTATACTTCAAAGAAAACATTTATTTCTTTCAGCTGATGTTTATTATTTGATATTACTTGCTAAGCAATTAAATACTCATTCTTGCTTTAAATTAAATGTTTTCAGCTAAGCGTGATCGACCAGAAGGTTCTAGCAAGGACAAAGGAAAGAGGAGTTGAAGGAATAAGTCATAAGGTGTTATCTGTAATAATTAGAGTTATGTATTATGATAATATGATATTTATCATATAATAAAGTACTTAAGGGTCACCGTACCTGGGCATTAGTCAAATTTGATATAATTTTTAAGTTTATAATATAATAAGCAGTTCGAATGAATGGATATCGTGTAGCACCAAGTACGGGTTTTAAGCACCCGAATTTGGGGGCGTCACACCTGTGATGGACCTTTTCGATTGTACAGCTAGCTTGCAAATTTTGTACTTGTAAATCCAGGGCCTTAAAACGGTTATACGGGTTTAAGGCCCCTAAATAGTGAAACTTGTGGTTATGGTGCTCGGGCTCACTTAGATGGCTTCTATGCCCATAAAGAGCCTGATACTTATATATATAATATTATATTTTGTTAAAGATGCTTCGCATCTCGAGAATAAAATTAAATAAAGCCGAATATGGAATAAAATGGAAGTATCAAAGGGCTTCAATTCCTATGCAAGCGAAAGGGTTTGAAAACCTCTTTTCAAAACATCATTTTCATATTCTTGCTTAAATGGACTTTTCAATAAATCAAACCTTTTGTATATAGGTCAAACAAAGCATAGCACTATGGTGTGCTATCGCAGACAACCAAAAATAAACCTTACTGCGAAAAATAATTATATAGTAGTGCAAGTAAGAGTCGATCCCACAGAGACTAATTAATCTATTTTTATATACTTTGTATTCCAAAAGAGGGGGTTTTTGAATATTTTTAATTAAAAACAAACTAATGTGTAAAATATTGTAACGAATTAAATCAAGAGAACAAACCTTGGGTTAAGTCAACTTCCACCTTAGAAACATACACTGATCATTGACTCAAGCATACACAATCAATACTTTGAATATTTATCGTTAGAATTAATTCACCATTCAGAATTATTCCGTGTCTTTCCTTATTTTTAGTTAGATAGAAACAAGCGATCTAAATAACCCTAACTACTAAACAACCTCAGACAAGCGCTAAAAGTTTAATATAGTAAAAGCTTTAAGAATTAGAAAAACCGATGAAGCTAAACAACACAAGCACAAGCGGTTGCATTTAATTTAGTTGAATATTCTTCCTAAGATATAATAATCTCGTGATCTGCAGTCAATTATTAATCTTAGTTGCTTCGCAAATTAGAGTGACCAAACCATTACGGATTCGATATCTAATTTAGCCGTAGATTTCAATGAATAATAAACTAGTATGCATCCTAGCAATTAAACAAATCAATCATATAATTCAAGCACAGAAAAATAATCAATACTCAAAATAATAATTGAACAATTAAAATCAATTAGATCTCACGGTGTATTTAATCCAAAGCTTCCGTCTCCTTAATCCAAGAACAATAAATTAGCTATCCATAGCCATGAAAATCACCAACGGAATAGAGAGAAAAAGTATTTTATTGAATGAATATAAGCTATGTCAAGATGAGATCTAAGCCCACTATTTATAACTATTATAACCTAAACCCCCATTATGTTGCCGAGTCCTGTTCCCTTTCTTTCTTTCAGTCGAAATCCCATGCGAAGTTGGAGAAGGATTGTGCCTCTCGCGCCTCCCCGTTGGGGCGGGTTGTTCCAAGTGTACAGCCCCGCTGGGGCGGCTTAACTCTCTGTCCAGCCAAATAATTTTGCTTCATTAGCTGCTCAATTCGTGATGTGCATGTGATGCTAACCCATTAGTCAAGCTGTTGACCGTCCCATGTAACACAAGCTGGCATGATGTATGATGGGCTCCAATCATGTAATTAAAATGCCCACAAGCTGGCTGCTTCAATTCTTGAGTTGCTAACGTGGCCCACTTTGACTAAGCAAACATGATAATTATTTGCATGGATTTCTCTTTCCATGCTTATTGCCAACGTGGCTGCTCCATTATTTTACATGGATTCTTATTTTGCACTCTTCAATTCGTGGCCCACCTAGCTTGCATAAGCTGCTCAATCCGTTTTCCACCTTGGGCCAATTCGTGACAAGCTTGCTAAGCCCATTTCATAACTTGATTCAATTGTACCTAAAATAACAAATATAATCAAAATGAATATATTTTAGGTACAAAATAGATATAAAAGATTAAGTATTAAGGGAATAAAATATAACATATTTCATTCTCATCAAATTCCCCCACACTTATCTTTTAATCGTCCTCGGGCAAAACAAAAACAAACTATAATACAAAAATTCAACTAAACAACTACACCAAACTTGAGCCACGGGTCAACATGAACTTTAACATTGACCTCAAAGATTCAAAACAATAATTCTGGGGAACTTTAAAACAATGTATCATCTGAAATCCAACTTTCTCTACCAACCTTACTTTACTCTCGATCCCTCGTGTGTATGTTTGTGTGTATCCACCCGTATCAAACTAGTCAGATTACAGAAAAATTTACAAAATCAAAGCCTTAAAGGAGAAAGATAAACTCAACTACTTGCTTTCACACAAGTCTCAGTTAACATCAGCAGATAACATCAAAGGATCAAAACGCTTTTTCTTTCTATCTTATTATTTTTTTTCTTTTCTTTGGTAAGTGCATTTTATGCTCCATCTTACCAGCGGGTGCATTTTACGCTCCGTCTCGCATGTCATGTGTTTATGAGTGAGTGCGTTTTACGCTCCATCTCATCCCACCACATGAATCATTTCTTGATTACTTTTTTTTTGTTTCAAGCTTACAACTTTGCTTAAATCATTTCCCTTTTCTTAAATAATACCTCATATCAACTTCAAGTGGTGATCAAACAATTGAGAGAGTTCAAAGTTTCTTCCCTAGACATTCAACCAGATAAATTTTTTTCCAAGTCAAAACTAGGTCGAACAAATGGATATGTGCTTAATAGTGAAGGGTCTCAAATAAAGTAATGATCAATAAAGAAAACTTGAATTTAGATTACCCAACATCTATCAGTCCTCCCAGAAGTTATCACAAAGAAATCAAAATTCTATCATTGGTCAAAAATCAAAGTCCAAATTAACTTATTTCTCAAGTGACAAATCCTAAAACTACTCCATTTTCGTAGGAAACACGATTGCACTTAGCATGTGCAACAAGCCTTTAAACCCCAAAGTTACCCTAAGTGGACGAGTTTTGTCTCGTGAGGGCTTGCAGTGAATATACCCAAAAAATTCAAAATAAATATAATAAAAAATAAAAAAATTTGGAAAATATCTTAATGCTTCCCCCCACACTTAAAACTTACATTGTCCCTAATGTAAAGTAAAATGCAAAGAAAAGTAGAGAGATACTCCCCTATGGGTTGCCTCCCATGCAGCGCCTTTGTTTATGGTCTTTGGCTCGACTCGATATTTCCTTTGAGTGAACTCGTGTAGACCAAATCCTTCAAGGTCCACATTCTCCATTTTTTTCTCGCGAAAACCCTCATAGAGATATGCATTCGACTAGGAAGAGGTTTCAAACCCGAAAGTGGTGCCTGCAAAACAGAGGGTAAAAACTTCTTGTTAGAAATCGGCACTTTAGCATAAAATCTGTTACCTGATTTTGGATCATCAGGCAAAGCTGTTCTAGTTGCTTGCAACTCGGCGCTCAAGGTCAAATCCACAGTTTCTTCATCAATGTTCTTACTCCGTACACTTTCCAATTTATCCTTACCATCAAGTTCACCGATTTCATGTACTAAAGAGTTAATCACATTAATTGAATAAACAGATTTATCATCAGTGGGGTATTGCATGACATTATAAATATTAAATTTAACACTTTCGCCATCAAATTCCATTGAAAGTGTACCACTATGAACATCTATTTTAGTCTTTGATGTCTTTAAAAATGGTCTTCCTAACAAAATAGGAGCATTTTGGTCACCGTTTTCCATATCAAGCACATAAAAATCAGTAGGAAAGATCAAATTATTGACTTGCACAAGAACATCCTCAATTACACCTTTGGGAAAGACATTAGATCTGTCAGCCAGCTGTATTACAACTCTAGTTTTATTCAAAGATTCCAGTGATAGATTAACATATATAGAATATGGCATGACATTTATCGAGGCTCCTAAATCTAATATGGCTTTTTCAATTTTAGCGCTACCTATCGTGCACGGAATAGTGAACATACCCGGATCTGGGCACTTAGTAGGTAGCTTTCTTTGGATGACTGCAGAAACATTTTCTCCTACCCTCACCTTTTCATATTTTTTCATTTTCTGTTTCCTCTTATGTGTGCACAATTCTTTCAGAAATTTAGCATAACGTGGCACTTGTTTAATAGCATCTAACAATGGAATATTTACCTCGCATTTACGAAAAGTTTCATACAAATCTGAATTTTTCTCGTATTTTCTATTTTCTGTTAAAGCAAGAGGGAAAGGAGGTACCGGTTTATATTCAGAGAGAGGAGGAAATTTACGCTTAGGTTCATCCTTGTCATTCAGAACACTGCTGTCTGCTTCGTCTTTTTCCTTATATGCCTTGTTTTGATCTTGCAGTGTAGGTACTGTCTTTTCTGGAACTGTTATCTCCTTACCATTCCTCAAAGTGATTGCACTTGCATTTTCTTTTGGATTCACCACTGTTTGAGAGGGTAATTTTCCAGAGCTTTGCGCTTCCAATCGACTAATTGCAGTTGCCATTTGTCCCACTTGTGTACCTAAATTCTGAATACTTGCCCTCATTTCCGATTTATATTCAGAGAGAGGAGGAAATTTACGCTTAGGTTCATCCTTGTCATTCAGAACACTGCTGTCTGCTTTGTCTTTTTCCTTATCTGCCTTGTTTTGATCTTGCAGTGTAGGTACTGTCTTTTTTCTGGAACTGTTATCTCCTTACCATTCCTCAAAGTGATTGCACTTGCATTTTCTTTTGGATTCACCACTGTTTGAGAGGGTAATTTTCCAGAGCTTTGCGCTTCCAATCGACTAATTGCAGTTGCCATTTGTCCCACTTGTGTACCTAAATTCTGAATACTTTCCTCGTTTCCTGTTGAAAATTTGAAGTGTTAGTGGCAAGTGTTTTCACAATATCTTCTAAAGACATGCTAGGGTTAGAAGGTTGGCCCTGTTGTTGTCTATTGAGATACGATGGTTTGTACTGCTGCTGATTTGGAAAAGTTTGAGGTGCGGGTTGACTTGCTTGTGGATTCCCGTAGCTAAAGTTAGGATGATCCCTCCATCCAGGATTATATGTATTCGAGTAGGGATCATGATTCCATTGTGGTTGGCCAGGAAATCCTCCTGTTGCATTTGCCTGCTCAACGGATTCCTCTTGAAGAGTTGGGCATGCATCTGTCGGATGTCCTACTACCGCATAAATCCCGCAAGCTTTTACCTGTTGTGTGTTACCTGCACCCATTTGACGAACAAGAGCAGTTAAACTCGCAATTTGTTGTTCAATAGAAGAAATTTGTACCTCACTAGCATTCCTAGGTGCAGAATCAAGTCTAGTGCCAAATTGTTAAGAGTTGGCTGCCATATTTGCAATTAGATTTCTTGCAGCCTCGGGGGTCTTATCCACCAACGCTCCGCCACTAGCAGCGTCAATCATGCTTCTGTCTGTACAACTGAGACCTTCGTAGAAATATTGGATGAGAAGATGATCACTGATTTGGTGATGAGGGCAACTAGCACACAATCTTTTGAAACGTTCCCAATACTCATGTAAGGATTCTCCGTTGTTCTGCCTCACACCACAAATTGACTTCCGTATGTTGGCCGCCCTTGAAGCTGGGAAATATTTCTCTAAAAAGAGTCTTTTGATCTCTTCCCATGTGGTGATACTTCCGGAGGGTAAATAGTAAAGCCAATCCTTAGCTGAATCTTTCAGAGAAAATGGGAAGGCTCTTAGCTTGATCTGTTCTTCAGTTACTCCGGTAAGCTTCATACTCGTACATACCACATGGAATTCCTTCAAGTGTTTGTGGGGATCTTCACCTGCCTAAACATGAAAAGAAGGCAGAAGATGTATCAGTCCAGATTTCAATTCAAAATGAGTGTTAGTATCAAGATTAGGGAAAGTTATGCATAAGGGTTATTGGTTCAAATCAGGAGCCGAAAGCCCTTTTAGTGTTCGATTTGCTGCAATGGCTTCCTTTTCTTCACGAATTTCTCGAGCTTCCTTTCTTAATCTGTGACAAGTTCTTTCTATCTCTAGATCAAACTTTAAATCACCTTAATTGGTAGATCGAGTTTCGGGCATAAACAATCAAGGAAATTCAAATTATCTAAAAAAAATATAAAAACAAAAAAAAATAAGGTTTACAAAAATAAATATAGACTAAAATCAGTCCCCGGCAACGGCGCCAAAATTTGGTGTGCTGTCGCAGACAACCAAAAATAAACCTTACTGCGAAAAATAATTATATAGTAGTGGAAGTAAGAGTCGATCCCACAGAGACTAATTAATCTATTTTTATATACTTTGTATTCCAAAATAGGGGGTTTTTGAATATTTTTAATTAAAAACAAACTAATGTGTAAAATATTGTAACAAATTAAATCAAGAGAACAAACCTTGGGTTAAGTCAACTTCCACCTTAGAAACATACACTGATCATTGACTCAAGCATACACAATCAATACTTTGAATATTCATCGTTAGAATTAATTCACCAATCAGAATTATTCCGTGTCTTTCCTTATTTTTAGTTAGATAGAAACAAGCGATCTAAATAACCCTAACTACTAAACAACCTCAGACAAGCGCTAAAAGTTTAATCTAGTAGAAGCTTTAAGAATTAGAAAAACCGATGAAGCTAAACAACACAAGCACAAGCGGTTGCATTTAATTTAGTTGAATATTCTTCCTAAGATATAATAATCTCGTGATCTGCAGTCAATTATTAATCTTAGTTGCTTCGCAAATTAGAGTGACCAAACAATTACGGATTCGATATCTAATTTAGCCGTAGATTTCAATGAATAATAAACTAGTATGCATCCTAGCAATTAAACAAATCAATCATATAATTCAAGTACAGAAAAATAATCAATACTCAAAATAATAATTGAACAATTAAAATCAATTGGATCTCACAGTGAATTTAATCCAAGGCTTCCGTCTCCTTAATCCAAGAACAATAAATTAGTTATCCATAGCCATGAAAATCACCAACGGAATAGAGAGAAAAAGTATTTTATTGAATGAATATAAGCTATGTCAAGATGAGATCTAAGCCCACTATTTATAACTATTATAACCTAAACCCCCATTATGTTGCCAAGTCCTGTTCCCTTTCTTTTTTTCAGCCGAAATCCCATGCGAAGTACGAGAAGGATTGTGCCTCTCGCGCCTCCCCGCTGGGGCGGGTTGTTCCAAGTGTACAGCCCCGCTGGGGCGGCTTAACTCTCTGTCCAGCCAAATAATTTTGCTTCATTAGCTGCTCAATTCGTGATGTGCATGTGATGCTAACCCATTAGTTAAGCTATTGACCGTCCCATGTAACACAAGCTGGCATGATGTATGATGGGCTCCAATCATGTAATTAAAATGCCCACAAGCTGGCTGCTTCAATTCTTGAGTTGCTAACGTGGCCCACTTTGACTAAGCAAACATGATAATTATTTGCATGGACTTATCTTTGCATGCTTATTGCCAACGTGGCTGCTCCATTGTTTTGCATGGATTCTTATTTTGCACTCTTCAATTCGTGGCCCACCTAGCTTGCATAAGCTGCTCAATCCGTTTTCCACCTTAGGCCAATTCGTGACAAGCTTGCTAAGCCCATTTCATAACTTGATTCAATTGTACCTAAAATAACAAATATAATCAAAATGAATATATTTTAGGTATAAAATAGATATAAAAGATTAAGTATTAAGAGAATAAAATATAACATATTTCATTCTCATCACACTACTTTCAAATAAAGCACTTAAGCACAATTATTTGCATCATACACACACACACACACACACAATACTTAGGGAATGAAAAGATGCGGTAACCGTGTTTCACGGAAGTCGGGGGTGCCTAACACATTCCCTTTGCTTAAGCAAGCCCCCGAACTCTATGAATCTCAATTTTCAAGACCAATTAAACAGAGTCACATATTGGGCCATATTGTAAAAACTCTCAAATTCGGTTGAGTTGGTACAACCATTTATCTCATACCAACTGGCGGCTCTGTCTAATTCGGCCCAATCAATAAAATCAAATATTTTTAAATCGTTGACATTGTATGTCGCTCTCTTCCTAAAATCTCACCCTTTAAAGTAAGATAAAATAAACCACATAGAAAAAATAAAGAGTAATAACCAAACAAGTAGGAATAGAGGATTTTTTTTCCCGACGTCGACACTAATTGCGTATTAAGGGATTTCATACTCTAATAAAGAATTAGGTCAAATAAATTTTTTCCCGAAAAAAGTAGTGTTAAACACGTTGTGCTTGAAAATTAAAATTTTCACCAATGAACTTGTTGGTATATTCGTTTTTGACAAGTTTCTTTGTTGCGCTTACACTGACAAAATGCTTTGTCGTGCTTCTAAGTATTTTACTTCGAATAGTGTAATAAATCATAATTAGGAAACCTTAACCCTAATTAAGAAACCCTAACACTAATTATGAGATCCAAAACCTTAATTATGAATTCTAAACTTAATTAAGGTATTAATTAATAACTTAATTAAGTTATCTTAAACACAAATTAGAACACCCTAATACCAATTAGTATGAATTAAACCAAGATTAAGCAAACTAACCAATTGGAACATTTGAATAAGTGTGCTAGCTTGAGCCCAACACACTCCAGCACAAGCATGAGACTAAAATCAAAACAAGTAGCACAAGTTCAGTTGTCAAGATATTTGTGGAGGCAAAATAGGTGAAAATGACCTAAAACCCCTAACCTAGAAAAGCTCTATAAATAGCAGCCCTACCATTGATGAAACCCACAAAAGTTTGTAACCTAAACACTTATAATTCAAGCCATAATAAGCCTCAGCAGTAGTAAGATCAGAATCAAAGAGAAAGAATCAAAAATTTGCTAAATAAGGTAAAAATACTATTCACACTTGTAGATCTTTGATGCTTTGTTAAATTTTTTTTAATGTTTAGTAATATGTAATAACATATTATTAAGTGATCTGGCTTGATAAAACATAGTTTCATAACATCTAAATGCATAAAAATGAAGAAAATAGCAAATTGTCCAAAATTGTAAAAAGTAGTCTGACAGCAGAATGTCAGAGCCTATAGATCTGAGCATGTTAATTGCCTGAACTGTTAGATGTATCATAGTTGTAGTATGTCATGAGCTTAACAACCTAGAACTGAAATCATGTTAATCGGATCACTGTGCTACAAGTTATTCACGGTCAAAACCCGTTGACAGATCACATAAACGTTTTCTAGAAATTCCAGAAAACTATGAACACTATAACATGTGTCTGACAAGTTCTTTACCGGCTTACATCTTTCAATTGTAATGTTGTTAGGGTAATCCAGTGTCACCCTTTTGTACCCTGACATGTATACTACAAACATATATCATTAAATCACATAAACAGTATACGGAATGAAAGTTATTAACGGTCAAACAGAGTTGACCGACGTTGACCAAGGTTTCTGGCAAGAACAGTCGAACATAGTAGTTTGATCGGGATTAATCTAGTATCATTTCCTGTTGTTTGATATCAAACAAGGCATATCGGTATACACTGACATATGGACTACACCTAGAAACAGAAATCAAATCCAAATGATTAACCAACTGAAAATAAAATCAAGTCAAACTAGCCTCCAAGACATTGACCGGGCTATTCTTCAGCAAATGAAGAACACCTATAGCGACGGTTAGCTGTCGCAGTAGCCATCAGCAACGGTTTTCTGTCGCGATAGACCTTTAGCGACGGTTTTAAATAAAAATAAATAATAATAAAAAGAAATTAGAAATAAATAGTAAATAATTATTAATAATTAGTAATTAAATTTTAAAATTCATTTTCAGTTATATAAATAACTTTTAATATTCTGACATAAATTTCATTAATAATTTATTTTATTTAAATATTAATGATAATAAAATGATTTAATTATTATATTAAATAAATTATTTAAATAATTTTAGTAATTTTTCTAAAATTATATAAATGATAATTAAATCATTTAAAATATTATATTTTCCATTATTTTTATAAATGATAATAAATCATTAATAGATAAAAATTATTTAAAATTAATAATAAGGTATAAATGATAATTAAATCATTTAAATATTAAACTAAAATTCTAAAATTATTATAAATGATAATTAAATCATTTAAAACTAATACTAAGCTTCTAAAAATATTATAAAGGATAATTTAATTATCTAAGATAATATTTAAGCTTTCAAGTAAAGTCTTATTGATAAACCAATACGTTGTATTATCAAATTAAGTGATCGAGATACCGAATCAACACCGAACCTTAACAATACTTGATTAGTTCAATTAGATACATATTATTATAAATTCTAACGATCGTTATGAATACGTGCTAACATATTTAGGTTACATAATGCCTTCAAAATACCTGTTAGCTAAACGTTCTTCGCACAGGCAAGTTTCTAAAGCCCTTATTTTTCATTGAGCAAGTTTTTCTATCCTTGTACGTTTAAATATTTCTTTTGTATCAATTATTATGAAGTTATTACTCCTTGATTCGGCATAACTTAAGAAATAAATTATTTATTCGTGTGATTTTGAACTGCTATTGAAGCATGAACTGTTGTGTCAAACCAAATTGTTTTGGAAAGACATCTAATACTGAGTTAGAAACACCCTTGATGGGATGTTATTGTGTCAATAAACTTGACACCATGTGCAGTTGGGCACGATTTGGATGATATGCATAGTCCTAGGATATTAAATAGGTTGATCCCCTATAAAATATCCAAACAATTGTTTCTAAGTTGTCTACAACTGATAGAAATGATTGAAATATTGGTTCGGATTGTGAACCCACAGTTAGGCAAAATCTTTGAACTCTCA
The DNA here is from genome assembly GCA_020205555.1 of Panax stipuleanatus. Classification (NCBI taxonomy): domain Eukaryota; kingdom Viridiplantae; phylum Streptophyta; class Magnoliopsida; order Apiales; family Araliaceae; genus Panax; species Panax stipuleanatus. Next base: position 65,842,838 of record CM035126.1, read on the forward strand.
TTCCTTCAAATCAAACACAATGTGTTTATATTTATACACAATAAATAAACTTGTTGAGCATGTTGTAGCTCATTTTTGCAATTAATTTCCTTTGCAGTTTTAGATGGTAATCCCGAAACTTCAGGGACGAACAATGGGAAGAGGTCGTGTTAATTTAGTATTATCTAATTGTTTATGTAAATTCAAGTCTTATAAAACTTTGTTGTAATAAGAGTAAGATACTGAGAATGATGTAATCAAACTTAAAGTTATGTAATATATTATCATCTTTTGTTATAACAATTATGTTATGTTTACATTCTTAGATAAGTTAGAAGTGACATTGATCTAGTACAGTATCCATATGAACTATACATCTGAATGAGGGTATTTGAATGATATTGGAAGTTCTGTAAGCACTGAGGTTACACTTAATGAGCGCCGGTAAGGTGCCACCTTTACCGGAATGCACCCTCGATTCCAAGAACAATCTTATCATTAATACTGTGAATATCAGATAGATAAGAACTATTGATTTGAAAGAGATATCCATAAGATATAAACCTATACATCCAAGTGAGGGTATCCAAACACAGTAATTGTTTTGACGAGAACTACTATCTATTATGTTATACTGTGAACCTTGGATAGATAGAAGTTATATATTATGGAATATTTATGGTTAATTAGTTAGATGTGAGCACAAAATCTGACATAGGGAGTGTAGAGAATTTGGGGGTGTCACATGAAATATCCCCAGTCGTAGTCTCCGATTTGATCTACGTCCCGAACAACCTCCACTAAGCTAAACGGAACAGTGGAGGAATTATTCGTAATGAAACAACCCCTCATAATGGTCAGGAACAGACGCCGCAAGATGCGATCTCTCTCTACTAAGTTCCTAGGTAAAGGCTCCTACAAAGTACCTTGAACCGCATCTACGCTCAGAGAGCTTGATCGGATACTACTAGCCTTAAAGGCCCGCTCCCGAGGAGAAAAACTGAGAAGTGTGCGAATAGTAGTGGCGGTAATATGAGCCTCCAAAGGTACCCAGTCCCCAACAAACGGCAAACCAATAATATACTGCCAATCCATAGGCGTTATCATAACCTCGCAATCTAGCAAATGAAGAGACTGACTCTGATGGAACCATCTCTTGGACAGAGCTCGAAGATATCCCCAAGGGTAATGGCATAGGGCAATGGTGAGGAAATCCTGAAAAGCCCAAGAATCTACTCGCGCCTGATACTCAGGATGGAGTGAATGGTACAAAGAGTATATACTAAACCAATTACCCCTGCGCTGGGTAAACTCCGAGACCTGTATGACATCAAGGTTAAAAACTAATTGTTTGCAAGAATGGAGAATTAAAACAGATCAATATAAAAGCTTTAGTACCTCGTCGCATGCAATTGAATAGACAGATGATGGCTCAAATCAGTGCCTAGCAAATCAGGAACAGATACCTGGATACCAGGAAAAAATCTGGGAACAGCAGTAAGACGAACCTCAGGCTCAGGGACATCAGCCTCCTCATCCATATCACCCTAATCCTCATTAAGAGGACGATGCACCGACTCTGTCAATCGACGAACCTGTCGGGTAATCCGTGGAGTGGGAATATTCAAAACGGGGCTTCGAAGGCGAACCCCTGATGAAGCCCTACGGGAAACAAAGCTGCTAGGTGTGTCTAACTCCATGCCTAGGCAACGAGTTCATGGAAATCAGAATAAGATGATGTGAGTCTTTATCTTTATTTTATTTTAATATGTAATTGTGGTAACCTAGAAACATTAGACTCCTAGGAATTTAATTTGGGTCATAGCATCGTGCATGTCCTACACGTGTCTTAATAGATATGTACATTATTTTGACATAAATATCCTAGCATAGCTAAGCAAGTATATATGATCATGTTATTTAACTAATGACAAAATTTTGCCAGAGTTTCCTCTATAATATGGACTATCCACGTGCACGTAAGCACGCATTAAACCACCCTATGAGGGTATATCATCACACCCAAGCAATTAAATAGCAATTTAAACATTTTTTCTAATACTTTGTCAGAATACATGTCTAGACTAACTATTAAAGCAAAATATACTGAATCCATACAGTTCGTATGATGATACGTAAGCATGCAGTGCATTATAACATGTCTAAAAAGCTATTTATGCATATGTGTTAAATATATTACGTTTAATGAATGAAATACGATAAGTCACTGATGAAAACGCAAAAAAGTTGGATGTATATGTTACTTGTAGTGCGTAAATCGAACGTACGGTGGCGGAATACCCAAAATCAAGCTCGATTTAAGTAGATCTGAGAAGAAGTGTCGAAATTTTCAAAGAGAATGAAAGAAAACTTGAATCGAATGAGAAAAAATGAGCCTGTCCGAGGGTATTAACCCATCCGGGACTAGCCTCAAGTACACCTGCTCAATTCGCAAGTGTACCTGCGGCTGCCCAAGGTGGGCCCCATGGCTCCTTGTTTGGTAAAGTGCAGTCTGAAACGCATTCTTACGGGTCCAAAATGAAGTAATCATTTAAAAAGGTGCTCTTTCAAGTCATTTTTAAACCTCAAAAACCTTGAAAACACCTCAAAAAGGGGAGAAAACCAGGGAAACCAGAAACCCGTCAAAGAATGATTGGAAACCAGGAATGTTGTTCAAAATCACTTTATCGATAATTTATCTTTGAATCCATGGCATGGACCCCAATGAAGGCGTCGGCTTGATCCCGATGTAAAATTCGTTAACAAACAACCCAATGAAGACGTCGGCTTAACCCCGATGTAGAATCTGTTGGCAGCAACCTAACGAAGACCTATGTAATACTTGATGGTGGCGATGCGATTTGACAATGAGTCACTATGCGATTTGCGATGCAATTTGACAATGAGTCAGTATGCGATTTGACAATAAGTCAGTATGCGATTTGTGATGCGATTAGACAATGAGTCAGTATGTGATTTGTGATGTGATTTGACAATGAGTCAGTATGCGATTTGCGATACGATTTGATAATGAGTCAGTATGTGATTTGCGATGCGATTTGACAATGAGTCAGTATGCGATGTGCGATGCGATTCGACAATGAGTCAATATGTGATGTGCGATGCGATTTGACAATGAGTTAATATGCGATTTGCGATGTGATTGGACAATGAGTCAGTATGCGATGTGCGATGCGATTTGATAATAGTTAAAAATGCGATTTACGAAGGTTGCGAAGGTATCGGCTCAACACCAATTTAAAATCCACTTGCATCTACCCCAGTGAAGACGTCGGCTTGACCCCAATGTAGAATCCACTGGCATCTACCCTAGTGAAGGCGTCGGCTCAACCCTGATGTAGAATCCACTGGCATTTACCCCAATGAAGGTATCAGCTCAACCCCGACGTAGAATCCACTAACATCTACCCCAGTGAAGGCGTCAGCTTAACCCCGATGTAGAATCCATTAGCATCTACCCCAATGAAGGCGTCAGCTCACCCTCGATGTAGAATCCACTAGCATTTACCCAATAAAGGTATCGGCTCAAACCCGATGTAGAATCCACTGGCATTAACCCCAAAGAAGGCGTCGACTTAACCCTGATGTAGAATCCACTGGCATGGACCCCAATAAAGGTATCGGCTCAACCCCGATGATGAATCCGTTAGATAAAACCCGATGAAGGTGTCGGCAGTGCCTGACGACATTCTCATAATCTTTATCTTCCCCAGCAGGTGGGAATAACCCTTTTTAAATCAGAATCATACATTTCATTGCATACTTTACACATGAGATTACATATTTAGATATACCTTGTCATGTATCTTCGTGTCTAGTAATCTTTGTCGTGTTCATTCCATTCCATTGCATAAACATGACAAAAAGGGGCATCTATAGACACTCAAAATTTTACTTTCCTTAGACTAACCTTGCAGGAGGGTAAAAGCATAATTTCATTTCAGAGATAACCCTGAGGGAGGGCAAAAGCATTATTTCATCCCAGAGACAACCCCGAGAAGAAATCAAAGTGCAACGATGCCTAAATATGATGCGGACCGAAGGAGGGTCGCAAAGCTGAGGAAAAAGCCACAAGAAGTCACCACAACAATCGTTGAACTGCGAGCTATCGAAGACGAGCCGATTAATGACCCTTGGGAACCAAAAGATACCTTTTAGCTTATTGTATCATCTTCCCGAACTCCAATTTAGTCAGATTTGAGCTTATTTCGCAGCCTTCCGGAAGAACTTTCTAGGATTTTTAGGTACGGAGCTCAATTTTCACCAAACCAAGACATAAGGAAGGAACTTTGAGATGGAGAGACCCACGGGGCCCAGCCTCAGGCATACCTATAGCTAGTCTCTGTCCCTTTAACCAGCAGCTAGCAGCTCATTTACAAAAAAAAGAGAAGAAGAAGTGAGAGAGAGAAAGAAGTTCTAGAGGGAGAAAGGCTCGAATCTTGACATATTCCATTATATTTGAGTTGTTTAATCTCATATCTTGTATACTTTGATTGTCTTGAGTAATATAGAGTGATCCCGAGCAAAAGAAGCTTGTTCACGCGTCCTCTAAGGTGAAAACGCTCATTTTAGGCACTTTCTTTGTAAATATTATTCAATATACAAGATTTATGTTATATATTGCTTGAATCTAGTTAAACTTGTTGTTTTTTACATATATTGTGTAGTAGTTGGTAGATCTTGAGCCTTTACCGATTATATTGTGCATATATAGTTGTAAATCAAGTTTAGAGACTAGATCTACCTAGATCTAAGCCGGATCTTGCCCTTTGGATGGTTATTGAGCATGAAGCTCTAACCTTTATGCTAGATCGATTTAGATCCATGGTAGATCTAGATGTTTTACTTCTTTTGGTCAATCCCGATCACTCCGTAGAGCCTCAGATCTGTATCTAGAGGTGAGGGGGTTCTAAGTAGCTCGTAATGGAAATTTTAACTGATGAAACAATCTACTTTCGAGTCTAGGATATGTTGTACGTACATCTTTAAGTATATTAATGTGAGCCTAGGAATCCCGGTGTCGAGATCCAATGTTCGGGTCTTGACTTGATTCCCAAGATGGACTTGTTTTTGCGATATAATGTTTAAATAATGCGAAATCATTGTATATGTAATGTTTGGATCTTGAAAACAAATTCGAGGGGTTAGTCCAGAGAGTTTGAATTCAAGATCCCGTGATAGTGAAAACTTTGATTGTGGGTGCTCGGATTCATCAAGATGGTTTACATGCTTGATGATGATTCGACCCTTTTTGGCTCTTTATGGCATACATTATCACCCAAAATGATTTTTCAAATAAAAAATCGCAAAGAGCTTTCATGAAGAATAAAGCGATTTGGGGTAGCTCACCTAATCAACATAAAGGTAGAAGGAAGTATTGAAGTTCTCAATTTCTAGCCGGGCGAAGAATTTGAATACCCTTTTTTAAAACATTATTTTAATTTCCATATCTTGTTTAAAATGAACTTTTTGTTATATCAAATCCATCGTACCTAGGTGCAAAAGAGGTACAACACTACTTTCAAATGACTTAAATAAATCCTAGAAAACTTAAAATAAAAGCACTGAGCATAATAAACACACATATACACACACACACAAATGCACACACATTATGCTTAGAAAATCATTAAGATGCGGTAAACGTGTTTTCACGGAAGTCGGGGGCTGCCTAACACCTTCCCCTCGCTTAAACTAGCCCCCGAATTTTAAGAATCTCGGTTTCAGACCAATACTACAGTGTGACGTTCCCAGAATAGGTCCAGTCAACCCAACCCATTCTGAGTCGCCAAATACATGATACAGAATTCAAACACAAACTTTTATATCACACGGTCGTGCAAAATACGACCACACAACTGTGAGTGTCAATACAAATCGTATATAATACGAAATATCAACATTCAAATTCAGTCTTTATTTATTACAATTATTATCCCACTATTTTACAAAAATAGCGAGGACTACTACTGCTCTAACTCGGACCATCATTATGTTCCCCGACTAGTTCCTTCAACATTCTCATTTCCTGAAGAGGACAATAGATGAAAAGGGTGAGCTCAACTAGCCCAGTAAAGAATATTATAACTAAGATAATGGAAAATAAATTATCGTTAGTTTTTAATAAATCAGATAAAATATAATGGACAACCAATTTTAGATCAATATTCGCAGCGAAAATAACAATTCATTAGAAGAGTTAAGTAGAGAATGAAGTCTACTATCTTCTATGATTTAAAAGTCCATCATCAATATTTTATCCCTGTAACATCAATCAATAGACATCTCAAATCAAATATTCATCTTTTCATTACGGGCCAAAGATATTCATTTGTATCACCAGTGGTCATATTCATCTCAAAACCTGTCCATCTTTGCACTACGGCCAAAGATATTCATCAGGTAATCATTCATCTTTGCTCTACAGGCCAAAGATATTCAGTTATATCATCATTTAGGACTGAGAATGATGAAAAATAATATAAATAACGAATCCAGTGAGATAAAGGACAAAGATTAGGGATTCGTAATTTAGTTTATCCAAGTTCAAAAATACTCTATAGTAATCAATTGTGGAGCAAAATTCAAGAATAAAACTCAAAACTTAGATCCAATCAAAGATAGTTACTATAACAGACAATTTGGACAAACAGAAAAAATTTTAATTTTTCCGTGAATAGTGCCGTATACGTGAATAGTAATCCCGACGGAAAAAGTAAGAATTTCATAATACAATCCATGACAATATTTTGGTATAATGATATTGAAAAAAATAACATCATTTACGAAAGAAAATAACATCCCTTACCTCAAAAGAATAGTACTTCTGACTGGAATATTGGATATAATACCGAAGAAAACTTGCACTGAATAGTAACACTCAAAGTATCTAAATACTCACAAAAATGCGCTCGATATTATAGAGAGAGAAAACTTCTGATTCTGGTGTGATTTTAAATTCTAACCTAAGCACCCTATTTATAGAAAAAGCTTAGGATGCCAAAGTAGACTTTTGAATAAAATAATATTTTTTTAAAAAAAATTTCCAGCCGCCTCCAAAGAAAGCCATCAGCATTCACCAACCAAAAGTGGGGCCCACCATTTTATAAAAATAATATTTATTTTCCGAAACTTCAATAATTCATAATAAATAGCCTCTTTGTCAGAAAAATACAAATTTTATGGCTTTTCCATAGGAAATTTAATTCTCTACAACTTTGTAGAAGAAAGGTTTTCCAAATTCCAAACATAAATTATCCGAAATCCATAAACGGATGATGTTCCACACCAAAATACTGATAAAAACACATCAGCGCTAATTCCTTCTTTTATATTCGCAAAATAAATATTTTCTTATCATATAAATCAATAATTAATTATTCACAAATAATATTACAGAACTACAATATTGACAACCAGGTCATTCCCAGGAAAGAGGGGGCCTTCCGATAAGGACTTTTTCTTACTGGCGCGCAATTAAATAACCCCTCCTAGACAAAACTTCCTTAGACATTATCAATAATGCTATCTAATAATATTATTCAAATAATATGAATTATTGAGTTGATAATGTGAAATACTGTGCAATGACAATTATTGAATCAATAATACAAAATATTAACGGTAGCAATTATTGAATCAATCATAGCAACGTAGTAATTATTGATATAAAATATCAACGTAGCAATTATTGAACCAATAAAATATCATAAAATTATTGAATTAATAATATAAAATATTGAACAGTAATTACTTTAACAATAATTGAGTAAGTGTCTTCTTACGTAAGAATCAATAATTCGAAATACTATGCAATATCGTGTGCTACTGTGCAACACCACGTATTACTGTATTTTAACCATCGGGTATTTTAACAGTACTAATGGTAACAACTACGCCGTTATTTTATAAAAAGGTTATTTCTGTCGCTTTCTATATCCGACAGTTATTCCATTGTGGGGCCCACAAATAGCTGCGTCGTCGTACGAATATTCCCCGACAACAAGAATATTCCACGACCAAACGAATATTCCCCAACAACAATGAATATTTTATAACCACTTGCTCATTTTGAAATATTTACACATTTAACCCATAACTTTTCACATTTATCAAATCAACACCTTACTATTTCGAAATAATATATAAAGAAAATTAAATCTTTATTCATAAAAGTTGGGGTCTTACAACCTCCCCTCCTTATGAAATTTCGTCCTCGAAATTGACGTACGTACCTGGTATGTCGAAAAGGTGAGGATACCTCGCTTTCATTTCCGATTCCAACTCCGAGGTTATTTCCTCAATTGCATGATTTCTCCATAAAACTTTAACTTGAGGTATAATTTTTGAGCGTAAGACATGCTCATTCCTATCCAAGATCTTGACAAGTACCTCCTCGTACGTTAAATCTTCAGCTATCTCGTCCGGTTCTAACTGAATAATGTGGTTTGGATCTTTCACATATTTACGAAGCGCGGATATGTGAAAAACATTATGAACATGAGACATTCTTGGAGGTAAAGCGAGTCTATAGGCCACATTTCCTACTCGGTTAAGGATCTCAAATGGACCAATGAATTGTGGATTGAGCTTTCCTCTTTTCCCGAATCTCGTAACTCCTTTCCACGGAGCAACACGTAATAACACATGGTCCCCAACATTAAATTCCACGTCCTTTCGATGAAGATCCGCATAACTCTTTTGTCGATCTTGTGCAGTTTGTATCCGTTGCCGGATCATTTGGATCTTTTCCGTAGTCATACATACTAACTCCGGTCCCAACAATGTTGCTTCACCCACCTCATCCCAAAATACCGGAGAGCGACACTTTCTCCCATACAATGCCTCGAATGGAGCCACACTTATACTTGCTTGATAACTGTTATTATAGGAGAATTCCACCAATGGTAAGTACTTATCCCAACTCCCTTTGAAGTCTAGAACACAGAGTCTCAATAGATCTTCAAGAGTTTGAATAGTCCTTTCTGATTGTCCGTCTGTTTTAGGATGATAAGCCGAACTGAATCGTAAATCCGTGCCCATAGCTTTCTGCAAACTGATCCAAAATCGTGTAGTGAATCTTGGGTCACGATCCAAAACTATGGATACTGGCATGCCATAAAATCTCACAATCTCATTCATGTACATATGAGCAAGACGTTCAAGGGAATAAGTCTCTCGTATCAGCAAGAAATGAGCAGACTTGGTTAATCTATCAACAATAACCCAAATCGCATCTATACCTTGAGAAACCTTGGGAAGACCCATAACAAAATTCATCGTAATGTGTTCCCACTTCCATTTCAGAATCTCCAATGGTTGCAATGGACCCTTCGACACTTGATGCTCCGCCTTTACACATTGACAAGTTAAACATCTCGAAATAAACTCCGCGATCTCTCTTTTCATATTGCTCCACCAAAATGTATGTCGAAGATCACGATACATTTTAGTACTCCCAGGATGGATTGCAAATGGTGTGTTGTGTGTCTCCATCATGATTCTATGCTTCAAGTCAGAATCGTTAGGAACATAAAGTCTGGAGTTGACTCGAAGTATTCCCTCTTCATCGATTCTTGCTTCTGGAATGGCACCTTTTTGCACCTTTTTCTTCATCTTTATCAGCTCCGGATCCATAGCTTGAGCAGCTTTAACTTTATCAATCAAAGATGGTTCTACGCGTATACTTGACATCATCGCACTCGTTCCCGCATATGATCTTCTACTCAACGCGTCAGCTACCACGTTCTCTTTTCCAGGATGGTATTGGATGGTATGATCGTAATCTTTCAACAGCTCAAGCCAACGTCGTTGCCGCATGTTGAGTTCCTTTTGAGTGAAGAAATATTTAAGGCTCTTATGATCCGTATAGATCTCCACTTTCTCTCCATATAGGTAGTGTCTCTAGATTTTTAATGCGAAAACGATTGCTGCCAACTCTAAATCATGAGTAGGATAATTCCTCTCATATTCTTTGAGTTGTCGCGAGGCATAGGCTATGACTTTCCCATGTTGCATGAGAACACATCCTAACCCTTTGCCCAAAGCATCACTGTAAATAACAAATCCATCTGAACCAGATGGTATTGTCAGAACAGGTGCTGAGATAAGTCTTCTCTTGAGCTCTTGGAAGCTCTTCTCGCATTCCTCGCTCCAAACGAATTTTGTATCTTTTCGAGTCAACTGAGTTAATGGAGTAGCGATTCGAGAAAATCCCTCTACCAACCTCCGATAATAACTAGCTAAGCCCAGAAAGCTTCGTACTTCAGTCATCGACTTAGGTTGCTCCCAACTTTGTATTGCTTCAATCTTTGTTGGGTCAATAGATACTCCACGTTTCGATACCACGTGCCCAAGGAATGCTACTTCCTCAAGCCAGAACTCGCATTTCTTCAGGTGATGATATCCAGAACGAAGATTGATCTTTGAAAAGAATTGTGCTCCTTGCAACTGGTCGAATAGGTCATCAATACGAGGTAACGGATACCTATTCTTGATGGTGACATGGTTCAACTCCCGATAGTCAATACAAAGTCGCATACTCCCGTCTTTCTTCTTTACGAATAAAACAGGAGCACCCCAAGGAGACGTACTAGGACGAATAAAACCGATGTCTAACAATTCCTGTAATTGGGCCTTTAACTCCTGAAGTTCAATAGGAGCCATTCGATATGGGGTTTTAGAAATAGGTTTTGTACCGGGTTCAAGGTTAATAAAGAATTCAACTTCACATTCTGGAGGTAGACCGGGAAGTTCTTCGGGAAAAATATCAGGAAACTCATTAACAACGAAAATATCATTCAAACCTAATGTATTCTGGTTTAGATCAGTGACATGAGCTAAGAAAGCTTGACATTCATTTTTCAATAAACGAATAGTCTTGTGATTTGAAATGATATTGACTGATTTTAGTGGTTTGGTAGTTTAGATTCGCACAACAGGTTGATTAGGAATATGAAAACTAACAACCTTACAAAAATAATCAATTTTGGCATGGTAAGTGGTTAACCAGTCAATTCCTAAAATCACGTCAAATGCAAGTATTTTCAAAGATATAAGATCAACAGGTAAGGTAAGGGTACCAATATGAATCAAGCAAGATTTGTAAACTGTAGATGTAACAAAGGTTTCTCCCAACGGAGTTTCAACAGATAAGTCAAAGTCTAATTTATCAGAAGTCAAGTTCAAACGTTGAGCACAAGCAGGTGAAATAAAAGAATGGGTAGCACCGGTGTCTAACAAGGTGTAAACTTCGCAAGAGTTTATGATTAGCTTACCCGTAATCACCTCGTGTGGATACATCGCGTTTTGGGCTGTCACGACAAACGCTCTTCCAGGAATCACCGACTTTGACTTGTCCGAAACCGCCTTTGGAATCACCACCCCCGCTGGATTTGGTTTCGTAACAGGACAATCTCGAGCTATATGTCCTTATTTCCCACAGTTATAACATGCTTTGAATTGTTGTGGGCAGTTTGGGTTGATGTGTCCCTCTTTCTCGCATTTATAGCATACGACCGGTGGTCGTTCTCCTCCCCTAGAAATAGTTGATGCTGGTGCTGATGTTGACATCTTCACGTTCTCATTATTGTACCTTCTCTTCTTGAAATCACCTCCCGATTCACTTTTTCTACTATCATGGCCACAATTACCACCGGAGTGGTTACCGCTTCTATCATACTTTCCTTCCCGCTAGTTGTCATTGCTTCGATGACTGCTGCCACCGGTACGACCTTGGTTATTGTCCCTTGGTTGAATATAATCACTATCTCGTTCTAACAACTGGGCCCTGTTCACTACATCCGAATATAAATAAAATTTGTGAGAAATGAGGTATTGACGTATTTCGGGTTTCAAACCTCTCAGAAACATCCACGTCATACGTTCCTCATTCTCCACCAAATGAGGTGCAAACCTGGACAACTCCGCGAACTTAGCCTCGTACTGGGACACCGTCATGTTATTTTATTCCAGTGTGATAAACTCTACCTCCTTCATATGACGAATACTTTCAGGAAAGTACTTGTCATTGAACAGTTTCTGGAATGCTTCCCAAGACATCTTGAGTGCGGCAGGCTGGGTACGCTTCACAAACTCCCACCAGTAATCTGCTTCTCCACGGAACATAAACGTGGCGAATGGAACCTTCTGTTCCTCCATGCATCCCAAGACATCAAATATCTTGGTAATTTATTTAATCCACATCTCCGCCTTGATCGGATCTGGCTTCCCCAAAAACTCTGGTGGTCCCAATTCTTTGAACTGCTTGGCAGTGACAATTCGCGTGTTGTTATTATTTCCACCTGTATTTTGCACACGAGTCTCCCTCGTCTGGTTTTGCATGAACTGCAAAAAACTTCTAAACATCTCATCGTTTATCGTCTGACCAGCGTTGTTTTCAGGATGAACATTGCCTTCTTGTTGCACGTTCTCCTGGTTAGTGATTAAAGGTGTCTCCACGGTCTCATTCACTTCATTGTTAACATTCTCAGCTGCCATTCTCAAATACTGCCATAATTAAATAAATTAACATACCACATATTAATCCTATGCTCCGACTGACCAATTAAATACCACATAAGCTTAGGTAGGACATACTAGTGAAGGATTTACCCGTCTCTCCCCTCCTAGTTCTATTCTCCGATCTCTGCCAGAGATCATATCCCTAAGCTCTGATACCAACTGTGACGTCCCCAGAATAGGTCCAGTCAACCCAACCCATTCTGAGTCGCCAAATACATGGTACATAATTCAAACACAAACTTTTATATCACACGGTCGTGCAAAATACGACCACACAACTGTGAGTGTCAATACAAATCGTATATAATACGAAATATCAACATTCAAATTCATTCTTTTTATTACAATTATTATCCCACTATTTTACAAAAATAGCGAGGACTACTACTGCTCTAACTCGGACCATCATTTTGTTCCCCGACTAGTTCCTTCAACATTCTCATTTCCTGAAGAGGACAATAGATGAAAAGGATGAGCTAAACTAGCCCAGTAAAGAATATTATGACTAAGATAATCGAAAATAAATTATCGTTAGTCTTCAATAAATCAGATAAAATATAATGGACAACCAATTTTAGATCAATATTCGCAGCGGAAATAACAATTCATTAGAAGAGTTAAGTAGAGAATGAAGTCTACTATCTTCTATGATTTAAAAGTCCATCATCAATATTTTATCCCTGTAACATCAATCAATATACATCTCAAATCAAATATTCATCTTTGCATTACGGGCCAAAGATATTCATTTGTATCACCAGTGGTCATATTCATCTCAACACCTGTCCATCTTTGCACTACGGCCAAAGATATTCATCAGGTAATCATTCATCTTTGCTCTACAAGCCAAAGATATTTAGTTATATCATCATTTAGGACTGAGAATGATGAAAAATAATATAAATAACGAATCCAGTGAGATAAAGGACAAAGATTAGGGATTCGTAATTTAGTTTATCCAAGTTCAAAAATACTCTATAGTAATCAATTGTGGAGCAAAATTCAAGAATAAAGCTCAAAACTTAGATCCAATCAAAGATAGTAACTATAACAGACAATTTGGACAAACAGAAGAAATTTTAATTTTTTCCGTGAATAGTGCCGTATACGTGAATAGTAATCCCGACGGAAAAAGTAAGAATTTCATAATACAATCCATGACAATATTTTGGTATAATGTTATTGAAAAAAATAATATCATTTACGAAAGAAAATAACATCCCTTACCTCAAAAGAATAGTACTTCTGACTGAAATATTGGATATAATACCGAAAGAAACTTGCACTGAATAGTAACACTCAAAGTATCTAAATACTCACAAAAATGCGCTCGATATTATAGAGAGAGAAAACTTCTGATTCTGGTGTGATTTTAAATTCTAACCTAAGCACCCTATTTATAGAAAAAGCTTAGGATGCCAAAGTAGACTTTTGAATAAAATAATATTTTTTAAAAAAAAAATTCCAGCCGCCTCCAAAGAAAGCCATCAGCATTCACCAACCAAAAGTGGGGCCCACCATTTTATAAAAAAATATTTATTTTTTGAAACTTCAATAATTCATAATAAATAGCCTCTTTGTCAGAAATATACAAATTCTATGTCTTTTCCATAGAAAATTTAATTCTCTACAATTTTGTAGAAGAAAGTTTTTCCAAATTCCGAACATAAATTATCCGAAATCCATAAACGGATGATTTTTCACACCAAAATACTGATAAAAATACATCAGCGCTAATTCCTTCTTTTATATCCACAAAATAAATATTTCTTTATCATATAAATCAATAATTAATTATTCACAAATAATATTACAGAACTACAATATTGACAACCAGGTCGTTCCCAGGAAAGAGGGGGCCTTCCGATAAGGACTTCTCCTTACGGGCGCGCAATTAAATAACCCCTCCTAGACAGAACTTCTTTAGACATTATCAATAATACTATCTAATAATATTATTCAAATAATATGAATTATTGAGTTGATAATGTGAAATACTGTGCAATGACAATTATTGAATCAATAATACAAAATATTAACGGTAGCAATTATTGAATCAATCATAGCAACGTAGCAATTATTGATATAAAATATCAACATAGCAATTATTAAACCAATAAAATATCATGCAATTATTGAATCAATAATATAAAATATTGAACAGTAATTACTGTAACAATAATTGAGTAAGTGTCTTCTTACGTAAGAATCAATAATTCGAAATACTATGCAATACCGTGTGCTACTATGCAACACCGCGTATTACTGTATTTTAACCATCGGGTATTTTAACAGTACTAATGGTAACAACTACGCCGTTATTTTATAAAAAGGTTATTTCTGTCGCTTTTTATATCCGACAGTTATTCCGTTGTGGGGCCCACAAATAGCTGCGCCGTCGTACGAATATTCCCCGACAACAAGAATATTCCACGACCAAACGAATATTCCCCAACAATAATGACTATTTTATAACCACTTGCTCATTTTGAAATATTTACACATTTCACCCATAACTTTTCACATTTATCAAATCAACACCTTACTATTTCAAAATAATATATAAAGAAAATTAAATCTTTATTCATAAAAGTTGGGGTCTTACATACAGAGTCACTTATTGGACCATATTGCAAAAACTTTCAAAATTCGAATGAGTTAGTACATCCATTTAAACCATACCAACTGGCGGCTCTGTCTCATTCGGTCCAATCATCAAAATTAATCAATAAAATCAAACTTTGTAAAATAAGTCGACTAATGTCATTTGTTTCCTTAAAAATCACCTTTTACAAATTAAATCGACATATCGAAAGATAAAAGGTAGAAGCAAGGAAAACAAGGAAAAATAAATCAAAGAATAAAGATATAAACAAGACAAAAAAAATTTCCCAGCGTCGACACCAACATCAATTGACTCGCCAGTTGATCGATCAAGTTCTGCGAGGGCAGATCAACATTCCACCTCCTAAAGTTGTCTCATTTCCAAAGAGAGATCAGATTCGTCTCCAAGCACAGAGCCAATGGACAAAGAAAGTAGTAAGGGGAGCTAAATTTCACTCTCGGTGGGAATTTGCAACCAAGCAAAAATTTACCCCACTGGGGTAGTCTAGGGAAGAAATCCTGTGGATGTTGATCAACGAGGGAAAGATCACGGAATTCTCTCCAACCTCGGATCCTCGATTAAAATGTTTCGAACCCAGTAAAACCTGCCTATATCATTCAAATGCCCCTGGACATACCACTGACGAATGTTGGGCCTTACGCCATCTAATTCAGAATTTGATTGAATCAGGAGAGCTGGAGATGATAAGGGATGCTAAGATTTTCCCTGATGACAAGATAGTATATCATCAAAGGGTGAAAGGTTCAGAAGAAATAGTGGCAGTTATCACTAGCATAGAAGAAACTTCCACCTTACCTCTCACCATCCGAGGATTGTCCAATAGGGGAGACAGAACTCTATTGGAAATAGTTGTGCCAATGCCGATGATGTTGAACCCTCGGCCGCAGGTCTCTGTTTTTAATATATAAAAGGTTCCTTGGAATTATGGAGAGTGTATAAGGCCGGAGACCGAATGTACTGTGATCTTCCCAAGGGATAACCCATTGTGCCTCCTAGGGCGGGTAATGAAGCCAATAGCCAAAACTATGGGAAAGGTGACATCAGAGAAGATTGTGGATTCCTTAACAAAGTAGGACATAATGAGGCACGAGCAGTAAAGCAGCTGAAGGAGGCACCACCCCAAACCTCCATCCTTGACTTGGTGCTAGCCTCTGAGGACCACTGTTAAATTCTAATCCAAATGTTGAAGGAGGCTCACTTGCCCAAAAACATCGATACTAAGAAGTTCCAGCATCTGATTAGCCACGTACTAGAGAGCAATGTGATATCTTTCATCGTTGATGATATACCAGCTGAAGGAACTGGACATCGCAGGCCACTGCATATCACGGTTATATCATCTACGTATGTGATAGGAGGTGTAGTTATCAATGGGGGCTCATCCTTGAATATCTGCCCTCAGAATACTTTGGAGAGGATGAATATCAATTTGAACCGGATTCGAGATAGCCATATGGTAATTCCGAGCTTTCGATAGATCACGAAGGGATACAGTGGGGGAAATTGAACTTCCCATGGAGATCGATCCATTTACTTTCAACATATCCTTCCAAATATTGAATATCACTACTGGGTATAACCTACTAATGGGGAAACCATGGATTCATATGGCTGGAGCCGTTCCGTCCACTCTTCACCAATAACTAAAATATATCATCAATGGCAACTTGGTCACCATCAGTGCTGAACCTAAATATCCGATTCAGGCTCTAGAAGAGATGCCCGTGATCAGTCTAAACCAAGATATTGAACCTGCTAGTTTTTAAGCCTTCGAAGTGAGCACACCCCAATACCAATCTTTGGGCTTGCCAGCATTGAAACCTAGGATATCCCCCGAATTAATGGCAGTTGGTCAAGAGATATTTTCCAAAGGACATTAACTAGGCCAAGGGCTAGGTTAGAATGGTCAGAGGATCAGGACTCCTATTAATATACCAGCACAATTAGGCAGGGTTGGATTGGGCTATCTCGGTGGTTCTAAGCACCATAATCCTCACAAGCATATGCCTATCCACATGATGATTCCCCTCAGGCTGAACCTTACTAAAGCAGGATTCAAAGAGCTATTGAGGAAAGTCCCCGCTAATATCTTAAACCTCCTAATTCCCAAGGTCAATTAGAGCAGAAATGAGAAAACCAATGAGGAAGAACCCCTCGAGGAGGCGGCCAGAGAAGCTAGAAATAAAAAGTTCATAGAGGAGATCCAGTTGCGATTTTTGTGCAATTTTAGCCTTGTCGAAGGTGCCCCTAAGGATTCATCTGGACAAGATCCAATAGACGATCATCCCGACATCCTGGTCATTAACTGGAAGAGTGTTAACATCCCAAAGAATGATCTTGGGTCTAGTTTAAAATCAGTCATGGTCATCCTTAGAGACAACAGTGACTACGACGACACCTCCATCTTAGCCATCCATAAAGATCTGACTACCAATAATTGGACGATCACGCCTCAGATCAGTCAAAAAGGGTAAAAATATAAAATGATCTGTTAACAGGGAGATTAGCCTTTATATTTCAGTCTATTTTATTTTATTTGTAACTTATTATTGCCTTTTGTCATATTACCTGTTGAACCTTTTGTAGTCTGACAACATTTTTATATATATATATTAAGCAATCAAGTTTTCTTCTCAAGTTTTCAAATTTGAGTATTTCTAGCCCTGTCCTTGACTTATCAAATTTGTGTAGTGACTACAATTTTGATATAGAATTGGACTTTGACTTGATAGAGATTGAGCAAGAAATGGTAGACAATGACGAGGTGCCTAAGGAAATTAAAGGATGGGTCGAAGACAAACCCAAACCCAACCTTGAGCCGACCAGAACTATAAACATCGAAAACCCTGACCACCTTAAAGAGTTATAGATTGGAACCAACCTTCCCTCTAGCAAAGAAAAAGACATAATTAACCTCCTAACTCGGTTCCAAGATGTTTTTGCTTGGTCTCATGAAGACATGATAGATTTGTCAACAGACATAGTCGTCCATCAGTTACCAGTTAAAGAAGGGTTCAAACTAGTTAAGCAGAAGCTAAAACGGTTGAAACCAGAAAAGAGCCTGAAGGTCAAAGAAGAAATTATCAAACAGTACAATGCGTGTAAGACCCCAACTTGTATGAATAAAAATTAAATTTCCTCTATATATTATTTTGAAACAGTAAGGGGTTGATTTGATAACTTTGATAAGTTATGGGTGATACGTGCAAATATTTCAAAATAAGCAAGTGGTTATAAAATATTCATTGTTGTCGGGGAATATTCATTTGGCCGTGGAATATTCTTGTTGTCGGGGAATATTCGTACGACGGCGCAGCCATTTGTGCACCCCATAACTGTTGGATGAAGAAAACGACAACAATAAGTTTCTATAAATAACGGCGTAACGGTTACCGTTAACACTGTTGAAATACCCGGTGGTTAAAATAAAGTAATACACGTTGTTGCACAGTAGCACACGGTATTACACAGTATTTTATATTATTGTTGTTTTAATAATTGTCACTGCACAGTATTTTTTATTATCAAATCAATAATTTATATTCTTTGAATAATATTATTAGACAGCATTATTGGCAATGTCTAAGGAAGTTTTGTCTAGAAAAGGGGTTTGGTCACCTAATTGCGCGCCAGTAAGAAAAAATCCTTATCGGAAAGCCCCCTCTTTCCTGGGAACGACCTCGTTATCAATATTGTGGTTCTGTAATATTATTTGTGAATAATTAATTATTGATAAAAATGATAAGGAAATATTTATTCAATGTGAATATAAATGGAGGACTTTTTAAAAGAGACAATTGTTGAAAATTGATATTTTATCTTTTCTGATAACATAGTTCATTCAAATATGTTATTATAATATTACATTATAAGTGTATAATATGATAATATAATAATGGTGATATTTTTACAATGAATTCACGATATATGAATAAAATGAGAAGGAAGAGAGCAAATTGGATCTGAATTATTTTTAGTGGTATAAAGGTTTATTAAAATTAAAACGTGTAAAATGGTGGGAAAGAAGAAAAAAGAATGTTGATTGTCCTTTGTTTGTTTTTTTTCAATAAGTGAATGCTACGTAGAAAGTTTTTCATTATATGTGTGTGTGTGTGTGTGTGTGTGTGTGTGTGTGTGTGGAGGAAATGATTGGGAGAGAGAGAAAGGAAGAAAGAGAGTTGGTGGGAAATGGTGGGGGGACAATAAGGAAATTGAAATTTCATCCGTATGTAAATTTGGATCATTTTTTGTTTGAAATTTGGAAAAACTTTCTTCTACAAAGTTGTAAAGAATTAAATTTCGTATGGAATGGACATAAGATTCGTATTTTTCTGATTAATGTGCTATTTATTATGAATTATTGAAGTTTTGAATAGATTTTTGATTAAAATGTGTTGTGGGCCCCACTGTCCTTTTCTTGGTGTGTTTTTGCTGAGAATGGATTTTCCAAATTTGGTGGGCAATTATGCTGAGGATTTTTCAAAGAGAGCATCTGTTGGTTAAGTTAGTCAGCTTTTGTGTGCTAAGCATTTTCCTATAAATAGGGTGCTTAGGTTAGAATTGAAAATCACACCAGAATCAGAAGTTTCTTTCTCTATAATATCGAGCGTATTTTTGTGAATATTTAGATACTTTGAGTGTTGATAAACAGTGCAAGTTTTTTTCAGCATTATATCAATTATTTCAGTCAGAAGTACTATTCTTTCGAGGTAAGGGATGTTATTTTTTTCGTAAATGATGTTATTTCTTTCAATATCATTATACCAAAATATTGGTATGAATTTTATTATGAAATTTTTACCTTTTCATGTCAAGGTTACTATTCACGTATACGATACTATTCACGTATACGGCACTATTCATGAATACGGTACTATTCATGAATACGATACTATTCACGAAGTATGATTTTTCTTATAAAATTTCTACTTTTTCATGTCGGGGTTACTATTCACGTATACGACACTATTCAAGTATACACACTATTCACGAATACGTTACTATTCACAAAAAAATTAAATTTTCTTTTCTTTGTCCAAGTTGTCTATTATGTTTTCTATCTGTGATTGGATCCAAGTTTTGAACTTCATTCTTGAATTTTGCTCTACAATTGATTATTATGGAGTATTTTCGAACTTGGATAAACTGATTTACGAATCCCTAATCTTCGCCTTTATCTCACTGGATTCGTTATTTATATTGTTTTTAATCATCCTCAGTCCTAAATGATGATATAATTGAATATCTTTGGCCTGTAGTGCAAAGATGAATGATTACTTGATGAATATCTTTGGCCTGTAGTGCAAAGATGAATGATTACTTGATGAATATCTTTGGCCCGTAGTGCAAAGATGGACAGGTGTTAAGATGAACATGACCACTGGTGATACAAATGAATATCTTTGGCCCGTAATGCAAAGATGAATATTTGATTTGAGATATATATTGATTGATCTTACAGGGATAAAATATTAATGATAGACTTTTAAATCATAGAAGATAGTAGATATCATTTTCTACTTATCTCTTTTGATGAATTATTATTTCCGCTGTAGTTGTTGATCTAAAACATGTTGTCCATAATATTTTATCTGATTTGTTGAAGACTAACGATAAATTATTCTTTATTATCTTAGTGATAATATTCTTTACTAGGCTAGTTGAGCTCACCCTTTTCTTCTATTGTTCTCTTTAAGAAATGAGAATGTTGCAGGAACTAGTCGGGGAACAGAGTGATGGGAAGAGTTAGAGCAGTAGTAGTCCTCACTATTTTAATAAAATAGTGTGATATTAATTGTAATAAAAGAGGACTGAATTTGAGCATTCATATTTCGTATTATATACGATATATATTGAAACTCACAGCTTGTATGGTCGTATTTCTCACGACCGTTTGTTATAAAAGTTTGTATTTGGATTCTGTACCATGTATTTGGCGACCCAGAATGGGTTGGGTGGATTGGACCTATTATGGGGGCGTCACAGTTTGTATCAGAGCTTAGGGATATGGTCTCTGGCGAAGATCGGGGAATAGAACTAGGAGGGGAAAGACGCGTAAATCCGTCGCTAGTGTGTCCTACCTAAGCTTATGTGGTATTTAATTTGTCGGTCGGGGTATAAGGTTATGTGATATGTTAATTTGTTTAATTAACCCTTGTTTTATGGCAGTATTTGAGAATGGCATCTGAAAATTTAAGCAATAGAGCATTTGAGACAATTGAGGCACCGCTACTCGTAGTCTTACTGTTAGCAGTAGTTATCTATATAGTTATTGAAGAATTAATAGTTGTACCCGAGCTAGTCGCAGAAGTACCAACTGAGAGTGTGGAAGAAGTGGAACCTGAGGAAGATTTATTTGGAGAATTTTATGATTGAAATATAGAACTACAAAATCGTATTCATGAGTTAAAAGAACAGGGTGAAGAACGGCAAGTGGCCTTGGAACAAAGGGATAAAGCAATTCAAGATTTTGCTACTGGATATGCGAGGCTTGAACAGAAGCTCTCTCTGGCAGAGCATATGATATTAGAGATGGAATCTGAAAATGCAAATGTCAACGATCAGCTGAAAAAAGAAACAACTGAACGAATGA
The DNA here is from genome assembly GCA_020205555.1 of Panax stipuleanatus. NCBI lineage: Eukaryota > Viridiplantae > Streptophyta > Magnoliopsida > Apiales > Araliaceae > Panax > Panax stipuleanatus. Next base: position 65,864,578 of record CM035126.1, read on the forward strand.
GAATGGAGGATGCATGGGTAAAAGCCGCACGACGTGTTGATATTTTAGAAAGAGACGTCCGATCGAAGAAGGCCAAAATAGACGATATGGATTTCACTTTTTGGACAACAATTGGGCGAATTCAACATCAAGTTTGGAATTACCCTATGCAGAGCGATCAACCCCAATTCGATATGGATCGAAGAATAATGATTCAAATCATGGATCAGGAGTGCGACGAAGCATTTGAGGGTGGAATGTGCTTTATAGAAAAGTCAACTCAAGTGGGGATGGTGACTCCAAAGGCTGTCCCAGAAAATTCAAAATTGGCGGTTCCAAGAAGAGCATTTGTCGTGACTGCCCAAAATGAGAGGAACCCGAACGAGGTTATCACGGGTTAGTTAATCGTAAATTCTTGCGAAGTCTATACCTTATTAGATACCGGTTCTACCCATTCTATTATTTCACCTACTTGTGCTCAATGTTTGAACTTGACTTCTGAGAAATTAGACTTTGACTTATCTGTTGAAACTTCGTTAGGAGAAACCTTCATTGCATCTACAGTTTACAAATCTTGTTTGATTCAAATTGGTACCCTCACCCTACCTGTGGATCTTATATCTTTGAAAATACTTGCATTTGATGTAATTTTTTTGAATCGACTTATTAACAATTCATCTCGCCAAAATTAATTATTTTTGAAAAGTTATTAGTTTTCATATTCATAATAAACCTGTTATGCAAATTCAAACAACCAAACCACTAAAATCAATCAATGTTATTTCAAGTCATAAAGCTATTCATTTATTGAAAAACAGATGTCAAGCTTTCTTAGCCCAAATCACTGAATTAAATCAGAATACGTCAGGTTTGAATGATACTTCTGTTGTTAATGAGTTTCCTTATGTATTTCCCGAAGAACTTCATGGTCTACCCCCAGAATGTGGAGTTGAATTCTTTATTGACCTTGAACCCAGTACAAAACTCATTTCTAAAACCCCATATCGAATGACTCTTATTGAACTTTAGGAGTTAAAGGTCCAACTTCAGGAGTTGTTAGACATCGATTTTATATGTCCTAGTACGTCTCCTTGGGGTGCTCTTGTTTTATTCGTAAAGAAGAAAGACGTGAGTATTCGACTTTGTATTGACTATAGGTAGTTGAACCATGTCACCATCAAGAATAGGTATCCGTTACCTCGCATTGATGACCTATTCGACCAGTTGCAAGGTGCGCAATTCTTCTTAAAAATCGATCTTCGTTTTGTATATCATCAGTTAGAGATTAGAACTGATGACATTCCAAAGACTGCCTATAGAACTCGATATGCGCATTACGAATTTCTAGTTATATCTTTCGGATTGACCAATGTCCTTACTACATTCATGGACATGATGAACCGAATATTTAAGAAATATTTGGATCATTTCGTGGTTGTCATTATTGATGATATCCTAATATACTCCAAAAGCCTAAAATATTTATTTACTTAGAACGAACTCAACATGCGACAACGACGTTGGCTCGAGCTATTGAAAGATTACGAAAATACCATCCAATACCATCTTCGAAAAGGGAACATGGTAGCTGACGCATTGAGTAGAAGATCGTATGCGGGAACGAGTGTGATGCTATCAAGACAAAGGCCTATTTTGTGTGATGTACAAAGGATGGAGATAGAGTTAAAGACTCTAGGGACCCACATGATGATGTCAAGTATACGCGTAGAACCAGCTTTAATTGATAAAGCTAAAGCTGCTCAAGCTACAAACCCGAGCTGATGAAGATGAAGAAGAAGGTGCTATTCCATAGGCGAGAATTGATGAAGAAGGAATACTTCGAGTCAACTTCAGACTTTGTGTTCCTAACGATGCTGATTTGAAGTATAAAATCATGATGGAAGCACACAACACACCGTTCTCAATAGTACCAAAATGTATTGTGATCTTTGACATACATTTTGGTGGAGCGATATGAAGAGAGAAATCACGAAGTTTATCTCGAGATGTTTAACGTGTTAATGTGTCAAGGCGAAGCATCAAGAACCATAAGGTGTAAAGAGCCCCGAGCCTCTCGTTGGTGACTTCTTGTGTGGGATGCACTGAAGCCAGACTCTTCGTAGGGGACGCCGTTTTTGTGCGGTGCCAAACTGATAGGTACGATTATGAGGTACTATGGTTGAAGCACCATGAGAGTCACAGTTGGAATCGAAGAAATAACCTGGGAGTTAAAATCAGAAATAAAAATGAGGTAACCTCACCTTTTCGGCATACAAGGTACGTACGTCAATTTCGAGGATGAAATTTCATAAGGAGAGGAGGTTGTAAGACCCCAACTTTTATGAATAAAAATTGAATTTCCTCTATATATTATTTTGAAATAGTAAGGGATTGATTTGATAACTTTGATAAGTTATGGGTGATATATGCAAATATTTTAAAATAAGCAAGTGGTTATAAAATATTCATTGTTGTCGGGGAATATTCGTTTGGCTGTGGAATATTCTTGTTGTCGGGGAATATTCGTACGACGGCGCAGCCATTTGTGGGCCCCATAACGAAAAACTGTTGGATGAAGAAAATGACAAGAATAAGTTTCTATAAATAACGACGTAACGGTTACCGTTAACACTGTTGAAATACCCGGTGGTTAAAATAAAGTAATACGCGTTGTTGCACAGTAGCACACGGTATTACACAGTATTTTATATTATTGTTGTTTCAATAATTATCACTGCACAGTATTTTACATTATCAAATCAATAATTTATTTTCTTTGAATAATATTGTTAAACAGCATTATTGGCAATGTCTAAGAAAGTTCTGTCTAAGAAAGGGGTTTGGTCACCTAATTGCGCGCCAATAAGAATAAATTCTTATCAAAAAGCCCCCTCTTTCCAGGGAAGGACCTGGTTGTCAATATTGTGGTTCTGTAATATTATTTGTGAATAATTAATTATTGATAAAAATGATAAGGAACTATTTATCCAATGTGGATATAAATGGAGGAATGTTTAAAAGAGACAATTGTTGAAAATTGATATTTTATCTTTTCTGATAAAATAATTCATTCAAATATGTTATTATAATATTACATTATAAGTGTATAATGTGATAATATAATAATATAATAATGGTGATATTTTTACAATGAATTCACGATATATGAATAAAATGAGGTGGAAGAAAGCAAATTGGATCTGAATTATTTTTGGTGGTATAAAGGTTTATTAAAATTAAAACGTGTAAAGTGGTGGGAAAGAAGAAAAAAGAATGCTGATTGTCCTTTGTATGTTTTTTTCAAGAAGTGAATGCTATGTAGGAAGTTTTTCAATATGTGTGTGTGTGTGTGTGTGTGGAGGAAATGATGGGGAAAGACAGAAAGGAATAGGGAGAGTTGGTGGGAAATGGTGGGGGAAAAAGAAGAAAATAAAATTTCATCCGTATGTAAATTTGGGTCATTTTTTGTTCGGAATTTGAAAAAACTTTCTTCTACAAAGTTGTAGAGAATTAAATTTCTTATGGATTGGACATAAAATTCGTATTTTTCTGATAAATGTGCTATTTATTATGAATTATTGAAGTTCTGACTAGAATTTTGATTAAAATATGTTGTGGGCCCTACTGTCCTTTTCTTAGTGTGTTTTCGCTGAGAATGGATTTTCCAAATTTGGTGGGCAATTATGCTGAGGATTTTTCAAAGAGAGCATCAATTGCTTAAGTTAGTCAGCTTTTGTGTGCTAAGCATTTTCCTATAAATAGGGTGCTTAGGTTAGAATTAAAAATTACACTAGAATCAGAAGTTTCTTTCTCTATAATATCGAGCTTATTTTTGTGAGTATTTAGATACTTTGAGTGCTGATAAATCGTGCAAGTTTTCTTCAGCATTATATTCGTTATTTCAGTCAGAAGTACTATTTTTTTAAGGTAGGAGATGTTATTTTTTTTCGTAAATAATGTTATTTCTTTCAATATCATTACACCGAAATATTGGTTTGAATTTTATTATGAAATTTTTACCTTTTCATGTCGAGGTTACTATTCACGTATACGGTACTATTCACGTATACGGCATTATTAACGAATACGGTATTATTCACGAATACAGTACTATTCACGAGTACTATTCACGAAGTATAATTTTTCTTATAAAATTTCTACCTTTTTTATGCCTGGGTTACTATTCACGTATACAAAACTATTCACGTATACGGCACTATTCACGAATACGTTACTATTCACAAAAAAATTAATTTTTTTTTCTTTGTCCAAGTTGTCTGTTATGGTTCCTATCTTTGATTGGATCCATGTTTTGAACTTCATTCTTGAATTTTGCTCCACAATTGATTATTATGGAGTATTTTCGAACTTGAATAAACTAATTTACGAATCTCTAATCTTTGTCCTTTATCTCACTAGATTCGTTATTTATATTATTTTTCATCATCCTTAGTCCTAAATGATGATTTAACTGAATATCTTTGGCTTGTAGTGCAAAGATGAATGATTACTTGATGAATATCTTTGGCCCGTAGTGCAAAGATAGACAGGTGTTGAGATGAAAATGACCACTGGTGATACAAATGAATATCTTTGGCCCGTAGTGCAAAGATGAATATTTGATTTGAGATATATATTGATTGATGTTACAGGTATAAAATATTGATGATGGACTTTTAAATCATAGAAGACAGTAGACATTATTTTCTACTTATCTCTTCTGATGAATTATTATTTTCGCTATATTTGTTGATCTAAAACATGTTGTCCATAATATTTTATCTGATTTGTTAAAGACTAACGATAAATTATTCTTTATTATCTTAGTCATAATATTCTTGACTAGGCTAGTTGAGCTCACCCTTTTCTTCTATTGTTCTCTTCAAGAAATGAGAATGTTGCAGGAACTAGTCTGGGAACAGAGTGATGGGAAGAGTTAGAGCAGTAGTAGTCCTCACTATTTTTATAAAATAGTGTGATATTAATTGTAATAAAAGAGGACTGAATTTGAGCGTTCATATTTCGTATTGTATACGACATGTATTGAAACTCAAAGCTTATATGGTAGTATTTCTCACGACCGTTTGTTATAAAAGTTTGTATTTGGATTCTGTACCATGTATTTGGCGACCCATAATGGGTTGGGTGGATTGGACATATTCTGGGGGCGTCACAGTTTGTATCAGAGCTTAAAGATATGGTCTCTGACGGAGATCGGGGAATAGAACTAGGAGGGGAGAGACGAGTAAATCCTTCGCTAGTGTGTCCTACCTAAGATTATGTGATATTTAATTGGTCGGTCGGGGTATAGGGTTATGTGATATGTTAATTTGTTTAATTAACCCTTATATTATGGAAGTATTTGAGAATGGCATCTGAAAATTTAAGCAATGGAGCATTTAAAACCATTGAGGCACCGCTACTCGTAGTCTTACTGTTAGCAGTAGTTATCTATGTAGTTATTGAAGAATTAATAGTTGCACCAGAGCTAGTCGCAGAAGTAGCAACTGAGAGTGAGGAAGAAGAGGAACATGAGAAAGATTTATTACGAGAATTTTATGATCGAAATATAGAACTGCAAAATCGTATTCATGAGTTAGAAGAATAAGGTGAAGAACGGCAGGTGGCCTTGGAACAAAGGGATAATGCAATTCAAGATTTTGCTACTCGATATGCGAGGCTTGAACAGAAGCTCTCTCTGACAGAGCATATGATATTAGAGCTGGAATCTAAAAATTCAAATGTCAACGATCAGCTGAAAGAAGAAACAACTGAACTAATGAGAATGGAGGATGCATGGGTAAAAGCCGCACGACGCGTTGATATTTTAGAAAGAGACGTCCGATCTAAGAAGGCCAAAATAGACGATATGGATTTCACTTTTTGGACAACAATTGGGCGAATTCAACATCAAGTTTGGAATTACCCTATGCAGAGCGGTCAACCCCAATTCGATATGGATTGAAGAATAATAATTCAAATCATGGATCAGGAGTGTGACGAAGCATTTAAGGGTGGAATGTGCTTTATAGCAAAGTCAACTCAAGTGGGGATGTTGACTCCCAAGGCTGTCCCAGACAATTCAAAATCGGCGGTTTCAAGAAGAGCATTTGTCGTGACTGCCCAAAACGAGAGGAACCCGAATGAGGTTATCACGGGTTAGTTAATCATAAATTCTTGCGAAGTCTATACCTTATTAGATACCGGTTCTACCCATTCTATTATTTCACCTACTTGTGCTCAATGTTTGAACTTGACTTCTGAGAAATTAGACTTTGACTTATCTGTTGAAACTCCGTTAGGAGAAACCTTCGTTACATCTACAGTTTACAAATCTTGTTTGATTCAAATTGATACCCTCACCCTACCTGTGGATCTTATATCTTTGAAAATACTTGAATTTGATGTGATTTTTTTGAATCGACTGGTTAACCATTCATCATACCAAAATTGATTGTTTTCGAAAGGTTGTTAGTTTTCATATTCCTAACAAACTTATTGTGCAAATTCAAACAACCAAACCACTAAAATCAATCAATGTTATTTCAAGTCATAAAGCTATTCATTTATTGAAAAACGGATGTCAAGCTTTCTTAGCCCATGTCACTGATTTAAATCAGAATACGTCAGGTTTGAATGATATTTCTGTTGTTAATGAGTTTCCTGATGTATTTTTCGAGGAACTTCTTGGACTACCCCCAGAATGTGGAGTTGAATTCTTTATTGACCTTGAACCCGGTACAAAACCCATTTCTAAAACCCCATATCGAATGACTCCTATTGAACTTCAGGAGTTAAAGGTCTAACTACAGGAGTTGTTAGACATCGGTTTTATACGTCCTAATACGTCTCCTTGGGGTGCTCTTGTTTTATTCGTAAAGAAGAAAGACGGGAGTATTCGACTTTGTATTGACTATAGGGAGTTGAACCATGTCACCATCAAGAATAGGTATCCGTTACCTCTCATTGATGACCTGTTCGACCAGTTGCAAGGTGCGCAATTCTTCTTAAAAATTGATTTTCATTCTGGATATCATCAGTTAGAGATTAGAACTGATGACATTCCAAAGACTGCCTATTGAACTCAATATGCGCATTAGGAATTTCTTGTTATATCTTTCGGATTGACCAATGTCCATGCTACATTCATGGACATGATGAACCGAATATTTAAGAAATATTTGGATTATTTCGTGGTTGTCATTATTGATGACATCCTAATATACTCCAAAAGCCTCAAATATTTCTTTACTTAGAACGAACTCAATATGTGACAATGACGTTGGCTTGAGCTGTTGAAAGATTATGAAAATACCATTCAATACCATCTTGGAAAAGCGAACATTGTAGCTGACGCATTGAGTAGAAGATCGTATGCAGGAACGAGTGTGATGCTATCAACACAAAGGCCTATTTTGTATGACGTACAAAGGATGGAGATAGAGTTAAAGACTCTTGGAACCCACATGATGATGTCAAGTATACGCGTAGAACCAGCTTTAATTGATAAAGTTAAAGTTGCTCAAGCTACAAACCCGGAGCTGATGAAGATGAAGAAGAAAGTGCTATTTCAGATGCGAGAATTGATGAAGAAGGAATACTTTGAGTCAACTCCAGACTTTGTGTTCCTAACGATGCTGATTTGAAGTATAAAATCATGATGGAAGCACACAACACACCATTCGCAATAGTACCAAAATGTATCGTGATCTTTGACATACATTTTGGTGGAGCAATATGAAGAGAGAAATCACGAAGTTTATCTCGAGGTGTTTAACGTGTCAACGTGTCAAGGCGAAGCATCAAGAGCCATAAGGTGTGAAGAGCCCCGAGCCTCTCGCTGGTGACTTCTTGTGTGGGTTGCACTGAAGCCAGACTCTCCGTAGGGGACGCCGTTTTTGTGCGGTGCCAAACTGATAGGTACCATTATGAGGTACTATGGTTGAAACACCATGAGAGTCACAGTTGGAATCGAAAAAATAACCTGGGAGTTAAAATCAAAAATGAAAATGAGGTATCCTCACCTTTTCGACATACCAGGTACGTACGTCAATTTCGAGAACGAAATTTCATAAGGAGGGGAGGTTGTAAGACCCCAACTTTTATGAATAAAAATTGAATTTCCTCTATATATTATTTTGAAACAGTAAGGGGTTGATTTGATAACTTTGATAAGTTATGGGTGATACGTGCAAATATTTCAAAATAAGCAAGTGGTTATAAAATATTCATTATTGTCGGGGAATATTCGTTTGGCCGTGGAATATTCTTGTTGTCGGGGAATATTCGTACGACGGCGCAGCCATTTGTGGGCCCCATGACGAAAAACTGTCGGATGAAGAAAATGACAAGAATAAGTTTCTATAAATAACGGCGTAACGGTTACTGTTAACACTGTTGAAATACCCGATGGTTAAAATAAAGTAATACGCGTTGCTGCACAGTAGCACAAGGTATTACCCAGTATTTTATATTGTTGTTGTTTCAATAATTGTCACTGCACAGTATTTTACATTATCAAATCAATAATTTATATTCTTTGAATAATATTGTTAGACAGCATTATTGGCAATGTCTAAGAAAGTTCTGTCTAGGAAAGGGGTTTAATCACCTAATTGCGCGCCAGTAAGGAGAAATCATTATCGGAAAGCCCCCTCTTTCCTGGGAAAGACCTGGTTGTCAATATTGTGGTTCTGTAATATTATTTGTGAATAATTAATTATTGATAAAAATGATAAGGAAATATTTATTCAATGTGGATATAAATGGAGGAATTTTTAAAAGAGACAATTGTTTAAAATTGATATTTTATCTTTTCTGATAAAATAATTCATTCAAATATGTTATTATAATATTACATTATAAGTGTATAATATGATAATATAATAATATAATAATGGTGATATTTTTACAATGAATTCACGATATATGATTAAAATGAGGAGAAATTGAGCAAATTGGATCTGAATTATTTTTGGTGGTATAAAGGTTTATTAAAATTAAAACGTGTAAAGTGGTGGGAAAGAAGAAAAAAGAATGTTGATTGTCCTTCGTTTGTTTTTTTCAAGAAGTGAATTCTACGTAGGAAGTTTTTCAATATATATAAGTGTGTGTGTGTGTGTGTGTGTGGAGGAAATGATGGGGAGAGACAGAAAGGAAGAGGGAGAGTTGGTGGGAAATGGTGGGGGAAAAAGAAGGAAATTTAAATTTCATCCGTATGTAAATTTGGGTCATTTTTTGTTCGAAATTTGAAAAAACTTTCTTCTACAAAGTTGTAGAGAATTAAATTTCATATGAATTGGACAAAAAATTCATATATTCCTGATAAATGGGCTATTTATTATGAATTATTGAAGTTCTGAATTGATTTTTGATTAAAATATGTTGTGGGCCCCACTGTCCTTTTCTTGGTGTGTTTTTGCTGAGAATGGATTTTCCAAATTTGGTGGGCAATTAAGCTGAGGATTTTTCAAAGAGAGCATCCGTTGGTTAAGTTAGTCAGCTTTTGTGTGCTAAGCATTTTCCTATAAATAGGTTGCTTAGGTTATAATTAAAAATCACACCAGAATCAGAAGTTTCTTTCTCTATAATATCGAGCGTATTTTTGTGAGTATTTAGATACTTTGAGTGTTGTAAACAGTGCAAGTTTTCTTCAACATTAAATCTGTTGTTCCAGTCAGAAGTACTATTCAGCATTATTTCTACCTTTTTCATGTCGGGGTTACTATTCACGTAACGATACTATTCACGTATACGGCACTATTCACGAATACGTCAATATTCACAGAAAAATTAAATTTTCTTTTCTTTGTCCATGTTATCTGTTATGGTTCCTATCTTTGATTAGATTCAAGTTTTGAACTTCATTCTTGAATTTTGCTCCACAATTTATTATTATGGAGTATTTTTGAACTTGGGTAAACTGATTTATGAATCCCTAATCTTTATCCTTTATCTCACTGGATTCGTTATTTATATTATTTTTCATCATCCTCAGTCCTAAATGATGATATAACTGAATATCTTTGGCCTGTAGTGCAAAGATGAATTATAATTTGATGAATATCTTTGGCTTGTAGTGCAAAGATGAATGATTACTTGATGAATATCTTTGGCCTATAGTGCAAAGATGAATGATTACCTGATGAATATCTTTGGCCCGTAGTGCAAAGATTGTCAGGTGTTGAGATGAACATGACCACTGGTGATACAAATGAATATCTTTGGCCCGTAGTGCAAAGATGAATATTTGATTTGAGATATATATTGATTGATGTTACAGGGATAAAATATTGATGATGAACTTTTAAATCATAGAAGATAGTAGACATCATTTTCTACTTCTCTTCTGATGAATTGTTATTTTCGCTGCAGTTGTTGATCTAAAACATGTTGTCCATAATATTTTATCTGATTTGTTGAAGACTAACGATAAATTATTCTTTATTATCTTAGTCATAATATTCTTTACTAGGCTAGTTGAGCTCACCCTTTTCTTCTATTGTTCTCTTCAAGAAATGAGAATGTTGCAGGAACTAGTCGGGAACAGAGTGATGGGAAGAGTTAGAGCAGTAGTAGTCCTCACTATTTTTATAAAATAGTGTGATATTAATTGTAATAAAAGAGGACTGAATTTGAGCGTTCATATTTCGTATTGTATACGATATGTATTGAAACTCACAGCTTGTATGGTCATATTTCTCATGACCGTTTGTTATAAAAGTTTGTATTTGGATTCTGTACCATGTATTTGGCGACCTATAATGGGTTGGGTGGGTTGGACCTATTCTAGGGGCGTTACAATGCGGGTATCATTATGGTATCAACCTACCTTGAGTGGTTATCTAATGTGGTCCTAGTGCTGAAGTTTGGGGGAAAGGTGCGAGTCTGTGTAGATTATCGAGATCTCAACAAGGCCAGCCTTAAAGATGAATTCCCAGTACCATTCATCTATATGTATATAGATAACATGGCGCAGTACGAGATGTACTCCTTTGCCGATTGCTTCACTGGATACCACCAGATTATGGTTGTTGAAGATGATCGGGAAAAGACCGCCTTCATCACCTACTGGGGCGCTTTCTGCTATAGAAGATTGGCTTTTGGCCTCACTAATGTCGGTGCTACATATCAGAGGGCTATGATGACTTTGTTTCATAATATATTGCATAAAGAAATCGAGGTATATGTGGATGATATCATCGTGAAGTCCAAGGAGGAAGATGACCATTATACCCATCTTCGGAAGTTGTTCGAGCGGCTTCATAAATATAATTTAAAGTTGAACCCCACCAAGTGTGCTTTTGGCGTGAAGTCGGGTAAACTTCTAAGATTCGTTGTAACCAATCAAGGTATCGAATTGGACCCAACCAAGATAAAAGTCATCATTGAGATGCCTGAGCCAAGAACCAAGAAAGAAATCAGAGGTTCCATTGGAAGGATAAACTTTATTAGTCAATTCATCTCGTAACTGACAGCCACATGTGAACCCACTTTCAAGTTGCTGAGAAAGAACTCCTCCAGGAAATGGAACGAAGACTGTCAGAAGGCTTTTCACATCATTCAGAAGAGGTTGATTGAAGCACCCATTCTGGTACCCCCAAGGGAGGGAGTCCTATTGTTCATATACATATCAGTTAACTCTAATGCCATGGGCTGTTTACTGAGCAGAAAGATGGTATGGGCAAGGAAAGGGCCATTTATTACCTCAACAAGCGATTCAGTAGTGGAGAACAGAAATACACGCTGATAGAAATGGACTGTTGCTCATTGTCTTGGGCCGCTATGAGGTTACTACATTAACTGTCCGGCCATACCACCCATCTCATATCCCGCATAGATCCTTTGATGTATATTTTCAGCAAATCGATGTTGAGCTGTCAATTATCTAAATGGTAGTTAATCCTTCAACAGTTCAACATCGTCTATGTGACGAAAAAGTCCATTAAGGGACAGGGAATCGCAGACCATCTATCGGCAGCACCGATAGGAGGTTATAAGCCTCTTGAGATATACTTCCCGGACTAATGAGGTGATAGAAATTCAGCAAGCCCATAAGGAAGACTTGGGGTAATTTTGGAAGTTATACTTTGACGACGACGCCAACGCAGAAAGAGCTGAGGCAGGGGCAGTTCTTATATCTATCGCTGGGGAGCAGTACCCCATGGCAACTAAGCTGCGATTCAACAACTCCAACAACACAGCAGAATATGAAGGATGCCTCTTGGGTTAAAATTGGCTCAATCCATGGGTGTCAAAAGATTGGGAGTATTTGAAGATTCGGAGGTAGTCATCAGGCAATCCACAAGGGCCTACAGTACCAAGGAATTACATATTGCCATACCACCGTTATAATGTCAAGTTGGCAGGAGAGTTTGAAGATATTGCCTTTATATATATCCCTCTGAATAGGAATGACTTCGCTGATGCGTTGGCCACATTAGCCTCATTGATCAATAGGACTTTGAGAAAAGGCCTGCCTGTTATCACCTTCATGGCACAAGATGCACCAGCTTATGGGAACAACGTTGGGGAAATATCCAATGAATTATCTCCTAGAGGACTACCTTGGTATCAAGATATTAAAGAATATTTATGAGATGGATCTGTCCCCGATGGAATAACCCAATCTGAAAAGAATCGAATACGGAGGATGGTAATGAAGTTCTACACAAGTAGAGATGCCCTCTACAAGAGAGATCCGGGCGTAGGCCTTCTAAGGTGCCTTGGCAAGGATCAAGCTCAAAGACTCATGGATGAAGTACACGGTTGAGTATATGGATCACATATGAGTGGGCCCCTGCTTGCTAAGAAGATATTAAGGATGGGTCATTACTGGATGTCCTTCAAAGCTGATTGTGATGATCACGTCAGGCGCTTCTATCAATGTTAAATCCATGCTAACGTGATCCATGCACTGACTAACCAGCTCAATTGCATAACATTGCTATGGTCTTTTTCCATGTGGAGAATGGACGTGATCGAACCCATTGAGCCTAAAGACAGTAACGGTCACAGATTCATCTTCACCGTGATTGAATACTTTAACAAGTAGGTGGAAGTAACCTATTTCCCCAAAGTTACCAAGGAGGTCAGTGTTGGTTTCATCAGAAAAAACATCATCTGTCGATACGGACAACCAAAGGTTATCGTGTCAGACAACGCCAAGAATTTAATAATGAGATGATGAGGGAATTATGCAGTAAGTTCAATATCAAGCACCTCAACTCCATTATTTATCGCCCAAAGATGAATGACGAGGTGGAAGCTGCCAACAAAAACATCAAGAAGATAATGATGAAGATGTTGGCAAACCACCAAGGATGGCTGGAACTGTTGCGTTTAACCTTGCCCGCCTACTGAACGTCGACTCGAACCTCGACTGGGGAGTCACCCTACTCATTGTTCTATAGCATGGAGGCAGTACTCCCCATAGAAGTTGAAATAGAATCGCTAAGAGTAATTCTAGACTCCTAGATAGAGGAAGTCTAATGGATACAAGATCGATACGATCAGCTGTCCCTTATAGATGAAAAAAGAGCCGCAGCTATCTTTCACGGTCAACTATACCAACAGCGAATGTCCCGGTCATATAACAAGAAAGTAAGACCCCGGGCATTAAAAGAGCATGATTTAGTACTAAAGAAGATCATTCCATGCTAGGATGCAGCCAAGGGAAAATTTGCCCTGAATTGGGAAGAACCTTTCGTAGTCAAAGCAATCTTGTCAGGCGGAGCCATAAGGTTGGAAGAGATGGACGGTGAAGAATTCCCACAGTTGATCAACTCTGACTCCGTGAAACGATATTATGTCTGAGACCCTTTTTCACTCAAACTTGAATACTTTGTCTTGATAAAAAAAATCAAGTCAATTTTTTCAGGCCAGGCCTGAACTACGAAAGACCTGATCTCCCCTCATCCACGGGAGTACGTAGGTAGCCAGTTATGGTGTGGTCTAACCCTTGAAAAAAAATCAAACCATTTACCTCATATTAATCCCAAACCTTGAACATATCAAAAAAAACCAAGCATGGCCATATAAAACCTTTAAAGTCAACAGCCTATGCTAAAAAGATCTTCCAGCATCCCAACGTCGCTCTATCAGATTTTGCACAAGGATGATAAGAGCCACTCTATATCAAAATAATAAACCATGAAGCAGAAACAGCAATCAACATACAGGTCTAGACGTTCTTAAACTGTTGGGTTTGTACGAAATCGTGACGCAATCAAATTGTAAAAATTAGCGGAAGCATTGAATATCAGAGTTTAAAAATTTCTACAAAACCATTACCCGGATCATCCTTTATGCAAATTATTAATTTAAAACGATAAATAAGAAGTTATGGAATCATACCCTTGTAGAACGAAGCTTCCACAGGTACTAGTTCAACTCCTTGTTCTTCGTGATCTCCTTGAATTTCTGGTTTAGATTCCTTCCTTTGATCAACGTTAGCCACCCAAGTGTTTGGCCTCTAGAGGTGATCCACCAAGGAAGAGGAATTATCAAGAAGGAGGGTGTTTGGCTAAACCTTAGTTTTTTATCCTCTATAGAAAAGGAGTACTCTCCAATAATTAGAATTTCATCAATCAATATCTATTATAAGACTCATCTTATATAGATATTGGTCAACCCTTCTAATCCTATTAGACATGGGATTTCTTTTAATTAATTAAATTCCTTTAATTAATTTAGGCTTCCCACCACATGGGATAATTAATTAAATTTATTTAATTAATTTATCTCCTAATCTTATTAGGAATAAATGAGAGTACTAATATTAAATTAATTACTAAACTCATTTAGAAATTAAAATAATAATAATCATAATAATATTAATAAGACTCCTCTTATTAATTTATATTTAATATTTTCAAAATATTAAATAATAAACATTAAGCTATTTAATTTATTCTATCACTATAGATTAAATTAATTATACTTAATGCATTATTACGATTATGCCATTACCTTCTTAAATAATTATTCTTCCTTTTATGGTGTGACCCTTTAGGTTCTCTATATTAAACCGGTTGTGAATAAATCAATTAGAACAATTCTAATCTTATTTAAATAAATAAATTAAACTAATAATTTATTTAAATAAATAATATTTATTCTACAATAGGGATAAGCCTCCCTAGCGATCAACGACTTTCCAGATAATATAGATTTCAACATTAATCATAAAAGAACCTGTGAGTAAATAGTTACCATACAATTCAATCATTCCACCATACAATGTCCCAATTAAATATAAGACATGAATTTACTGTCAAGTCTTATTTTATTTAATTATATGTATTTCGATTAGAAAATGCACAACTCAGATTAATGCAAATTAGAAACCTCTTTCTAATTTTATTCCACCTTGGCCAAGGATTCCTGGGTTGTCATTTAACGAATCACATAGGACATATCTCCTCTTTTACTAGAGGTGGTAGATTCTTTATTGATCATTCATTATCTCCATATGTAACTCATTATACCCAAGCATACCCTATGTATGCCTTAAAAGGTCTTAAGGAATAAGTCAAAGTATAATTTGTTACATACAAGATACTATGATGATCTCAAGTCCAAGGATCACTTGTACTACTTTCACATTAAGAATTCCTATTGACAGGCGAGTAAAACTCCATTAGGTATTCCATAGCGAGTCACGTTCAGTGAACTTATTCTCCAATAAGCACCTACATACTTGCTTTAGTGTCTCCACACAAATGATCATGAGATCAATCATCCTCATCCAATGAGCAAGCAACATATGTACCAATCTATCCAGATTTACTAATCCCCTTTTTAGTAATCCCACGATTGGGAACTATTTTAGTTTTAAAGCTTTCTAAGAATTTAGATCTCATTAGCATGATCAACATCATGATTCTAAAAGCATTGCTTAAAACTATGAGTTATTTACATATTATAAAAAACAGCACCATGTAGATAATTAAATGCCTTTAATAAATAAATATTTTATTAATAAATAAATAAGATTGTTTACAAAGTATGTGCTTTATCATCATACATGATTGGCTTGTATGCACACTACTATCAATCTCCCACTTGCACTAAAGCCAATCGCCATGGTATCTCATACCCATCTTCTCAAAGTGACGATCAAACTGCTGTTGTGTTAAAGCTTTAGTAAATGGATCTGCAATGTTGTCTTGAGAGTCTACACGCTCCAAGGTGACGTCTCCTCTTTCAATGATCTCCCTGATCAAGTGAAATCGCCGCAACACGTGTTTAGATTTCTGATGAGACCTGGGTTCCTTAGCCTGTGCAACTGCTCCTGTGTTGTCACAGTAAACAGGAACTGCTTCTCCAATGCTAGGAACCACACCAAGTTCAATTTTGAACTTCTTCATCCAAACAGCTTCCTTTGCAGCTATATACTCTGCCTCTGTCACTGAATCAGCAACTGTTTGCTGCTTGGAACTCTTCCAACTCACTGCGCCTCCGTTCAAGGTAAACACATACCCCGAAACAGATTTACTGTCATCTTGGTCTGTTTGAAAACTTGAGTCTGTGAATCCCTCGAGTTTTAATTCAGACCCACCGTAGACAAGAAAAATATCTTTAGTCCTTCGCAAGTACTTTAGGATATTCTTCACTGCCTTCCATTGCTCTTCTCCAGGATTTGACTGGTATCTGCTCGTTACACTAAGTGCATGAGCAACATCCGGTCTAGTACATATCATACCGTACATAATAGATCCTATTGCAGAACCATAAGGGATCTTACTCATACGGTCTCTCTCCTCAGGTGTCTTTGGGGCCTGTTTCTTGGAGAGATGTATTCTATAGCTCATCGGCATGAGACCTCTTTTGGAATCTTCCATGCTAAACCTCTTTAGCATCGCATCAATGTACGTCCTTGGGATAAACCAAGCATCCTTTTAGATCTATCTCTATAGATCTTTATCCCCAAAATATAGGATGCTTCTCCCAAGTCCTTCATGGAGAAGTGTTTAGATAACCAGATTTTAATCGATTGTAGCATAGGAATGTCATTCCCTATCAGTAATATATCATCAACATATAATACAAGGAATGAAACTGCGCTCCCACTAACCTTCTTGTACACACATGGTTCATCGTCGTTTTTGACAAAATCAAACTCTTTGATTGTCTCATCAAAACGAATGTTCCATTTACGAGAAGCTTGCTTCAATCCATAAATGGATCGTTGCAGCTTACAGACTTGATTTATTCCAACCTTTGAAACAAATCCCTCTGGCTGTGTCATATACACATCATCCTCAAGTTTCCCATTGAGGAAGGCCGTTTTCACGTCCATCTGCCAGATCTCATAGTCGTTATAAGCTGCAATTGCAAGCAAAATCCGAATGGACTTAAGCATAGCTACTGGTGAGAAGGTTTCATCATAGTCAACTCCTTGTCTTTGTTTGAAACCTTTTGCAACCAGTCGGGCCTTATAGGTCTCTACCTTGCCGTCCGCTCCAGTCTTTCTTTTAAAGACCCATTTACACCCAATAGGCTTAATGCCTTCAGGTGGTGAAATCAAAGTCCATACTTTGTTTTCATACATGGAGTCCATTTCGGATTTCATGGCTTCAAGCCATTTTCCAGAGTCTTTATTACTCATAGCCTGTTCGTAATTCAATGGATCATCATCATTCATGATGTGTACCTCATCGTCATCCTCTATAACGAATCCATACCTCTCAGGTATCTTTGGTACTCTTCCAGATTTACGAACAGGGTGTGGTATAGTAGGTTCTTCTACTTTGTCAGGTACCTGACTTTGATCTGTGGTAATTTGTGGTTCTTGAACTTCTTCAAGATATATCTTACTCCCACTGACCCCTTCATGGATAAACTCCTTTTCCAAGAAGGCAGCATGTTTCGCAACAAACACCTTTTGATCAGTTGGATGATAGAAATAATACCCTATAGTTTCTTTAGGGTATCCCACAAATCTACACTTACCGGATTTAGTCTATAGCTTATCATTTTCAAACTTTTTGACATAAGATGGACAACCCCAAGTCTTAACATGCTTAAGATTTGGTTTCCTCCCCTTCCACATCTCATATGGAGTCTTTGGGGCGGATTTGGTAGGCACCTTGTTAAGTAGGTATGCAGCCGTTTCTAGGGCATATCCCCAGAAAGAAATTGAAAGGTCGGTAAAACTCATCATAGATCGAACCATGTCCAACAGTGTTCAATTTCTCCTTTCAGATACTCCATTTAACTGTGGTGTACCTGGAGGAGTCCATTGTGAGATTATACCATTTTTTTGAGATAATTGAGAAACTCACCGCTTAAGTATTCTCCACCTCGATCTGATCGAAGTATCTTTATACTCTTGCCTATTTGTTTCTCTACTTCACTTCTGAACTCTTTGAACTTTTCAAATGATTCTGACTTGTATTTCATTAAATACACATATCTAAATCTTGAGTGATCATCAGTGAAAGTAATAAAATAAGAATACCCACCTCGTGCACTTGTTGTCATAGGTCCACAAACGTCTGTGTGAATCAATGCCAATAACTCTGTACCTCTTTCTCCTTTTCCACTAAAAGGAGATTTAGTCATTTTATCCATGGACAAGATTCACAAGTTGGATATGATTCATATTCAGATAACTCAAGGAGCCCATCTTTATGCAACTTGGATAATCTTGTTTCATTGATATGACCGAGTCTACAGTGCCACATGTAGGTATAATTAATATCATCTCTTTTTCTTTTCTTAGTTTGTTCAATTTGAAAAATATTTTCTTGTAAGTCAAGTGTATAAAGTCCATTTCGCAAATTTCCAACACCATATAAAATATCGTCTTTATAAATAGAACAACTATTGTTCTTTATAACAACGTTAAATCCTTCCATATCCAATACAGAAATTGAAATAATATTTTTAATAATATTCGGAACATAATAACAATTATTAAGATAAATAGACTTGTCCGAAGGCATTGCTAAATAATAAGTTCCTATAGCTAATGCAGCAACCTTTGCTCCATTCCCCACTCGTAGGATCACCTCATCATTGTTCAGCTTTCTACTTCTGACCAGTCCCTTCACATTATTACATATGTGAGAACCACAACCAGTATCCAATACCCAAGTAGAATTATGACTTTCAGAAAAATTAATTTCAATCATAAACAAACCTTGATTGGAAGTCGAAGCTTCTCCAAACTTCTTGTCTGCCAGAAATTTCTTGCAGTTCCTCTTCCAATGACCCGGTTCGTTGCAATGGAAGCACATTCCTTTGCTAGCTGGATCAGGTTTCTTTTGTTCCTTTATGTTCACTTTGCCCTTGGTCATCCGAGATCGGAAGAGCTCCTTAGATATCTCATATCTAGCAGTCCTACTTTGTTCACCATACAACTCCTTGAGGTGAATCAACATAGTAGGAGCATCCATATTTTCGTACTGACGCTGAAGCTCGTTATTCATGGATGCGAGTGATGCATTGAGCCACAGATGCATCATCTTGCCACTTTACAATGGTGGCAATCTCTTCCTCAGAGGCTGTTTCTGGAACAGTTCCAGGGACAGGTGAGTTTAGGACATAAGAAATCTTTTCAGCAGTGAGAACTATTCTCAGATTTCTTAGCCAGCCCGTATAATTCGGCCCGGTAAGCTTATTAGCATCAAGTATGCTTCGCAGTGAAATTAGTGATTTTGACATTTTTAAAATTCTGCATGTGAAAAATAACATTTTAGCAAACATTCATTTTATTAATTTTGCATACCAAAATAAATTTAGGTCTTTATTTTAAATTGGTATCTCCCACTATTTTTATCAAACTATATTACCCTCACTTATATAGTTCGGCAACATCTAATTAAAGATTTGCTAGTGAGAATAAGGATCCCATTTCAAATGTATATAACCTTGTGGATAGCACAACAAGCGATATACAAATAAATAGGTAGACAACTCTTGTCAATTACATCACTATATAACTCCTTTTATTTTGCCTCTTAAATCATAATGGTCAAGTGTGTGCACATCCGAACTAAAATGATTTAAGTTAAGTCCAGCCTAGCACTTCCATAAATTCAAAAAAGAAAAATGTTCGTCCTTGTGGATAGCACAACAAGACTAGATCGTTCAATTTTCTTGATAAGCATAAAATGTGATTAATTAACATCTTAAATACGCAATACTCGCCTTGTGGATAGCATAACAAACTCATATTAAATATTTAATACTCTATTAATTTATCATGCTAGAAGGCGACGTTCGATATTCCAAATATCATTTGAACGCTTCGGACTTAATATTATTTCTTTGAGGGGTTTGTTATTATTTGTCTCATCTTGTTTAGCGCGCATGCACATATATATATATAAAATACGCGTCATTTTATCAAACATGCGAAGCATGTTTGCATAAAATATAATATATATAATATTTAGCATGCAATATAGAATATTATATTCTACCCGGATTGATTATGGACTTTTATTCTAGTTTGGTTCACTAGAGCCACCAAGTGAACCAAAAGGTCAAATCTAGGAGTGCAAGAATTTAAATTTAAATATAACTATTACATTTAAACCCGGGCTCCATACAAACGGGTCTTCACGCGCTCCTTGTTCCTTGGTCTCCAATTTCTTCAAGATAATTCTAACTATTTCTATTACATTAAACTATTTAATTTAAATAGAAACCTTGATCAGCAGTCAAGGGGAAGTACATAGGAGGAAGATAGAATTTTACATCAAGAAAAAAAATTAGAGAAGACGAGGTACACAGACCCCATTTAATAAAACTCATTCATTCAAGCATTCAACTAAAATAAAATCCAATCACATTGGTCAAATAGTCCATAATCAATCCCCATTTATTATCATACATATCACCATATATATCAATAAATAAATATTCATCTCATGAATTAAAATATTCCATATATATATGAGTATCATTTAATGGGCAATTTTAAATTGCATGAAATCCAATTTCAAGATTAAAATAAACTCTTTATTTTAATTATAAAATTATTTAGAATATAATATATAAATATATCATATTTATTTTTTAAAAAGAAGTCACCATTGTTTTATTAAAAGAGTCCTGCAGGTTTATTAAAAGAGTCCTTTCCTGATGGGTCACCTTCTTTTTGGAGTAAGAAAGAGACAACACCTTTTCTTTGCAGAATTCAAGATTAGCACCAAAAAAAAAAATTGTGATTCGTCCCAACAAAAAAATGCCATTTTTTTTTTCTTAAAAAATTTTTTTTATACAATAAAATTATACCCAATAAATTATTTTAAAAATATACCCATATGTATATGAAATCAAAAATAAATTAATAATTGCATAAAGGTTTGGCTCTGATACCACTGTTGGGTTTGTACGAAATCGTGACGCAATCAAATTGTAAAAATTAGCGGAAGCATGGTATATCAGAGTTTAAAAATTTCTACAAAACCATTACCCGGATCATCCTTTATGCAAATTATTAATTTAAAACGATAAATAAGAAGTTATGGAATCATACCCTTGTAGAACGAAGCTTCCACAGGTACTAGTTCAACTCCTTGTTCTTCGTGATCTCCTTGAATTTTCTGGTTAGATTCCTTCCTTTGATCAACGTTAGCCACCCAAGTGTTTGGCCTCTAGAGGTGATCCACCAAGGAAGATGAATTATCAAGAAGGAGGGTGTTTGGCTAAACCTTAGTTTTCTATCGTCTATAGAAAAGGAGTATTCTCCAACAATTAGAATTTCATCAATCAATATCTATTATAAGACTCATCTTATATAGATATTGGTCAACCCTTCTAATCCTATTAGACATGGGATTTCTTTTAATTAATTAAACTCCTTTAATTAATTTAGGCTTCCCACCACATGAGAATAATTAATTAAATTCATTTAATTAATTTATCTCCTAATCTTATTAGGAATAAATGAGAGTACTAATATTAAATTAATTACTAAACTCATTTAGAAATTAAAATAATAATAATCATAATAATATTAATAAGACTCCTCTTATTAATTTATATTTAATATTTTCAAAATATTAAATAATAAACTTTAAGCTATTTAATTTATTCTATCACTATAGATTAAATTAATTATACTTAATGCATTATTACGATTATGTCATTACCTTCTTAAATAATTATTCTTCCTTTTATGGTGTGACCCTTTAGGTTCTCTATATTAAACCGGTTGTGAATAAATCAATTAGAACAATTCTAATCTTATTTAAATAAATAAATTAAACTAATAATCTATTTAAATAAATAATATTTATTCTACAATAGGGATAAGCCTCCCTAGCGATCAACGACTTTCCAAATAATATAGATTTCAACATTAATCATAAAAGAACCTGTGAGTAAATAGTTACCATACAATTCAATCCTTCCACCATACAATGTCCCAATTAAATATAAGACATGAATTTACTGTCAAGTCTTATTTTATTTAATTATATGTATTTCGATTAGAAAATGCACAACTCCGATTAATGCAAATTAGAAACCTCTTTCTAATTTCATTCCACCTTGGCCAAGGATTCCTGGGTTGTCATTTAACGAATCACATAGGACATATCTCCTCTTTTACTAGAGGTGATAGATTCTTTATTGATCATTCATTATCTCCATATGTAACTCATTATACCCAAGCATACCCTATATATGCCTTAAAAGGTCTTAAGGAATAAGTCAAAGTATAATTTGTTACATACAAGATACTATGATGATCTCAAGTCCAAGGATCACTTGTACTACTTTCACATTAGGAATTCCTATTGACAGGCGAGTAAAACTCCATTAGGTATTCCATAGCGAGTCACGTTCAGTGAACTTATTCTCCAATAAGCACCTATATACTTGCTTTAGTGTCTCCACACAAATGATCATGAAATCAATCATCCTCATCCAATGAGCAAGCAACATATGTACCAATCTATCCGGATTTACTAATCCCCTTTTTAGTAATCCCACGATTGGGAACTATTTTAGTTTTAAAGCTTTCTAAGAATTTAGATCTCATTAGCATGATCAACATCATGATTCTAAAAGCATTGCTTAAAACTATGAGTTATTTACATATTATAAAAAACAGCACCATGTAGATAATTAAATGCCTTTAATAAATAAATATTTTATTAATAAATAAATAAGATTGTTTACAAAGTATATGCTTTATCATCATACATGATTGGCTTGTATGCACACTACTATCATAAACGAGGGAAGTGAGCTAAACCTGTTACTTTTTATATATACAACTGTTTTAAATACAAAATTTGTTCCAATATACGATAAAAGATAATAACATAGTCTGTACCAAAAAATAAAGCAAGACTACAAATCTGCAGTCAGGCGAGACAACATCTCCAAGTACCCAGATGTATCTGTAATCACATGACTAGCCCTGATCTCCTGCTCCAGTATATCAACCCATCTCAGCAAATCTACCATTAACCTAACAATACCCTCCTAACTCTGGATAATCTCTCGAGCATGACCAGTGAGCCCATCCGAAAAATATCGGACTGCATCCCTATCAGCTATAGCCTCATCCCGAGCAGTAAGGGCCACATCTCTCGCAGTAATGGCTACATCCCTACCTACCACGATGGTCAACATCAAGGCTCGAGGCTGATCCCACTCAAAAGTCAAGAGATGCACCTGACGATCCAACACATCCCTAGAAACCGGAATAGAACTGGGAGCAATTTTGACGAGAGCCGCTGCCAAACCTGCAAACAAATCCTCCTCAGTGGGAGATACGGGGTCCTCCATTGGCTCCTCATCATCCGACTAATTCCCCATCCCAGCCTGATCTACTACGGTTGGAGCCAAATTCGACTCTGGCCAAGCTGAATACTCTGCCGATCGGCTTAGATGGCTGTCTCTAAACTCTGCAGCCGCTGATGGGACCAAAGCTCATAGACTCTAATCACCTCAGCCTCAGTAGCTAGGCAAATAAGAAAGCGATAATCCTCAGCACCCTCGAACGTATAAACCTCCCGATGCTGATCGAACTGACCCATCACTACCAGAGGATAATATGTAGTCACACCCTTCAAACCGACTAAAGGAAAGAAGTATAGGTCAGCCGCGTAAGTGATAAAGCTCAAGAAGGAGCAATAGCTAGAGTACATAATGATCTTAAATGGCTCCTCCAGGGCCTCCAAAATAGAGATCTAAGACATCACATCCACACATGAAGATGGGAGAAAAGAGTAAGTCAAGGACATACCATGGCGGAAATAGAATCTATGACGAATGAGCTTACCAATAGGTCTTAAGTGAGTCATGAACCAGATGTACAGAAGGACGGAGCTACCACGAAACTCCTGATCCCCAACAGTCCAGTAGAAGGATGTCGATATGATAGTCTCCGCTAGGATAAGGGGAAGGAAGTCATCTCCGAGAGCTCTAACAACCATCGACATCCCTACGTCTAAGTGATCAGCATAGAAGGGCATATACATATAAGAGATGATGCACATAATCATGACATCCACCCGGGCTGTGTGCCATCGCTCCTCAAAAATAGCAAAATCCGTCCGATGAACGACAAAGCTCACAAAGGAAGCAAAATGATCTATTAAGAAATCTATGGAGATGATATGGTTGCTGCCTACCTCAGCCAAGACGACTGTCCTCCTTAAACCAGTAACACTCAGAAACTAGCGGTGCATATGTCCTAAGGACATTCTAGCATAGGTCCCCTCCATCGATAAACCAGAAATGTGACCATACTCCTCCAAAGTGGGAGTCAACTCATCAGTGCCAAACCTGAAGACATGGCATTCTAGGATCCAATAAGTGAGCATCCCGTCAATAAATCCCTCTCGAACCTGGAAGGATAACAAAGATAAGGAATGACCCAGCATACGGCCGACTACAATGCGATAAGAATCAGACAGACTGTCATGCCAAGACCTTAAAATAGTGCCTATCCGGCTAGGCGGAAGGTGATCTAAGCAAACAATGGACGAGGACGCCATCTGTAAACAACTGTGTTAAAAAGGCCATACAGGGGTCAATCTCTATCCAAGCATTTTTTATATATTTAAAGCATGCATCGTAATGAGCAATAATACATCATATAAAATGAACAAACAGAAAAGACAACATCACATATATCAAAATGAAATATATCAGTTTTATATATATACATCAATGTCATACCTATGATACATGTGAAAAATAAAAATAAAAAGTACATGATAATGGGGCACATACACCCAATGTCTAACAAAGGCCAATAAAAGAATATCCATATCCTCCAAGAAGGTGTTGGAATCATCAAACTGATCAACCCGAGTCAGATCATCCAGAGTGGGCATACCCTGCATAACTGGGTGGTAATGCACATACTGCGTATCCTGACGATGAGGCATGTCCTGCACATTCGGGCAATAGTCAAAAGGGCCTTCTCCATCATCAAAGTCTCCAGTACCTGACGGTCCAGCCTCATATACCTGGGAATCAAAAGTACCAGCTAATGACGGATCCCCGCCCAAATGGCGATAATACATCAACAGCCTCTCCACCTGATAAGTCAAATCTGCAATCTGGGACTGATGAGAAAGCTCCTGAAAGTAAGCGATCCACTCGGTCATCACAATGGACCCTGTAACCATATCTCCCAAGAACTGGGTAGCTTTGGTCTGAGCTCCAATAGAGTGAGGGCGCCACCAAGTAGATAAATCCTCCGAGGTAATGGGGTTGTTTGATAGGTTAAATCCCTCATACCCCGCTATATGAATCTCTGAAACAGGCATGATCAAGGGCAAAAATCATTGGGGCAGAGGTAGGAAAAGAAGATAAATCTCCTTGGTGATACATCTGAAGGCACGCTCTTCAAGGTAGAGCTCTCAGCCTCCATCGAACAGGAAAGGAATCTGACTAGTAGACAGATAATACTCTGGCCCTGTCAGTAAACCATCCTCAAAACCCTCGGCCAATTGCTCAGCAGTATAAAGAACCCACACTACATCAAATGCAGATAGCAGCCCTAGCTTGAGGTGGGCATGGATGAAATCCACCGAAACTGGAACCTCTAATAATGTGGATTGATGCTATCTACGACCCCGAGGGTAGGTATCCAAGCCCAAAATAGTGAGAGGTCGGAGGCAAGGAAGCCTCTCATAAGCCCAGAATTGTCAATTCAAAGAACCTAACATTAGTCATGAAAAGGCAAATCAAGATTCAGAGAATTATAAATCGGTCAAGATGACTCACCAAAAGAAATAGGTATAAGTCGAGCCAAGCATCGGTCATTCCCTCCGAACGCAGTCCCATCCCATAAAGGAAGATCACGAATGTGAAAGATCCCCAGTCGTAGTGTCCGATGTTATCTACGTCCTGAACATCCCCCACTAAGCTAAAAGGAACAGTGGAGGAGTTGTTCGCAATGAAACAACCCCTCATAATGGTCAGGAACAGACGCCGCAAGATGCGATCTCTCTCCACAAAGTACTCGGGTAAAGGCTCCTGCAAAGTACCCTGACCCGCATCCACACTCAGAGAGCCTAACCGAATACTATGAGCCTTGAAGGCCCTCTATTGAGGAGAAAAACCGAGAAGGGTGCGAACAGCAGTGGCGATAATATGAGCCTCAAAAGGTACTCGGTCCCCAACAAATTACAAACCAATAATATACTGCGAATCCAATACTATAAGCACTTATACGCAATGTTTTGATGGAAATTGATTTTGGCCAATGATAAGTGGGTGGTTAATGAGTTTTTAACTCTTATAGAATTGATGAGCATGCTTAGTCTATATTTTGACTTATTAGTTGGTTTAACACTGTTTGGGATCCTTTTTCACTTATACGCACATATCCATTTGTTTAGCTAGTTGGGGATTTAAAATAATAAAAAAAAATTGGTTAAATATTTGTGAAAGATACCATTGAAACTCTAGAAATCTTATTTAAGCATCATTTAAAGCAAAAATTAGGCACCAACATAAGTTTGGGGGAAAATCTTGTAGTGATTTTGAAATATTGGAACCTTCCTGAGTTAAATGATTGAATCATGTGGTGGGTCGAGATGAAGTGTAAAACGCACTCACCTATAAACACAAGCACGAGATGGAGCGTAAAATGCACTCGTGCGAGAGGAAACGAGATGGAGCGTAAAACGCACTCGTTTAATTAGATGTGAGATAGAGCGTAAAAAGCACTCACTAAAAAGAGAGGGAAAAAAGAAATATAGGAAAAAATGTGTTTTTTGAAATACTTGGGAAGGGTTCATGTGTGCTTAAATGTTTAAATATCTAGTTGATCCTCTAAATTATATGTGTTGCCTTTATTAGCAAGATTGATGTGATAAGAAGGTTTTTTAGAGTTGATTTTGAAAATTTGTTAGAGTATTATATCTCAATCATGACTAGTTTGGACATTTGGATGCACACACGAACTTAAAGGATCATGAGTATATGTGGATCTAACGAATTTGTTGAAATTTTAGACATGGTATTGTTTGAAATTTTCTTTGGGTCATCTTTTGTTGTAACCTTTGAGGCCATTGTTCAAATTCATATTGATTCATTGCTTGAGTAATTCATTGCTAGAGATTAAATCTTTTTAAATCTTGTTCTTAATATTCTGCTTGAGGACAATCAAAAATTAAGTTTGGGAGTATTTGATGAGTGGGTTAAAACCTACGATTCTGGTATTTCTTAGCTTGATATTTTGCTATTTCTCGAGTAAATTCATGTTACTTTTGATGGTTTGTGTGTTAATATGCAGGAAGAGAGGCAAGGATGCGTTGAGAAGCAGAAAAGGGGAGAAAAGATAAAGATTGTGACATTCTGGCATATCGGCATGGGGCGCGCTACAACTGTACTGCACACGGCGCAGGGAACGCAAAGCTGGGTAAAGAATCTGCATACTTAACGCGAGCCACATGGCTCAACAAAGAGGACTGGCGTGAGGCGCGCCAGTCTAATGGATTTTCTACAGATTTTGTTTCCATAATGCAGAAGTTGACTCAATTAAGGACTTTGACTTCCCTTATGTAATATGGTTTTGCTAGGGATATAAAGACTAGTTGTTTACTTAGTTTTAGATATCTTTTTGACCTAAGATTCATTGAGAACCACTGGTGGAGATTTGGAGATTGCATTAGAGACCATCCAAGGTGGTGATAAAAATCTTGGAGATTGAAGATTCCTCGGTAGAGTTTTTCTTCCTCTCTTACTTTAATTATTTGTACTCATGATGCTATTTAATTTTAATCTTCTGGTTTCTATCATGATGATGAACTAATTTCCTAATTAGGAGTACAATGGAACCTTTTGCAAAGTTTTAATTCAGTTATTCTTATTTCCACTTGATGATCTTCTGGAATTGAATATTATATTCTGTGCTTAATCTATTAATTGTCTAGCTAGCAGTTAATCTGATATCTTTGATGGAAATAAAAAAGAAAATCTTAGATTAGATCTGAATATAATAACGCATGAATTTGTTGATTCTAGTTAAGGATAACATAACAGTGTATAAGACGAAAGTACTTGTGTGCCATGTGTAACTTTGTTAGGAGTTTATGCTTAATGAATCTATTTTAAGTGTCTTGCACGAAAGTAGCAAAATAACAAAAATATGTCTTTTATTAGTTATTGAAAGATGGTAATAAATTGATAGGCAATCCTAATTATCAATTCATTGGTTAAAATCGAGTGGGAATAAGGTAAGGGGATTATTGCGAAGCAATTGGGGAAATTGTATTCCTATATCTTAATCATCCGTTAATCAATATTTGTCAGTTTAATAAGTTTTTAATTAGTTTATTTTAATCAATTTTCACAAATTAATTGGAGTGACTGTTTAAATAGGATGAAAAACTTGGTAATTAGATTAATTGTTAGTAATTGTTCCATGTGGGTTCGACACTCTTCTTACTTCTTTATTACGTGATTGATCGTGTGCACTTGTGCGTATTTGTCATTATATAAATCAGACAACAAGTTTTTGCAAAAGGATCACAAACAGTGTTAAACCAACTAATAAGTCGAAATATAGACTAAGCATGCTCATCAATTCTCTAAAAGTTAAAAATTCATTAACCACCCACTTATCATTGGCCAAAATCAATTTCCATCAAAACATTGCTCAAGTAATAACCAAACATAATAAGCACACCCAAACTTAAAATAGACATTGTCCTCAATGGCTAAGATAGGAAAAAGTAAAGTAGAGGACTTCCCTGAAAATATAGCAATTTTCATCCTTATCTGCTAAATCTAAAGAATAGGCTAGGCACATTTGAATGAATCAGGCACCACACTTGAATTGGACTTGACTAATCTGTGCACACAAGATAACCGAACTTATTAACTACCATAAAATATAACAAAATAAATAAAAATAAAAGCTAAAAATTAAGCTTGGGTTGCCTCCCAATGAGCGCTTAGTTTAGAGTCTACAACCCGACTTTCTTCATTTGCTCAGTTCTTAACCCGGATTGAAATTACGCTTAAATATATACTTCACCATCTGACACTTGGATTTGTACTTACACCGCTTGACTTTCTTGCAAGATTGAGATCCCCCAAACTTGAATTGATTCATCTCGTTCAATTGCAATGAACTTTCCCCATCTGCTTCATCCTTGACGACATCTACAACTATTTGGACCCGAAAACATTCTTCATGACCATTTGGAATCTCTATTACCTTAAAAACTTTAAATGTCACTTCTTCATCTTGGACTTTCATAGTTAGCTAGCCTTTTTGCACATCAATGAGAGTTCTACCCGTAGCTAGAAATGGTTGCCCAAGGATGATAGGTATATCTCGATCCTCTTCATAATCTAGAACAATGAAATTTTCCATGAAGATGAACTTATCCACTTTAATTAGAACGTCCTCGACAATCCCCTTTGGATAAGTATATGACCTATCTGCCAGTTGCAACATGATATTGGTGGGCTTTGCTTCCTTCAAACTCAGATTTTTATACACTAAAAGCGGCATCAAGTTGATATTGGCTCCTAAATCACAAAGGTCCTTTCCCATAAACTGATTGTCGATAGAGCATGGTATTGTAAAGCTACCTGGGTTTTTGAGTTTTGGCAGTAGTGTTTTCAACAATATAGTACTACATTCTTCTGTCAACGCAAATGTCTCAAATTCTCCCACCTTCTGCTTCTTAGATAGTACCTGCCTCATAAACTTAACATAACTTGGTATATGTTCCAATGCCTCGGCAAATGGGATATTAATATGTAGTTTCTTGAACACTTCCAAGACCTTTGCAAATTATTTTGCCTCCTTTCAATTGTGGAGTCTTTGTGGAAAAGGTACCGGTGGTACATATGAACTTGGCTTGGTCATCTTTTCCACCTTACTCTCGCTCTTCTACTTTTCCTCTTCCACTTGACTTTCATGTTCCATTTTTCCCTCCTCACTGTGCAGTTGTTTCAATTTTTCCTTAGTAGTATCATCTACTTCCTTCCCATTCCTCAAGGTAATAGCATTACACTGCTCATTTCCATTCCTCTAATTTGTTTCTGTATCACTTGGCAATGTTCCTTGAGGGCGAGTGTTCATAGCTGATGCCAACTTTCCAATTTGATTTTTAATGTTTCGCAAAGTTACTTCATGAGTGCTTTTCCATGCCTCATTATCCTTGATGTATTTTATCAATAACTCCTAAAGTTCTGGTTTCCTTTCTTGCTGGGGAGGTTGTTGCTGTCTAGCTTGAAATCTAAGGGGTGTTGCTTATCGGGATGCCTGTGGTTGAGCTTGGGGTGGGTTTTGATAGCTGATCCATGAGAAATTTGGGTGATTTCTTGACAAGTGCATAATATTCTGTTATTTTGATTCCTTTATGCAGTAGTTTATTGCATGTTTGGTTGTTAACACGAGTCTAATAGGTTTGTTTATGGATTTAAGGTCAAAATGGAGCTTACGTGATAAACCGGGATGAATTGGAGTTAATTGCATGGAAAAAGAAAGAAGGAACTAAGTTCAAAGAATCTCTCCCCGACGAGGTTCTATGGGCTAGAATCTGCACCCCGTCGCAGACCTCTATGCCAAAAGTCGTCCCAGCGCCAAATTGGAGTCGCCCCAACGCAGACTTCTCTGCCATTTTCTGCCCCGGTGAACATTTTATGAAGATAATCTCCGCTCCATCGAAGATCATTTTTGGAGCCAGGAAAGGACAACATTCACCCTGGCGGATGTTGGTAGTACAAAAATCTCGCCCCGACGAGATTGTCAAGAAAAAGATAGTGATTTTTTATTTTTGGCAAGTTTTAGGCAGACTTCTAATACGAATTGGATTGCGAATTTTTAGTTTTTCAATGATTGTATTAGGCTTTATAAAGACACGTAAGACCCAATATAAGGGGATCGTCTCATATCATCACATATAATCTTCTACATTCATCTAAACCCTAGTTTTGGAGGATCAAGGATGTCGATCTAATTTCTCAAATCAGTTTTAAAGGGATGTTGAACCTTATTCATAATTAACGGTTTGATTAAGTTTACTTTATTTATTCCTTCTTGCATGAGATTTATTCTCATTATCTACTTAAACTTATTGTATGCTATTTTATCTGATTGATTTGATTTGGCCAGTTAGATTAACCTGATTAATAACATCTGCTAGATTAAGATATATATTAAGCAAACAATGTATGTCTAATCATAAGTAGCAATTAATGAGACTTGATAGTGGACAAGCTTTTGGGTATTATTAAGGGTTTCAGAAGACAAGTAAAATATTTCTGATTGTGCAATTGTTGCTTGGAACAATCTAATTCTCATTCTTCATGCTTCTATTGTATTAAATCTATACTGATAGTTCTGGGTTATATGATAGTTAGGATCTTTTGTTGGCAAACGTCGCATTAGATTTACACATAAGGAGAATTTTGGATAATTAGCGATCGCGGTTATCTAGGGTTGTTACTCTCATTTAAGGATAAAAGATTGTAAAAACTTGATTAATACATGATTGTGAAAAGGTGACACTGAAATGAAGAATTTAAGATTTTTACTTATTGATATTTCTTCTCGATTTACTTTTATTAATTTAGTTATTCAAAACAAAACCCCCAATTCATTGGAAAATAATTAGATAAATATAAAATAATACACTCTCTGTGGGATCGATCCTTGCTTATTGCTATACTCATTCTTGTGATAGTAGAGTAGAAGTAAGGTATTAATTTAGGAGGGTTAACGACAGCTCCCAAATTTTGGCACCGTTGTCGGGGAGTGTTATTTATTTTTGTTTATTCTTTGTTTTCGTTTATTTTTATTATTGTCTTTTTCTTTTTCTTTTTGTTTTGTGACTCAATCCTTTCACTCTATTGACCAAAATTTTGATCAAGAGATAGAGAAAACTGCAGATACAGTAGAAGCTCTTATTCCATCACTTGAAGAGGGAAAGATGGCGTTGCCAAACACTAACAGGACTTTGAAAGAACTGGTTACTCCTTATCTTGATAAACCATCATTGGGTATTGAATGTCCTACTTCAGATGTTACTTTTGAACTTAATTCTAGACTAATTCGTCTTTTGCCTACTTTTCGTGGTCTTACAGGTGAAAATCAATATAAGCATCTAAAGGAGTTCTATGTGGTGTGTTCCACGATGAAATCACAAGGGGTGACAGAGGAGTAGATCAAGCTTAGACTTTTTCCATTCTCCGTAGCAGATTTAGCTAAAGACTGGTTATACTATCTGCCTTCAGGATCAATACGATCCTGGACTAACATGCAAACGTTATTCTTGGAGAGGTATTTTCCTGCATCAAGAGTTTCCAATATAAGGAAGGAGATATGTGGAATCAAGCAGTTCAATGGAGAGAATCTCTATAAGTATTGCGAAAGGATCAAGAAGTTGTGTTCCAGCTGTCCACCTCACGGAATTGATGATCATTACTTGATACAGTACTTCTATGAGGGGTTACTACCAATGGATAGAAGAATGATTGATGTAGCAAGTGGAGGAGCACTGCTAGACAAAACTCTAGAAGCTGCAAGGAACTTAATTACAAACATAGCAGCTAACTCACAATAGTATAGTACTAGGATGACTTATGCATCACAAAGGGTAAAAGTGGTAAGCACTTGTAATCTTGAGCAACAAATTTCTAATTTAACTGCTTTGGTTAGACAAATGGCTGCAGGGATTGTGCAAGTAGCAAAGGTGTGTGGAATTTGTTCAAACTCAGAGCATACTAATGATGGTTATACAATAATGCATTCGGATGAAACTGTGCAACAAGTCAATGCTGTGGGGACATTCTTAGGACAACATTCACATCAATATGATCCTTGGGCGGACACTTACAATCCAGAATGGAAAGATCATCACGATTTGAGCTTTGAAGGTAATAAGCCACCAATGCAAACATATCCTGAAGTAGTACCTACCAATTCTACACCATCCCTTGAGGATATGTTCAAAGATTTTATGAATCAAGCACAACAATTCCAGCAAGAGACAAGGACTTCCATTCACAATTTGGAGAACCAAGTGGGTCAACTAGCTACCACAATTAGTAGATTGGATTCTCAAGGCTCAGCGAAGTTACCTTCTCAAACTGTTGTTACACCAAGAGAGAATGTAAGTGCAATTACTTTGAGAAGTGGTGCAGAGATATGGCAACAAGAAGAGTCAGTGCTTACTTTAGGGACAGATAGTTGTGCTATGTGTGACAATGTGGTGTCCAAAGCCATTATGAAGTTTGATAAGGAGGAACAAGAGGACGAGTTGATAATTTCTGTAGATTTTCACAAGAAGGATATGGATGGTACACCTTTATCAGTGCAAACAGTGAAGACACTAAATGATAAACATCATGGGACCTTCACCATGGAATTGGATTAAGCAAATGTCCAGTTCAGCATTTATGAAGCTAAAAGGTATCTTGGTAATATTATTTTTTTTGCTACTGATGTTGTGGACTATTCAGTGCAGGAATCTTTTGATCGAATACAATTATACAAAGAGGATTTGATGGCTGGAAAGGAGCAAGATCATGAATTAAAAAATGTTCCTAATTTAGAGATGAAACTGTTACCAGTCCACTTGAAGTTCACAAGTCTATTTACATAGAATGAGAGGGAAGATGTCAAGCCAACGACGTTAAACAAGGGCAGCTGCTTGGGAGGAAACCCAAGAATTTAGATTTGATCTTTCTATCCCTTTTCTTTTTAATTTGTTAGTTGTAGTATTTACTGCTTTGCATGATTTTCTTATATTTGGGACAATGTAAGGTTTGAGTGTGGGGGAGGGAATTTTAGATTTTAGTTTTCGTTAGCTTTCGTTTTATTTTATTTTTTTTAGGTATAGTAGTCCAAAATTTTGCTGAAATTTTTGCTTAGTTCCATAATTTTATTCGCCTGAGTGTTGAAAAAGTTAGAGTCAAGGATTGAAAATTGATACTTAATTTCAAGATCTGTTAGTATTTAGTTGATCAATGAATGATAAAAACTAAGTCATTAACCATAGTACTTGATTCTAATTGAATTTGTTGATACATGAGTACTTGAATATGTGAAGCATGCTTAGTTGTCTAAGTTATATGTAGAGTTGTCTATATACACTGATTTTTTGCTTTAGAACTATTTTCACTGCTTATGTCAATGAAAGAACCTTGTGAAAAGAAAAACTTGAATGAAAAGTGAAAAAAAATTATGATGAAATTGATGTCTTGAAAAAAATAATGAAAATTTGCTTCAATGTCCATTATACGAATTAACTGGGTATCCAAGCCTCGGGAAGCATCGGTAGTCACACTGAAAAGTGTGATGGATAAAAGCAGCTTGCCTAGTCTACTTTTGTGGTCTTTGTTACTTGAATAAGTAAGCCCTTGGGGTGTCTCTACACCCAGCGCCCTAAAACCATCTAGTTTGGGAGTTGTTGGTGGAAAGTTTGCTACATGGGTAATACTAAAAAGCCTAAGAGAAGGAGACATTGCGCATGTCAAGAATAGGAAGAATACGAGAAAGCATCAAAATATAGTCATCTGGGCTAAAAAGAAGGTTCTATGAAAAGAAAACCAAAAAAGCAGGAAAATTTATTTTGAGTTGAGTTAGTGTGAGTCGTTTTTCCTCCATGATAACAAAGTTGGGTAAGTGTATGGATTGTGGGATAAGTACTTATTTGGAGATGGTTCAATTTAATGAAATTCATTGTTGAGTTAGCAAGATTATTAGTCGTAAATTGATTAATGAGATGCTAATCGGGTTTCTGTTAATAAGCATTGATATTCATAAATTGTAACTTGAACTCCTTGATACTATAGTTGAATAGAATCTGTGAATGCTAGCATAACCTTGGGTTTGGATTACACGAGGATGTGTAAAAACTAAGTGTGGGGGAATTTGACGAGTGCAAAATATTCTATTATTTTGATTCCTTAATGCATAGTTTATTGCATTTTTGGTTGTTAACACGAGTTTAATATAATTGTTTATGGATTTCAGGTCAAAATGGAGCTTATGTGATAAACCGAGACGAATTGGAGTTGATTGCATAAAAAAAATGAACTAAGTTCAGGGAATCTCGCCCCGACGAGGTTCTATGGGCTAGAATCTGCGCCCCGACGTAGATCTCTATGCTAAAAGTCGCCCCAGCGCCAAATTGGAGTCGCCCAGCATAGACTTTTTTGCGATTTTCTGCCCCGGTGAACATTTTGTGAAGAGAATCTCCGCCTCGACAGTGATCAGTTTTAGAGCCAAGAAAAGAGAATATTCGCCCCGGTGGATGTTGGTAGTACAAAAATCTCGCCCCGACGAGATTGTCGGGAAAAAGATAGCGATTTCTTATTTTTGGCAAGTTTTAGGCAGACTTCTAATACGAATTGGATTAAGAATTTTTAGTTTTTAAGGGATTGTATTAGGCTTTATAAATACACGTAAGACCCAATAAAAGGGGATCATCTCATATCATCACATATCATCTTCTACATTCATCTAAACCCTAGTTTTGGAGGATCAAGGATGTCGAATTAATTTCTCAATTTAATTCTGAAGGGATATTGAACCTTATTCATAATTAACGGTTTGATCAAATTTACTATATTTATTCCTTCTTGCATGAGATTTTTTCTGATTATCTACATAAACTTCTTGTATGCTATTCTATCTGATTGATTTGATTTGGCCAGTAAGATTAATCTGATTAATAACATCTGCTAGATTAAGATATATATTAAGCAAACGATGTATGTCTAATTATAAGTAGCAATTAATGATACTTGATTGTGGACAAGCTTTTGGGTATTGTTAAGGTTTTCAGAAGACAAGTTAAATCATTCCAGATTATGCAATTGTTGCTTGGAACAATCTAATTCTCATTCTTCATGCTTCTATTGTATTAAACCTAGACTAATAGTTCTGGGTTATATGATAGTTGGGATCTTTTGTTGGCAATCGTCGCATTAGATTTACACATAAGGAGAATTTTGGATAATTAGTGATCGCGGTTATCTAGGGTTGTTAATCTTATTGAAGGATAAAAGTTTGTAAATACTTAATTAATCCATGATTGTGAAAAGGTGATACTGAATTGAAGAATTGAAGATTTTTACTTATTGATATTTCTTCTCGATTTACTTTTGTTAATTTAGTTATTAAAAATAAAACCCCCAATTCATTGAAAAATAATTGGATAAATATAAAATAATATACTGTCTGTTGGATCGATCCTTGCTTATTGTTATACTCATTCTTGTGATAGTAGAGTAGAAGTAAGATATTAATTTTGGAGTGTTAACAACATCTCCCATTTCTCCACCCCGGATTATAACTGTTTGAATTTACCCCGTACTGCTGCGTACCGTAATTTCCCACAAACTGCACTGATTCGGTGTTGATAGCACATTGATCCGATGGGTGAGCCTTATCACATAACTCGCATACCACTTCTACTTTCTGAACATTTTGTACACCAAAAGCATCAATCTTCTTCGTTAAAGCATAAATATGGGATGTAACCTGTGCTGACAATGTTGTCACGGCGTCCAATTCGAATACCCATGCCACCTTTTGTTGAAACAACCTGCTTGTGGGCCACTGATTGTTATTAGCCTCCATTGTTTCTAATAATTCATAGCTCTCCTCACAACTTTTGGCATTCAAAGCTCCACCCGCACCGGCATCGATGCTCGTCCTCAACTGACTGTCGAGGCTATTATAAAAGGTATGCACCTGGAGCCATAAAGGTAACCCATGATGTGGACAATTCCTTAATAGATCCTTGAACCTCTCCCAAGCCTCATATAATGACTCTGAATCAAACTGTCTGAATGAAAGAACGTCGTTCCGCATTTTTGCTATCTTTGTAGGTGGGAAAAACTTGGCATAAAACTTCTGTGCTAAGTCATTCCATATAGAAATTGATCCAGGTGGCAATGAATGTAACCAAATCTTAGCTTTGTCTCTCAATGTGAATAGGAATAACCTCAAACGGATAGCATCTTCGGACACCCCATAAAATCGAAAAGTATCACAAATCTCCAAGAAGTTAATAAAATGATCATTGGGGTCATCATTCGGTGCTCCCCCAAACTGAACTGAGTTTTGGATCATATGAATCGTGCCTGATTTGATCTTAAAACTGGTAGCTATAAATGCAGGTCATGCTATACCGGACTGAATATTCCTAACCTTCGGCATACCATATTCCCGAAGTGGTTTCTATTCTTCTCCAGTCATATTATCCTAATTTTCCATTGTAACCTGCTTAGCTTTTAGTCCCCTCCGAAAAGTTTGCTCAATTTCACTGTCATACGGAACTAACTCAGGACCTTTGCATCGTGTTTGCATAAACTACTGAATTTATCCCAATGCGCACACAATTACCGGATCACTGCTTAAACAGACTTGAACAGATGGAAGCCTGTAAAAGAAAATAAAATAAAAATCTATTTAAATAAACTAAACTAATAAAAACTAATAATAAAATATTTATTAGAACCGTTCCGTGGCAACGGCGCCAAAAATTTGTTGTCTGGTTTATATAATGACAAATACGCTCAACTGCACACGGTCAATCAAGTAATAAAGAAGTAAAAAGAGTGTCGAACCCACAAGGAACAATTATATAATTACCAAGTTTCTAGAAACTCACCCTATTTAAACAATCACTCCAATTGATTTGTGAAAATTGATTAAAATAAACTAATTAAACTTGTCGACGTCGGGAAGAAATACAGGTCGAGTTCGACCCGAATCTTTCTCTCTTCCTAAATTTTGTTTTCTACCCTTATTTTGTCTGTTTTAATGAAGGGTGAAGGTTTTTTAGGAAAAGGCCAACATGTATCATGTCGACGATTTGAATGATTTACAGAGTCGCCAGTTGGTAGATTTGAAATGGTTGTACCAACTCAACCGAGTTTTGTTTGAAAGTAGGCCCAATTGTTGGACACTCTCGAAACTTGATCGTTGAAACCGAAATTCTAAGTTCGGGGGTTTGGTTAAGTGGGGGGAAGGGGTTAGGCAACCCCCAACTCCCGTGAAAAAATGGTACCACATCTTTTCAATATTACCCTTTTTATTTGCAATGTGTGTGTGAATGCTGGAAGAAATTGGGCCTACGTTTGTTTGTTTTAAAAGTATAGACGTGCTTATTTGAACCTATATACGAAGGGTTTGATTTGATTTGGAAAAGTCCTTTTTTCTTTAGACAAGATACAAACATGATGTTTTGAAAGCAGGTTTTCAAACCCTTACGCTGACGTAGGAATTGAAGCATGCTGATACTTCCATTTTTTATCTTTTCAGCCTTTTGGCTCAATTTGAATTGTGATTGTCGGGCTGCGAAGTATCCTCGACCATAGAATAAATACAAGTGCCGGTCTTCTCATGGGCATGACAGCCATCAGAGTGACTCTAGCACGACAAACCACTATTTCATTATATTTGAAACCTTAAACCCAGATAACCGTTTTAAAGTCTTTCGGATGTGCATTTTTACAGAAAAACTGGCAGTGTACATTTGTAATGTGGAGTTTGTCCAACGTGGGAATCAGATTCTGATCAGTTTGATCATGAATCCCACGATTCCTAGGCTCATAGAGAGAAACCCAGAAAACCTGCACAGCACAGATATTTATAGAAAATGGATATTTACATCCAAATGTCGCAAAAACCAAGGATTCATCAGTCAAATCCTGGCTTGCGTGTAGCCAAAGCTTCTCGTTCCCACTAGATAGCAATCTAAGGGTCGCAAGGTTGCTTTAAAAATGAATAAAACTAGAAAGAAAGCCAGATTTAAACAAATCTCGGTCATTCTAGCTTCTCGATTCCGGTTGGACCTATTTTGAACCGTTTGAAAGAGAGAATTGGCGAGATTTAAAGAAATCTAGTTCGCCCAAATAGATGTCAGCGCCTATTCATATCAAATGAATATTTAAAGCAGAAATTTAATCATAATGAATAAAGAATATATATATATATATATATATATACGAAAGCTGTAAAGGGCGATGGATTTTCACTCTCAGGCCCGTAAAGGAATGTAAATATATAAAAAAAACTGTAAAGGGCGAAGGATTTTCAATCCTATGCCCGAATAGAAATGTATATATATATATATATATATATATATATATATATATATATTTATAAAAGCTATAAAAGAGCCACGGAGTAATCCAGCTTAACAGAATGTAAATATATATATATATATATATATAAGTTGTAAAAGAGCCGCGGAGTGATCCAGGCTCGACAGAATATAAATATATATATATATAAGCTGTAAAGAGCCACGAAATGATCCAGGCTCAACAGAATATAATATATATATATATATATATATATATATATAAGTTATAAAGAGTGACGGATTTGCAATCCTATGCCCGGACAAAAATGTA
The DNA here is from genome assembly GCA_020205555.1 of Panax stipuleanatus. Classification (NCBI taxonomy): domain Eukaryota; kingdom Viridiplantae; phylum Streptophyta; class Magnoliopsida; order Apiales; family Araliaceae; genus Panax; species Panax stipuleanatus. The sequence continues at coordinate 65,904,385 of CM035126.1, forward strand.
AATATATATATATATATAAGCGATAAAAAAGCCATGAAATGACCCAGGCCAAACGAAATTATAAATGTTAATATATACAGTTAATATATATATATATATATATATATATATATATATATATTAAAGCAATAAAAAGGCTACGAAGTTAAAATCTAGGCCAAATAAAGTTAGAAAAATTTATATATATATATATATAGTTATATATATAAAAGTAGTAACTACCATGGATTTGCCATCCGGGATTGACAGAATTGAAAAGTTAGTATATATACAGTTAAATATATACATAATAAAGCCAAAAAGGACACGAGTCAGCAACCAAGTCCTAAAAAGTTTATATATACGTGTGTGTATATATATAAGCTATTAAAAGCCGCAGATCGTCGATTCGGGCTGTGCAAATACAAGAAAACGCATAAATGTACTAAAAAGTACGCCAAAACGGCCACAGAACTGAGTTTCGGGCAAAATCAGAAATGAAACTTAACTTGTACGTGTATAAATGCGCAATGAAGTAGTAGGAACTTCCTGATCGTAAAACTACTTACAATAGACTGCTATACGGGCTTTTTGCCACTTGGTAGGCTTCAAATGGACATTTCCACCTTTTAATTTTTGATATGTGGTAGTATATGAGTATACCTACATGTTAGAGGGATAAAACTGAGGTTTGCAGTAAAAGAAGTCGGGCTAGAAAACGAAATGGACAGAGTTTCAAAGCGTTTTCTTATATTTTTTTTTTCAAAATGGCTAGGGGCACTTGAATATAATGACCCGATGGAAACGGGCCAACCAGTGGCAGCCACGGGTCTAACTACGACGCCACATGGCAGGAGCCGGGTAGTGGGTCCCGTCACCTCAAAGTATGTGCACTCCGAGCAACGCTAGGTCAGATTTGAAACTTTCTAACTTTTGATCGGAGCGTCCGTTTGAGGCGTGCTATACCTTTTCGAAAAGCCCATGCCAGGAGCGTAAAAATGACATAGGACTAAACCTTTTCTAAGTCTAAGAAGATGGGTTCATAACCAGGTCTTCATTTCCCCGTAGTTCGTCCCTTGAGCTGTCTTCCGCTATTTTTACTTGGGATCATTGTTATTGTTCTTTCTAACCTTGATGGCATCAATTCGTCATAATTTTGATCGAATTGGCTTCAAGTTGGTAAAATGACCATTTTGCCCCTCCAGGGGTTATCTCCTGTGTTGGCATGGGCTTCGACTGGCCTCCCGGGGTTGTCTCCGAGGTTTGGCTCCCATCTTATTTCGTTTGTCCTCAGGTTATCTCCGAGGTTGACTTGGCTTCCCAAGGTTGTCTCTGGGGTTAATGTTATGCTTTGGGGTTGTCTCTGAAGTGGATTTAGCCTCCTGGGTTATGACCTGGCCCAAATTGGATCTCCCGGTGTTGTCGTCGGGGTTGTTATACCTCCCGGGTTGTGACTGGAGGTCGACTTGGCATCCCGGTATTGAGACCGGGGCTGAGTTGACATCCTAGTATTGAGACCGGGGATGAGTTGACATCCCAGTATTGATACCTGGGCTAAGTTGACATCCCGATATTGAGACCAGGGCTGAGTTGACATCTCGATATTGAGACTGGGGCTGAGTTGACATCCCGGTATTGAGATCGGGGCTGAGTTGACATCCCGATATTTAGACCGGGGCTGAGTTGACATCCCGGTATTGAGACCGGGGCTGAGTTGACATCCCGGTATTGAGACCGGGGTTGAGTTGACATCCCGGTATTGACACCGGGGTTGAGTTAACATCCCGGTATTGAGACCGGGTTTGAGTTGACGTCCTGGTATTGAGACCGGGGCTAAGTTGACATCCTGGTATTGAGATCGGGGCTGAGTTGACAGTTTTGTCCTCCTGCAAGGTTAGTAATAGGAACGCCTAATTTCGAGTGTCTACAACAGGAATGGAAAAAATTTTGAGTGTCTATAGATGACCTTCTTTATCATGTTTATTCAATGCGGTGAAATAAATAGGATAAAGATTGCTAGATACTAGAATAATGATAGATGCAAATGTAAGGCAATGCATGATATGATATGTTATGTATGTTAGATCTTCAAGGGGATGGGGCTATCACTAACTGTTTACGGCATTTTCTACTAAGGAGGACGTTACTCGTGGTAACCCTTGATGCTAGTCTATCATTATTTATTCACTCCATTTTCTGCTGGGGATGACATTATCCATGGTAGCCTTTGGTGAATTCTATTGACGCCTACTTGAATGGCATCTTGTAAAGTTTCGATCACCACTGAACCTTTCTCGGTGCTCCCTCTAGGAATTTGTATAACAGATTCCATCATCTATCCTTTGTGGGGATAAACTGATATATTGTTTCCACCACCGGCTCATTCCCGATACTTCGCTGGAGTTGTTGCCAATGGCTGATAGGGTCAGGCAATCTGACCTTCGTTGAAGCGGCCTTCAACGATTGATATCACCGGATAGTTTTCGATGCTTCGCTGGGGTTGTCGCCAGCGAATGATTGTGTCAGGAAATCTGACCTTCGCTGAAGTAGCTTTCAACAGCTGATGCAACTGGACAGTTCTCGATGCTTCGTTGGGGTTGTGCGAACGGCTGTATGTCAAGCAATTTGACCTTCACTGAAGTGGTCTTCAACGGATGATGTCACCGGACCATTCCGGATGCTTCGCTGGGGTTGTCGCCAGTGGCTGATAGTGTCAGGCAATCTGACCCTCGCTGAAGTGGCCTTCAACGGTTGATGTCACCGGACCATTCCCGATGCTTTGCTGGGGTTGTCACCAGCGGCTGTTAGTGTCAGGCAATCTAACCCTCACTGAAGTGGCATTCAACGACTGATGTCACCGGACTGTTCCTGATGCTTCGCTGGGGTTGTCGCCAGTGGCTGAAATGTCAGGAAATCTAACCTTCGCTGAAGTGGCCTTCAACGGCTGATGTCACCGGACCGTTCCCAATGCTTCGCTGGAGTTGTTGCCAGCGGCTGATAGTGTCAGGCAATCTGACCAACCTCGACGTGGGGGTACTGTTTCGGATAAAACACACCCTCGGATCAGTCTGGATGCCTTGATACAATCAAAACCTGTCGTTCATACCGTCGGACCTTCCCGATGCTCCGACAGCGGCAATTTTCAGCAATATTTTGCAGTTTTTTAGCAGTTCTCATCATTGATCCCCGGATATCACTTCGGAATGATAACCAATGGTTTCCATAAAGTCCTTATCTTTGTCAGGCCCTTGCCGCTTAAAAGCATTATTTTAGGACAATCCGCTCAATCGCGTAGCAGCTTTTTCCCGGATTTGACTTTTCAGCTACAGTAAAATCTGTTTCCACTTGAACTGGATCAAGGGGTGGGGCCCACCTTAGGGAGCCGCAGGTAGAGGTGCAATAGTCGCAGATGGGCCCGCTCCTTACTACGAGTTTAAGATGGGTAGCAGGGGCTTTCAGAATTTATTTTCAGTTTTGAGTTCCTATAGAAATCCAATTTTCTTTTTTAGATCTACAAAGTTCGGCCAGCTTTTTTCAGATTTTGTCAGCGCACAAACGTTCTGCACATCTCAGGTAACGTTTACATCCTTTCTTTTCAAATATGTATACATATATAACTTGATAAAAATTTTCAGACTTCGTAAGTATGCATATTTTACTGTGATGCACGTTTTGATGTAAGAAAATTTGAATTTTATAACAGTCAATTAACGCCCTTTTGATCAATTTACTCATCCTTTTGAGGCTTAATAAGCCTGGATTTTCAACTAAAAAAATGTCCATGGTAATTTAGCTACCATGTGAAGTTGACTTTTTATTTTTTTTCATAAATATGAACTGTTTTTATTTTTGGGTAGGTGTGCTACTGAATGGCCACCTAATCATGCATGTGTGCATGCGGACAGTCCATTTTACAAAGGAGACTCTGGAAAAAAATTTCAAAAGCCTGAGTCTTTAATAAACATGCAATTTTTGACTCTACTAGGGATTTTTGTCTGACTCGTGCATGTTTTAGGACTTAGAAATTCATAAAATACTATTTTAATTTAATAAGTCGCAAGTTTAGGCTTACCACACCATTTTTGAGGTGATTTGGAGACTTTGTCCAGGTTATGGAGCCAGATAGACTCGGTAGTGCCAGCAGGGTCGTTCCAAGAGTTAGACAGAAGAGAGTCTCCGTGTTCCTCAGCCACAGCCAGCCCGACCGCCTCGTAGATTGGCTAAGTCAGTGATTCGTCCTATCTAAGCTGAACCATCGATTGACGTGGACGATGAGGATGTACCTTTTATTGATCATGTCCCTCCTCAGGCTCCACGTGTAGAGCTTCCAGGCATTGTGGTGACACTTCAAGAGCTGCTGGGAGATTTGAGGTGCCATCCATCGAGATTCCTTCACGCCAACGAGGTGACTGAAGTTTTCCTTCTGGATTCAATTTATTCCTTTCTTTTGCCATTTCAGGGCACATATTTGATATGGGTGAGCTTTTTTATACAGGTTCCAGGCTTTACGCAGCCTAGGGGAAACTGGTTTAATGTGCATTCTTTGTACCACACCCTGCATCCGGATTACAGGGCCATTGTTGACACCTGGGGGTTTTAGGGGTTCTTTTCTATCCCTCCTCGCCGTTGCCCCTGGGGTTATCTGAGGGCATTATCGATGGTTCCATCAGACTCAGTCTCTCTATATGTTGGATTGCGAGGTGATAATGATGCCTATGGACTGGAGGCTCATCATCAGGATAGAGTTCGTAGGTGAGCCAGTGTCGGTCGGGGTAGACATTTCACCTACTGCCATTTGGTCCCCTCTTGGTAGTGCCTGCGACGGCCATCAAGGGTCAAACGGTCCGTTCTGGTCCCTTGAGCGTAGATGCCTAGAGTGGGGCTTTGACTGAGCCTCTGCCTAATGATCAGAGGGCTAAAGATCGCATCTTACGGTGACTATTTTTAGTGATCATCAGGGGTTGTTTCCATGTGGATAACTCTTCAACAGTGTCCATTTCCCTGGTCAGTACCACTCGGTACGTGGAGCACCTCAGTGATTTTGATTGGAGTACCTACACCTTTGCCTATTTTCTCTGAGGGATGTGCATACGCTCGGAGGGTGTGACGGAGGCTTAGTTAGGCTTTACCAATTCCTGCTGGTGAGTACATCTTTCTTGTACCTTTTTGATTTCCTCATTTATATATGTCAGTCTTGATCACTGAGGACTTTTGATATTTGCATGGCCAGTTTTGGGTATATGAGAGGCTTCCTTGCCTACGTCCTTCCACTACTCTCGGCTTGGAGACCTATCCTCGGGGACGACGCTGGCATCACTCCACATTGACGGAGGTCCCTATAGCTGAGGGATTCACCCACTCTCGCCTGCAGCTAGAGCTATTGACGGCCAGATCGATCTCGTGGGTCCCGTATACCTCAGACTTTTTGACAAATGAGTTTGAGGATGGTTTCCCCACTGGCCGGGAGTTTGCATTATCCACCCGCAGAGTCCCATTTTTGATAGAGGGAGGTTGGGAGCTCTATTTACAATAGCATGCTATTAGGAGCATCACGGAAGATATTCGCATTCCCTTTATTCCTCTTGTTTGGCATCATTGGCTATTAGCTTAGCCACTTATAGACATTCCACTGGTGGGCGTAGATGGCTTCACCCTATCAGAGGGTCCTTACAGCCAAGAGGCATTTCACAGCTGGTGGAGTCCTTGCACTATTGGGGCTCAAACTCGTGCTACCCAGTTCATGGCAGATATGGTGTCGGGGTCTGTGATGATGACAGACTGGATAGCTTATCTGCGAGATCCGACTCATTTGGACCAAATCACATGATTAACCCAGTAGTTGGAGAGAGCACATTTGTTCATCGGGCACCTTGGCCGAGAGCCATCTGAGGCAGATTCTTTTGCTCCTTCTAGCTCTGGAGCTGGACCTTCCACAGGTCCATTTTCTAGCAGCTTTACCGGTGCTGATCATCCCTTGTATCCACCAGATATTCCCACTGGCCGAGACTTTGTGACTCAGGAGGAGCTGGAGCAGGTTGATAGCTTGGATGCAAATATTCTAGATCTCTTTTGACAGCTTCCCTTATATATCTTTTGATAGGCCTCTATTTAGCTATTAGGCGGTTGTGCCCTTTTTTGATAGGCCTCTATTAGTAGTTGGGCAGCTGTGCCCCATCTCCCTGTACTTTTTATTTTGGATTGTATGAGTAGACAAAGATGATGCTTGCTGTAGATAGTTTATTCTAGATAGACATGATATTTCCTATCTATTGCATCATGTTTATTATTGTCATTATGCATACATTATGTCATGGATATGCACTTAGACAGATGAGTTCAGATTTGACCCCTGGATGGTCTTGTGATACGGTGATACAGATGTCGTCATCTACGGTCAGCCGCATTGAGCACTCACCACCATCTTTGGTAGCATCCTCACTGAGGTCGTGGTATGATAGTCTGTCCCATACAGTCAGAGGGATAGTAGACCAGATGCTGGGGCATTCCTTGGCCCTTCTATTCTATCCAGCAGAATAGAATGCATTCTATTCTGCTGGATACCTGATCGACAGGTTTTTTTCTTTGGACTGCACGAGTTAACTCTGACTTGGAAGAATATGAGCAGCTTACAGGTTTAGCACTGGACCTACCTTACGCTCACACAGCTATCAGCGACATGAGGAGATCATTCATGCATACATCGGGTCTAAGATATAGAGTGGTCACTGATGAGATCATTTTAGAACATGTGATCTCTATCGACTTTTTGATCGATCACTTCGGCCGTCTGGATAGCTATAATCGACACTTTGGGGACTTTATCATTTCGGCAGATGAGTGGCATTTGGCCCTGGTAGACGTCTTATTGATGTGCGTCACGGCCTACATGTACATGCCACTATATTTGGACCATTTGGATATTAGTTTGATGGTCGTGGTCCGTGACCCTAGACAGGGTAGTACTATTCTGCCGATGATACTGACCGAGACCTTGAGGTCGGCTACCTATTGCAGCACTCATCCAGAGGGTTTTTTTAGAGGTAGCTCTGTCTTGCTGTATGTATGGCTCATGACACATTTACGTCTGATTGGAACCTTTAGACACCATAGGTACTGCTTTACCCATGACATAGCCATATCTTATTTCTTCCAGCCGGCGAAGTGTTCGGATGTAGTGACATGGTTGACATTCTTGTCAGATATTGAGCATCCTTTTTTCTATTTTGCCATGCTTAGGGCTTGTCTCCCCTTACAGCTTTATCACCTAGGCAGTTGGCATGGACTATCTACCCCTAGCTGGATTGAGAGGGGTGACCACTTACCATCCGTTGGCAGTTATGGGTCAGTTTGATCAGTTACAAAACCTACGCCAGTTTGAGGGGGTCATTGATCAGCAGATATCAGCTTCATCTCTATCGTCAGCTGACCTGATCAGGATTTATGAGTGTTTGACTCATAGGGAGAGGGCATATTTCTCTAATAGCCATCCGAATCGATCCCCAGAGTATTCAATTTGGTTAGAGTCTGATATAGTAGCTGCTGCGGTTATCCAGTTAGCTCTTATCATAGATTCAGATCAGGAGGAGCCTTTAGAAGCTCCTGATTCTCCCACGGAGTATGATCTGTTTATCGACTTGACATCAGCTTTAGTTAATGACCCTCCGAGCATTCTCGTCGGTACAGATCCAGCCATTGCTGATTCACTAGCTTTGATGACTTTCAAGAGAGATCAGGCTAGGGCATTGATGTTGACAGCTCTGTCTGGCAGAGATACACCTTTTGCAGCCAGGGACGAGGCTTGAACTACTCGGGATGCGGCATTAATTGAGAGTAACGAGGCTCAATCTTCTCGAGATGCGGCTCTTTAGGAGAGAGATGAGGTCCAATCTATTAGAGATGCAACCTTGGAGGAGATTGAGGAGGTTTTGATTGACAGATATGCTGCTTTTGTGGAGAAGGACAAGGCCATAGCCACCCAAGATGTATATATTGCGGACATCACAGCTCTCAGGTCATATACAGACAGCCTGGTTGGAGAGATGAGTGCATTTATAGATGGCCATAGCAGCACCATGCAGATGGCAGTGATGTCCTTGCTCGTATAGAGGCTGAGTGTATTGCACTTGCAGCTGCTCCCCCATCTTCGGAGAGAGATGCCATGTTGGCACTACTATCCCGCTTGTCCATGGGTCCATAGACTAGCTTTATTTTTCCTTCACATACTATATTAGTCATTTTTGTCATGTACAGGACACAGTGTATATATCAAACAGTATTATATATCAGAGAAATATATTTGGATTCACTTCCCTTTTGGATATGTATTGGTGAAGAAGTACCCATGATAAACTTCCCTGTTTAATGGTCGTGGTCCATGCCCTTAGATAGGGTTGTACTATTCTGCCGATAATACTGGCCGAGACCTTGAGGTCGGCTACTTATTGCAGCACTCATCCAGAGGGTTTTTTTAGAGGTAGCTCTGTCTTGCTGTATATATGGCTCATAACATATTTACGTCTGATTGGCACCTTTAGACACCATGGGTACTGCTTTACCCATGACATAGCCATGTCTTATTCCTTCCAGCCAGCGGAGTGTTCGGATACAGCGACATGGTCGACATTCTTGTCAGATATTGAGCATCCTTTTTCTATTTTGCCATGCTCAGGGCTTATCTCCCCTTACATCTTTATCACCCAGGAAGTTGGCATGGACTATCTGCCCCTAGCTGGATTGAGAGGGGTGACCACTTACCATCCGTTGGCAGTTATAGGTCTGCTTGATCAGTTCTAGAGCCTACACCAGTTTGAGGGGGTCGTTGATCAGCAGATATTAGCTTCATCTCTGTCGTCAGCTGACCTAATCAGGATTTATGAGTGTTGGACTCATAAGGAGAGGGCAGATTTCTCTACTAGCCATCCGGATCGATCCCCAAAGTATTCGATTTGGTTAGAGTCTGATATAGCAGCAGCTGTGATTATCCAGTTAGCTCCGATCATAGATTCAGATCAGGAGGAGCCTATGGAGGCTCCTGTTTCTCCCACGGAGGATGGTCTATTTACCGACTTAACAGCGGCTTTAGTTAATGAACCTCTGAGCATTCCCGCTGGTACAGATCCTGCCATTGCTGATTCACTATCTTTGATGACTTTCTAGAGAGATCAGGCTAGGGCATTGATGTTGACAGCTCTGTCTGGAAGAGATACACCTTTCACCGCAAGAGATGAGGCTAGAGCTACTTCGGATGCGGCATTGATTGAGAGTGATAAGGCTCGATCTTCTCGAGATGCGGTTCTTTAGGAGAGAGATAAGGTCCAATCTGTCAGAGATGCAACCTTTGAGGAGATTAAGGAGGTTTTGATTGCCAGGGATGCTGCTTTTGTAGAGAGGGATGAGGCCATAGCAACCTAAGATGTATATATTGCGGACAGCACAGCCCTCAGGTTATATACAGATAGCCTGGTTGGAGAGATGTGTGCGTTTATAGATGGCCATAGCAGCACCATGCAGATGGCAGTGGATGTCTTTACTCGTATAGAGGCTGAGGGTATTGCACTTTCAGCTGCTCCCCCATCTTTGGAGAGAGATGTCATGTTGGCACTGCTATCCCGCTTGTCCATGGGTCCATAGACTAGCTTTATTTTCCCTACACATACTATATCAGCCATTTTTGTCATGTAAAGGACACAGTGTATATATCAAACAGTATTATATAACAAAGAAATATATTTTGATTCACTTTCCTGTTGGATATGTATTGTCATTGCTGAGTGATTATCACTTCTTTCATGACTTGTTGTTGTTGATGTATCACGAGCTTATCCTTGATGGACGGACAGTGAGATGTCGGAGAATATCTTAGATGAGCCTGTTGACAAGGGAGACTTGATAGTATTTGGGTTTTATAGGGTTTCGGTGTCTTGGGACTTGTTTTTATTGGTTTTTTGTTTTTTCTTTGAGTTGGGAAAATTCACTCCTGTCCATTTCTTATAATCTGATAGCTCCTTCTGTCAACACTTCTTTGACAATGAAAGGGCCTTCCCAATTTGGGGCGAACTTTCCTTTAGCTTCGTCTTGATTGGCCAAAACTTTCTTCAGCACCAGGTCATTTTCTTTGAATTGCCAGATTTGGACTTTTTTGTTGTATGATCTAGCGATCCTTTGCTGATATAGCTGCCCGTGGAAAATGGTTGTAGCCCTCTTCTCATCTATCAGGGACAGCTGGTGGTACCGCTCTTGCAACCACTGATCTTCTTCCATCTGAGCGTCTATTAACACTCGCAAGGATTCCATCTCTACTTCTATGGGAAGTACTGCTTCTATGCCATAGACCAATGAATAGGGGTAGCTTCAGTAAAGGTACGCATTGACGTCCTGTATGCTAACAAAGTTAGAGGCAATAGGTCAGGCCATCCTTTGTGATTAGCGGACATTTTTTGCATTATCTTCTTGATGTTCTTATTGGCTGCTTCGACAGCACCATTCATCTTGGGCCGGTAGATGACGGAATTGAGATGCTTGATATGAAACTTGTTGCATAAGTCTCTCATTATATGATTATTTAATTTCTTGGCATTGTCTGAGACAAGCACCTCCAGTTGTCCATATCAACAAACAACATTGTTTCTGATGAAACCAATGATTACCTCCTGGGTGACGTTGGGAAAAGAGGCAGTTTCAACCCACTTGGTGAAGAAATCGATCATGGTAAAGATGAATCGATGTCCATTGCTGGCTTTGGGTTCTACAGGACCGATCACATCCATTCCCCACATGGAAAAAGGCCATGGCGAACTCATATTGTGTAGCTCATTTGGACGAGCGTGGATGGCATTTCTATGGAATTGGCATTGATAGCATCTTTGACGTGATCATCGCAATCAGCTTTGAGAGAGATCCAGTAATGCCCGGTTCTCAATATTTTCTTGGTCAGCAGATGATTGCTCATGTGTGGACCACAGACTCCACTGTGGACTTCATCCATCAGTCTCTGGGCTTGCTCTTTGTCAAGGCATCGTAATAGGCCTATTCCAGCATCCCTTTTATAAAGTGCGTATTCGCTCAGATAGAACTTCATGGCCATCGTGTGAATCCACTTTCATTTGGATTGGCTTGCCCCAGCGGGTTTAGATCCATCTCGGAGATATTCCTTGATGTCTTGATACCAAGGCTATTTGATAGGAGGTATTTCATCTGATACTTCTCCAATGTAATTCCTATATGTCGGGGCATTTTGGTTTGTGAATCTGATGTCGGGAATTCCCCTCCTACCAGATACGTTGATCAGGGAAGCCAAAGTTGCTAATGCGTCCGCAAAGTCGTTCCTACCTCGATAGATATGGATGAAGGTTATCTTTTCAAAATCCTTGGATATGTTGATGACCTGCCGGTGATAGGGCAGCAAATGTAATTCTTTGGTATGATATGCCCCAGTGGTTTGTCTGATAACCAACTCAAAATCTCCAAAAACTAACAAACGTTGGATACCCATGGACTGGGCTAGTTTTAACCCCATTATGCAGCCTTCATACTTAGTCGTGTTATTGGTGTTGACAAACTGTAATTTGGTAGCCACAGGATACTGCTCTCATGTACCAGAGATGAGGACTGTCCCGGCTCCGGCACCTTCCACGTTCACCACTCCATCAAAATACATTCTCCATGGTTGGACTGTATTCTCTCGTCAGATTTGTTAAATTGTCATGATCCCATCATCCGAGAAATAAGTCTCCAAAGGTTCAAACCCTCCTGATGGTGCCTCGACTAGTTGATCTGCAATGCCTTGCTCTTTGATGGACTTCTGAGTCACGTATACAATGTTGAACTGTTGGAGGATCAACTGCCATTTGGACAATCAAAAATTTAACATTGGCTTGTTGAATAAGTATTTTAGTGGATCCATACGGGATATGAGATAGGTCGTGTGCCCATGCAAATAATGTTGTAGCCTCATGGCGGCCCATGCTACGTACAACATGTTTTCTCAATCAGAGTGTACTTATGTTCACCGCTGCTGAATCTGTTGCTACTGTAGTAGATGGGTCTCTCCTTGCTACTATCATCTTTCTGTCCCAGCATACAGCCCATCGCGTTGGCATTGACGAACAGGTACATAAATAGGGGAACTTCCTCCCTCGAGGGTACCAAGACAGGCGCTTCGATTAGCTGCTTCTTGATGGCAAGGAAGGCTTTTTGACAATCCTCATTCCATTTCGTTAGGAATTCTTCCTTAGTAGCTTGAAGATGGGTTCACAAGTTGCTGTGAGCTGGGAAATGAACCGGCTTATGAAATTAATTCTTCCTAGAAACCCGCGTATCTTATTCTCTGTTCGGGGTACGGGCATCTCCGTGATGGCTTTAATCTTGGCAGGATCTAGCTCAATACCTCTATTGCTTACCATAAATCCCAGCAACTTACCCGAGTTGACATCAAAAGCACATTTGGCTGGATTCAGCTTGAGATTGTACTTACGCAATTTGTTGAACAGCTTCCTGAGACGGCTGATGTAATCGTCTTCTTTTCGAGATTTGATGATGATGTCATCCACATAAACCTCTATCTCCTTATGCATCATGTCATGAAATAGGGCTATTATGGCTCGCTGATACGTGGCACTGGCATTAATAAGGCCAAAGGACAATCGTCTGTAACAGAAGGTTCCCCAGGGAGTGATGAAAGCCATTTTCTCCATGTCCTCTTCAGCGACCATAATTTGATGGTAACCAGCAAAGCAATCCATGAAAGAATACATGTCGTGCTGCGTCATATTATCTATCAGGATGTGGATGAAAGGTACCGAGAAATTATCCTTGAGGCAAGCTTTATTCAAATCCCGGTAATCCACACATACTCGTACTTTCCCTCCGGGCTTGGACACAGGAACTATGTTTAACAGCCACTCCGGGTATGTTGATACCATAATGATGCCATCTTTGAATGGTTTAACGACCTCTTCTTTGACTTTCAGACTCTATTCAGGTTTCAATTTCCTGAGGTTCTGCTTGACTAGCTTGAATCCATCCTTGATGGGGAGTCGATGGATGACAATGTCAGTAGATAAGCCAATCATGTCTTCATGCGACCATGCAAACACATCCTGGAACTGTGTTAAGAGTTTAATCAGGTCGGTTTTTTGGTCTGGGGTGAGGTCTAGGCCTATCTGGATTTCTTTGTGATTTTCTGAGGTTTCGATATTGACAGTGGTCGTTTGGTCGAGGTTTGGTTTGGGTTTGTCTTCAACCCATTCTTTGATCTCCTCGGGCACCTCATAGTCATCTTCTTCCTCTTGATCAATCTCCATCAAGTCAAAGTTCAGTCCTACATCAAAGTTGTAGTCACTGTGACAGGTTGGCATCTCATTAGCAGGGACAAACAAATCCAATCCTGGAGTTCTGAAAACAAAATGCTTTCGCTTTAATATATGAAACTGCTAAAACATACAAAACATTTAGCAAAGCATGACAAAAGTTATTGCTATAGCTGTGCAATAAAACAAGCAGTAAACGAAACCATGTTATAAGGCAGATGGATTTTCTGCCCTTCTATGCTTTTTTAATGAGGCAAGGGACGCTGCTTTAGTTATCCAAGGTCAGATCCTCATGAATAGGGAGGATACAAGATTTATGGCCGTCTGCCTCATCTCTGATGATAACTAAGACATCCTTCAGATCAGAGCAGGGGTTTTTCTTTGAACTGCCCCCCTTTCCTTTCTTGATGCGAGGAATTTGGATCTGATCCTCTTCATCACTGTCTGGGATATTATCATTCATACCCTCGTAGTGTATGAGAATATGCATGTTAGTAAATGGGTCTCGTCCATCGTACAAGAACTTTTCTTTTCCCTTTTTGCTCTCCCCATCGGGCTTTTCTCTCATTTATTGGTATGACTGGAGGAAACAGCATGGCTGACACAACAGTAGGAATCTTCCTCATTGGCTTCACAAATTTGGCATCAGTGAGGTTTGGCAATAGTATAGTGGAAGCAGAAACCTTTGAAAGCTTGTGTGGGTTCCGGTGGTTTAACCCGGATGTGTAGCCCAATTCGGCTTTTCCTGATTGACTCGGGATTTGCACCAGACTTTTGATACCTTGCTGATTTTTTCCTAACCCTTTTTTAGGGCGGAAACCCAAAGATACCATCTCCTGGACCACTGCCATCACTTCGGGGGAGACTTTTGGTTTCAAGGCTGGTGCACCCACAGGTAGGTACTGAATATTGCTCACCTCCAATGCTTAAAAACTTGTAGGTTCAATCCCTGCATCCAGACTAATCACCGGCATATCTCCCTGTATGCAGGCAGGGTATTCTGGTTTGGCAGTGACTATAATTAGATTGCCATCAATAATGTTCTTGAGCTGCTGATGTAGGGTGGATGGGACTGCTCCTGCCATGTGGATCCACGGCCTTCCTAGCAACAAGTTGTATCCGGTGGTAATGTTGAGTACCTGGAAGGATACATAGAAGGTGTGGGGACCAATCTCCAGTGGCAGCTCAATCTCTCCCACATCTTCTCGGCGAGACCCATCGAAAGCCCGGATAACCACATGACTGGTTCTGATCTAGTTTGGGTTGATCTTCATTCTATCCAAGGTATCATAGGGATAGATGTTTAGGGATGATCCTCCATCAACCAGCACCCCTCCAATCACATACCTTGAGGACATCACTGCTATGTGTAGTGACTTGCAATGGACCGTCCCTTCTTCGGGTATATCATAGTCAGTGAAGGATATCACATTGCTACTGAAGATGTATTCTATCACGTGATGGAATTTGTCAGCATCCACTGTCCTTGGCAGATCGGCTTCTTCCAGTACTTTCACCAGAATGTTGCAATGATCCAACGAGGATAAAACCAGGTATAGGATGGACATCTGCTTAGGTGCAACCTTCAAGATTTGCACCACCTTGATCTCATTATGCCCAATCTTGCTAAGGAACTCTTCGATTTTCTCTTCAGCCACCTTTTCTTTGGCCTTGATAACTGGATTGATCACCCGATGGGGCAGGTACAATGGATTCTCCTTGGACATAATGGCAATGTTGTTTGAGGTGGAACCTTGATCATTCCCATAGTTCCATAGGACCCTCTTCAGACTGATCACTGGATATTGGGGTCTGAAAGGTAGTATTAAAGGCTCGAGTGCAGTTACCTTCACAGGATTCTGTGCTTCTTGGACCTCTTTCCCTGGCAGTATTAAGGGTGTGATGGCTAGCTCCTTCTCATAGGAAATAACAGCCACTGTCCCCTGATTCCATGACATGGGAATAAAGAGTGTTTCCTCATCAAGGATGTTATAGTCTTGATTTCCTCTTACCAACTCACCGCTTTCAATCATATTATGAATCAAGTGATGAAGTCCCCAGCAATCCTCGGTGTCATGACCGGGTGCATTAGAATGATACTGGCAAATCCTGTCAGGTTTGAATTTTCTGAATCTAGGGTTCACCAGGTGTAACAAATCCGTAACCATCCCCTCATTGATCAGCATTTGGAGGATTTCCTTCATCGGCTGGTTCAGATTAGTGAAATTCCTCTGAAAGGCGAATTCCCTATCAGCTTGGAACTTCTCCTCCTTGGCCACTGATAAGTAGGTTTTATACCTACGAATCAGTATCATTTAGACCTATGACATCGTTACTTTAAGTATGTTTTAGGATCGTTTCATGCATGTGTGTGGGTTTTATGTGCAGGAGCTGAGTGGGTGAAGGAATGGGCTGAATTGGTGGATTAAAAGCTTAAATGGGCTGGATCTATACAAGGCGCACAGGGGTAAATTTATAGGTATAACATCTCGTCGGGGCGCAGTTGGCCGGGGCGCGCAGCTAAAGGCTATAAAGCGCGTCGGGGCGCGTGTCCGGCAGAGTTGGCTGGTTTTTCCTACTTTGTGTACGATTGTGAAGAAAAGGAGGGCTGATCGAGATTTGCTGAGATATAAATAAAAGAGGCTCATATGATACAGAGGAGACGATTGGAAGCCCTAGTTTGAGACTTGAGCATCAAAGGAGAATTGAAGCGGAGCTTAATCTGACGATTGCGAAGCGACTTGGAGACGAGTAACAACGGAGTTTTATATTCCATTCTTCCTCTATTCATATTTATTTGTACTCATCATGATTAATACTCTGTGGATTATGGGTGTTTATTCATTCGTTATGAACTAATTACTTATTTATGCCTGTAACGGATCTTTTATGCAATGGATGATTAATTATTCTTAAATTCAGTTTATGAATGTTATTCCCGGATTATTTGCTATGTGTTGAGCTTAATTTATATAATTGACTGATCAACAATTATCTGTTATCCCTTATGAAATCGAGAGAGGACATATGGGATTAGAACTGGCTATAGTGACATATGTTTGTGATTTCTGTGTAGTTGGAATTCATGATTCACGGATAGGATAGAGTTATCTATGCATCATATGTAATCTAATAAGAAATTGATTATAAACCTTATTTAATTGTAATTCACATAGAGATATAGTGAATTAGTTATATAGGGTGTCTTGCTTAATTCTATCATCTATGGATGCGAGTGAGTATGGGTATAATGCATCGAGAGGTGGTTATATCTGCTTTAGTGTTCTTGATTAATAATCTGGAATAATCAAAATAAACTAGAGAAAAGGATATTATCTGAAGTGAAGTATTAAGTGAAGTTGTAGGCTTAATTCTCTAAAATTTGTGAAAATCTTGAGTTAGTGTTGCAGTTGGTTAAGTGGTAATTTAGTTATAAAAACATCTTTTAATCGTTAGTTTAATAAAGCTGAGATAATATAAAATTGGTACTTGTTAGATTAAATAGGAATTATTGTCTCTGTGGGTACGATAGCTGACTTATCAGTATATTACTTGTGGATCACGTATACTTGCGTGTAGCGCGTATAGAAAATACCCAACAAGTTTTGGTGCCATTGCCGGGGACAGTAATTGCGTTTACTACTTTCAATATCAGTTTAATTAGATCAGTTTTAAGTTAAACATATATATATATATATATATATATTCTAAATTTTTTTGTTGGTTATTTCAGGTATATTCGATTAGTGCATGAAAACTAGGTCGAAGAAGCCAGAGTTGTTGCCGTTCGAGGACGACATTGACAAACGGTTTTAGAAGCTAACTAAGTGGATTGTGAATAATCGAGTAGAATTTGAAACACCTAGAACAAACATGGCTGAACAGGAAGACAAACCACTGATGGAGTATGCTACACCAAATATTTTGGAAATTCACTCGAGTATATCCAGGCTGGCAATCAATGCGAATAATTTTGAGATCAAGCCTGGAACAATACAGATGGTGCAGAATAATTGCCAGTTTGGGGGTCTTCCAAAAGACGACCCACACAAACACATCTTCAGCTTTATAGAAATTTATGACACCTTCAACTGCAACGGAGTGACAGACGATGCGATCAGATTGAGGTTATTCCCGTTCACACTCAGAGACAAGGCGAAGGGTTGGCTCCATTCCCAACCACCGAGGTCAATCACTACATGGAATCATCTGGCACAGAAATTTTTGGCCAAGTTCTTCCCGCCATCGAGGACACATTAGATGAGAACGGAGATATCTTCATTTGCACAGATGCAAGGGGAGCCACTGTATGAAGCATGGGAACGGTACAAGGAACTGCTGAGGAAGTGCCCACATCACGGACTCCCGCACTGGATGCAGCTTAGTATTTTTTACAATGGGGTATCGAGTCAGATACGGACTAGCATCGATGCAGCCTCAAGTGGAGCTTTTATGACGAAGAAATTTGAGGAGGCATGGGCATTGATAGACACAATGGCTTCAAATGATTATCGGTGGCCGACTGAAAGAATGACTCAACCCACAGCCGCAGGAATTCTGGAAGTGGATAATATGACATGCATATCGGCACAAATAACAGCATTGGCAAAGAAGTTTGACACCATGAAGATGGGTAATGTGCAGTAAGTAGCATATGTGTGTGAACTTTGTGCAGGTGAACATCCGACCGAACAGTGTGCAATCAACCCGCTTCAGTTCAGTATGTGGCTAATTACAATAGACCACCCAATACCTATCAGTACAATCAGGGGAACAGGAATCATTCGAACTTTTCTTGGAGCAATAACCCGAACCAGAATCAAAAGCAAGCTCCAAGACAAGCATACCCACCGGGCTTCCAGAATCAGAATCAACAGGCAGCTCCACAGAAGGAGCAAAAGCTAAATTTGGAAGAGGTTGTGGCAAAATATATAACAGGCAATGAAGCAGCTATGAAAACTCATCTGGCTGCGATTAAGAATCTTGAAAATCAGATTGGACAGATTGCGAGTGCACTAAATAGTCGACCCCAAGGAGCTTTGCCAAGTGACACAGAAAAGAATCCGAAGGGAGGCCATGAACAGTGTCAAGTAATCACATTGAGAAGTGGAAAACATCTTGAGGGACAAGGTGCAGAGAAATTGCTGAAGAAAGATGGGAAAGAAGATGAAGACAATTTGGTGGAAGAGAAACAGGATGAAAGTAAGCAAGCAAACAAGAATCAGACAGAGGTTGAGCCAGTAGTATATCCTCCACCACCATTTTAGCAGAGAGTGCAAAAGCAAAAAGTAGACAAGCAGTTCTCTAAGTTCTCATAAATATTTAAGAAATTGCAGATTAACGTTCCATTCGCGAAAGCCCTAGAGCAGATGCCAAGCTATGCAAAGTTTATGAAGGGTATTCTATCAAGGAAGATGAAGTTAGAAGACTATGAGACTGTTGCCTTGACGAAGGAATGTAGCGCAGTATTACAGAGAAAGTTGCCTCTGAAGTTGAAGGATTCGGGAAGTTTTACCATTCCTTGCATAATTGGGAAGATGGCCTTCAACAAATGTTTGTGTGATTTGGGTGCAAGTGTGAACCTCATGTCACTGTCCGTATATACTCAATTGGGTTTGTCGGCACCGAAACCTATAAATATCTCACTACAATTGGCAGATAGATCGGTGACTTATCCGAGAGGGATTGTTGAGGATATACTAGTTAAGGTGGATAAGTTCATATTTCCAGCAGATTCATTGTTTTGGATTATGAAGAGGACAAGAACATCCCAATTATCTTAGGGTGGCCATTCTTGGCTACTGGGAGGACTCTCATTGATGTTCAGAAAGGAGAGTTAACAATGAGAGTACAAGACCAAGAAGTGAAATTCAATGTGTTCAAAGCCATGAGCTTCTCTAAAGATGATGAAGAGTGTTTCAGAATGGATGTGATAGAACATATGGTAAATGAAGACCTGATTAAAGGTTTGGACATGGATCCGTTGGAAAACACGCTGTGGGGGGATGATGACTTGGATTATCCAAAATTTGTGGATTATATACATATGCTAGATGCTTTGCCTAGAGTGAGCAGATTTAAAGTGCCATTCGAGCCATTACATACGGAAGAGAAAGCATTGGCACAAATAAAACCCTCACTTGAGGAACCACCTACTCCTGAGCTAAAACCTCTTCCTAACCACCTTAGGTATGCATTTTTGGGCAATTCTAATACTTTACCTATTATTATTGCATCTGCACTTAACGTTTTGCAGTAAAGTAAGTTGCTAAGGGTACTTCAAGAGTACAAGTCTGCAATAGGATGGACAATTGCCGACATCAAGGGAATAAGCCCTTCATTCTGTATGCACAAGATACTCTTGGAAGAGGATGCAAAGCCGATAGTGGAGCAGCAGAGAAGACTAAATCCAATCATGAAAGAGGTTGTGAAGAAAGAAATTTTGAAATGGTAGGATGCTGGAATTATATACCCAATTTCAGACAGTTCATGGGTGAGTCCAGTACAATGTGTCCCAAATAAGGGTGGAATGACGGTTGTGACTAACGATGAAAATGAATTGATTTCGACGAGGACAGTGACCGGATGGAGGGTATGCATGGATTATAGGAAGCTTAACAAGGTAACCCGAAAGGACCACTTTCCTCTACCTTTTATCAACCAGATGTTGGACTGTTTGGCTGGGCATGAGTATTATTGCCTCTTGGATGGATATTCTGGGTATAACCAGATCGTCATTGCTCCAGACGATCAAGAAAAGACTATGTTCACGTGCCCATATGGCACATTCGCGTTCAGGAGGATGTCATTCGGGTTGTGTATTGCACCTGCGACCTTCCAGAGATGTATGATGGCCATATTTTCAGACATGGTGGAGCGGAATGTTGAAGTTTTTATGGACGACTTTTCGATTTATGGGAACACTTTTGACAGTTGTCTTGAAAATCTGGTCATGGTTTTGAAATGCTGCGTGGAAACCAACCTTGTACTAAATTGGGAAAAGTGCCATTTTATGGTTGAAGAGGGCATTATTCTTGGGCACAAAGTCTCTGCGAAAGGGTTGGAAGTTGACCGAGCAAAGCTAGAAACTATTGAGAATCTTCCACCTCCGACCTCAGTTAAGGGAATTCGAAGTTTCCTTGGGCATGGCGGATTTTACCGCAGGTTTATCAAGGATTTCTCTAAGATTGCAAAACCACTATGCAGTCTATTAAAGAAAGATGCAATTTTCAATTTTGATGAAGAGTGTTTGACAGCTTTCGAACAGTTAAAGAAGAAATTGACGATAGCGCCGGTGATCATAGCACCGGATTGGACAATGTCGTTTAAGTTGATGTGTGATGCTAGCGATTACGCGTTAGGGTCTATTTTGGGACAACGCCGAGAGAAGGTCTTTCATGCCATATATTATGCAAGTAAAACCCTCACGGATGCTCAATTAAACTATACAATCACCGAGAAGGAATTACTTGCGGTCGTGTACGCCTTTGAATTTCGAGCATATTTGACAGGTACAAAGGTTGTAGTATACACGGACCACTCGGCAATAAGGTATCTTATTTCCAAGAAAGATGCTAAGCCTAGGCTTATTAAATGGATTCTACTACTTCAAGAATTTGATTTGGAAATCAAGGATAGGAAGGGGATAAAAAACCAAGTAGCTGATCATCTTTCGAGGTTGGCAAATACGGGCAAGGACAAGAAAGATAAATGTTTGATCAACGAGTCGTTTCTAGATGAATAGTTATTCATGATCCACGGCGAGTTTCCATGGTACGCGAATTTGCTAATTACTTGGTCAGCAACATCCTCCCACTAGACTTGACTCGCCACCAAAAGAGGAAATTTCTACATGATGTAAAGTGGTACATGTGGGATGAACCATACCTATTCCGCCAGTGTGCTGACAAAATGATACGGCGATGTATACCGAAAAGTTTAGTTGAGAGCATCCTACAAGCATGTCATGTTTTAGTATACGGGGGACACTATGGGAGTGAGAGAACAGCCACAAAAATCCTCCAGGCAGGTTTTTTCTGGCCCACTCTGTTTAGAGACGCACATCAGTGCGTGAAAATCTACGACCGATGTCAACGAGTGGGAAATATCTCAAAACAAAATGAAATGCCCTTGAGCATGATAATGGAAGTTAAAAGTTTTGATGTATGGGGAATCGGCTTCATGGGGCCATCCTTGTTCAGTAACCTGTACATTCTGTTAGCTTTGGACTACGTATTAAAATGGGTGGAGGCAGTCGCATTACCGACAAATGATGCGAAGGTAGTTTTCAAGTTTTTACAGAAATATATTCACCCGTTTTGGCACCCCAAGGGCAATAATCTGTGATGAAGGGAGCCACTTCTGCAACAAATACTTCACTGCTCTGTTGACGAAGTACGGGGTCAAACACCGAATCGCCACAGCCTACCACCCTCAAACGAGTGGACAAGCGGAGGTGTCTAATAGAGAGGTCAAGCAAATATTGGAAAAAGTGGTCAATCCGAATCGAAAAGATTGGTCATTAAAGTTAGACGACTCTTTGTGGGCTTATCGGACTGCCTATAAGACTCTGATAGGCATGTCCCCCTATCAAATGGTTTACGGGAAGGCATGGCACCTTCTAGTGGAACTCGAGCACAAAGCATATTGGGCCATCACAAAACTGAATTTCGATTTATCCGCAGCAGGCGAGAAAAGAATGTTGCAAATTAACGAGCTAGACGAGTTCCACCTGCAGGCATACAAAAATTCAAAACTATACAAAGAGAAAGTAAAGAAATGGCATGATCAAAAAATTATAGAGAAGAGCTTTGAACAGGGACAATCAGTACTGCTGTTCAACTCTCGGTTGAAATTTTTCCCCAAAAAATGAAAATCCAGATGGTCAGGGCTATTCACTAGACTGTATTTCCACATGGCGCCGTTGAGCTCTATGGACAAGATCCGACAAAACCATTTACGGTGAACGGCCAACGCCTCAAGCACTATTGGGGTGGAGACATCGATCGCCAGGCAACAGCAGTCGATCTGGCCGATCCAGAATAACAACAGGGAGTAGTCCAGCTGAAGACTATAAATTAAGCGCTTGATAGGAGGCAACCCAATCATTACTTTATTTCAAGTTTTGTTTGTTTTTAATTTCAAATTAGTTGATCGAATTTAAGTAGAGTAGATCAGTACATATTTTTTGAGTATAGGAATAGTGTTTTGGAACCAAGTAAATGACAGTACTGACTCTGTTACGTTTTGCTTATAGGATGGAACTAGAAAGAGTAATGAGACCACAGGGCCACAACATGAACTTCCAACCACATGAGCAAGGAAATATTTTAGCACATAAAATGACCATACGCGCCCCGGCGGAATCTGGATGCTTAGAAATTCGCCCCAGTGCCAGGTGCTCTGGACAAATTTGCCCCGGCGAAATTTTAGGAAGAGAAGTTCACGCCCCGGCGCCAAAGCCTCTAGCCAATCTTGCCCCGGCTCAGCTTCCTGAAGAAATTTTCATGCGCTGGCGCCCACCTCTCTGGCCAACCACTCCGTGGCACGCCTCTTCAACCAAAACCTCCCACCCCGGCGCGCATAGGGATTTTCCATTTTTAAATAAACTGCCTTCAGCAGTTGGTCACTCACAAACCTAACACACAATTAAACCCTTATCTCTAATCCAAAACCAAAATAGCTTCACGGATTCAACCACACCACCATCACGATCAAGCCACAACTGATTCTGAGTCAACATCAACAAGCCATTATCCACCATCGAGGACAATCAAAGGACGAGGGACAAGTCACTCTCATCCCACAATCAAAGGACAAGGGAGAAACTTTTCACCCCAAATCCGTAATCTCCCGAGTTTGACAACAACAAAGAGGTAACAGTGAATTGGGAATAATTATTTGTTATTTCTCAGGGTTCTACACTAGGCTTTGACGAAGTCACCAATTGGGCATATCACGTCAAGTTTGGGGGTGAGAAACACATACTTTTACAAGGTGCCTACCAAGTGTTTGTAAAAAGGCTTCAACAACACTTCCTTCTATCAACAATAAGTGAGAGGCACACCGACGACACAATGACTTCCAGACAGCACAAAAGGCAACGAGGAGAAGGTTCGTCCACCGCCTCGCGTCAATTCGACAAAAAGAAATTCTTAAACGCCGAGACGATGGACCGGTTCGACTACCTTGCAAATAAGCCATTGGTGCTAGAACGAGGGTTGGCTCCCGATGAATTTAACGGGCAAACGTTCAATCAGATCTGGGAGAGAGGTTTGGAAATGCTCGTGGCGCACCCGGACGCTGCCGTAGTGGTGGTGGTCAAAGAATTTTACGCCAACGCCCCCTACAAGTCACCATTCTTCGCCTTTGTGAGAAGCAAAATGGTGCCATTTACCGTACAAGAGATCAACGGATACTATAATCTGCCATATATATCGTGTTCATATTTGACCCTCAAAGAAAGCGGAGCAGATTATGAGCAAATTCTGACGGAGTTAGGCAAGCCTGATGCCACTTGGTCGTCCAACGGATCTAATTTTCAGAAGAACCACCTAAGTCTATATGGGAAGATATGGCATGTGTTCTTGTGTGCCAAATTGCTACCTTCCACACACACGAGCGATGTCACGAAGAAGAGGTCAATTCTGCTATACTGCATCTACAAAGACCGATCAATTGACGTGGGCAAACTCATTCACCACAATATCCGTCAAAATCTTCGCAGAATGGTTCAGGGCGGTTTTCAAACCCTTACGCCGACGTAGGAATTGAAGCATGTTGATACTTCTATTTTTTATCTTTTCAGCCTTTTGGCTCAATTTGAATTGTGATTGTTGCGATGGGAAGCATCCTCTACCACAGAATATATACAAGTGTCGGTCTTCTCATGGGCATGACAGCAGTCAAAGTGACTCTAGCACGACAAACCACTATTTCATTATGTTTGAGATCTTAAACCCGGATAACTATTTTAAGGTCTTTCGAATGTACATTTTTACAGAAAAACTGACAGGGTACATTCGTAATGTGGAGTTTGTCCATCGTGGGAATTAGATTCTGATCAATTTGATCATGAATCCCATGATTCCTAGGCTCACAAAGAGAAGCCAAGAAAACCTGCACAGCACAGATATTTACAGAAAATGGATATTTACATCCAAACATCGCAAAAACCAAGGATTCATCAGTCAAATCCTGACCTACGCATAGCCAAAGCTTCTCGTTCCCACTAGATAGCGAACTAAGGGTAGCGAGGTTGCTTTAAAAATGAATAAAACTAGAAAAAAAAAGTCAGATTTAAATAAATCTCGGCCATTCTAGCTTTCCGGTTCTGGTTGGACCTATTTTGAACCGTTTGAAAGAGAGAATTGGCGAAATTTAAAGAAATCTGGTTCGCCCAAACAGATGTCAGCGCCGATTCATATCAAATGAATATTTAAAGCAAAAATTTAATCATAATGAATAAAGAATATATATATATATATATATATAATTATATATACGAGAAAGCTGTAAAGGGCAATGGGTTTTCACTCTCAGGCCCGTAATGGAATGTAAATATATATAAAAAGATGTAAAGGGCGACGGATTTTCAATCCTATGCCCAGACAGAAATGTAGATATATATATATATATATATATATATATATTTATAAAAGCTGTAAAAGAGTCACGGAGTGATCCAGACTTGACAGGATGTAAATATAAATATATATATATATATATATATATATAAGCTGTAAAAGAGCCACGGAGTGATCTAGGCTCGACAAAATATAAATATATATATATATATATATATATATATATAAAAGATGTAAAGAGCCACAGAATGATCCAGGCTCGACACAATGTAAATATATATATAAGCTGTAAAGGGCGACGAATTTACAATTCTATGCCCAGACATAAATGTAAATATATATATATATATATATATATATTTATAAAAATGATAAAAAGGCCATGAAATGATCCAGGCCAAACGGAAATGTAAATGTTAATATATACAGTTAGTATATATATATATATATTAAAGCAATAAAAAGGCCACGAAGTCAAAATCTAGGCCAAATGAAGTCAGAAAAAATTATATATATATATATATATAGTTATATATATAAAAGCAATAACTACCACGGATTTCTCATCCGGGCTTGACAGAATTGAAAAGTTAGTATATATACAGTTAAATATATACATAATAAAGTCAAAAAGGACACGAGTCAGCGACCCAGTCGTAAAAAGTTTATATATACGTGTATATATATATATAAGCGATTAAAAGCTGTGGATCGTCAATCCGGGGCTGTGCAAATGCAAGAAAACGCGTAAATATACTACGCCAAAATGGCCACGGAACTGAGTTTCGAGTAAAATCAGAAAACGAAACTTGACGTGCACGTGTATAAATGCGCAATGAAGTAGTAGGA
Source organism: Panax stipuleanatus (assembly GCA_020205555.1). Classification (NCBI taxonomy): domain Eukaryota; kingdom Viridiplantae; phylum Streptophyta; class Magnoliopsida; order Apiales; family Araliaceae; genus Panax; species Panax stipuleanatus. The sequence continues at coordinate 65,930,105 of CM035126.1, forward strand.
ACTTCCTGATCGTAAAAATACTTACAATGGACTGCTACAAGGGCTTTTTGCCACTTGCTAGGCTTCAAATGGACATTTCCACCGTTCAATTTTTTATATGTGGTAGTATATGAGTATACCTATGGTTTAGCATGATAAAAACGAGGTTTGGAGTACAAGAAGTCGGGCTAGAAAATGAAATGGGCGGAGTTTCAGAGCATTTTCTTATATATATATTTTTCAAAATGGCTAGGGGGCACTTGTATATAAAGACCCGATGGAAGCGAGCCTACCCGTTGTAGCCGCGGGTCTACCTGCGGCGCCGCGTGGCAGGCCCCAGGTGGTGGGTCTCGTCGCCTTAAAGTACGTGCACTTCGAGCAACGCGAGGTCAGATTCAAAACTTTCTAACTTTTGATCGGAGCGTCCGTTTAAGGCGTGCTATACCTTTCCGGAAAGCCCTCGCCAAGAGAGTCACAATGACATGGGACTAAACCTTTTTTGAGTCCAAGAAGACGGGTTCATAACCAGGTCTTCATTTCCCCGTAGTTCGTCCGTTGAGCTGTCTTGCGGTGTTTTCACTCGGGATCATTGTTATGGTTCTTTCTGACCTTGATGGCATCAATTTGGCTTGATTCTGATCGAATTAGCTTCAAGTTGGTAAAATAACCATTTTTCCTCTCCAGGGGTTGTGTCCTATGTTGGCATGGGCTTCGACTGTCCTCCCAGGGTTGTCTCCTAGGTTTGGCTCCCATCTAATTTCGTTTGTCCTCAGGGTTATCTCTGAGGTTGACTTGGCTTCCCAGGGATGTCTCTAGGGTTAATGTGATGCTTCAGAGTTATCTCTGAATTGGATTTGGCCTCCCGGGATGTGACTCGGCCTAAACTGAATCTCCTGGTGTTGTCGTCGGGGTTGTTGTACCTCCCAAGTTGTGATCGGGGTTTGACTTGGCACCCCGGTATTGTGACCGAGGCTGAGTTGACATCCCGATATTGAGACCGGGGTTGAGTTGACATTCTGGTATTGAGACCGGGGCTGGATATTCTGGTATTGAGACCGGGGCTGAGTTGACCTCCCGGTATTGAGACCGGGGCTGAGTTGACATCCCGATAATGAGACTGGGGCTGAGTTGACATCCCGATATTGAGACCGGGGCTGAGTGGACATTCTGGTATTGAGATTAGGGTTGAGTTGACATCTCGGTATTGAGATTGGGGCTAAGTTGACATCCCGGTATTGAGATTGGGACTGGGTTGACATCCCGGTATTGAGATCGGGGTTAAGTTGACATCCCAGTATTGAGACCGGGCCCAGTATTGCGATCGGGGTTGAGTTAACAATTTTGCCCTCCTGCAAGGTTAGTAACAGGAACGCCTAATTTGGAGTGTCTATAATAGGAATGGAAAAAAATTCGAGTGTCTACAAAATTGACAAATATTGATTACCGGATGATTAAGATATAGAAATACAATTTCCCCAATTGCTTCGCAATAATCCCCCTACCTTATTCCCACTCGATTTCAACCAATGAATTGATAACTAGGATTGTCTATCAATTTATTACCATCTTTCAATAACTAATATAAAGACCTATTTCAGTTATTTTGCTACTTTCGTGCAAGACACTGAAAGTAGATTCATTAAGCACAAACTCCTAACAAAGTTACACATGGCATATAAGTACTTTCGTCTCATACACTGTTATGTTATCCTTAACAAGAGTCAACAAATTTTTGTGTTATTATATTCAGATCTAATCTAAGATTCTCTCTTTCAATTCGATTAAAGATATCAGATTAACTGCTAGCTAGACAATTAATAGATTAAGCACAGAATATAATAATCAATTCCAAAAGATCATTAAGTGGAAATAAGAATAACAGAATTAAAACTTTGCAAAAGGTTCCATTGTACTCCTAATTAAGAAATTATTTCATCATCATGATAGAAACCAGAAGATTAAAATTAAATAGCATCATGAGTACAATTAATTAAAGTAAGATAGGAAGAAAAACTCTGTCGAGGAATCTTCAATCTCCAAGCTTTTTATCACCGCCTTGGATGCTCTCTAATGTAATCTCCAAATCTCTACCAGTGGTTCTCAATGAATATCAGGTCAAAAAGATATCTAAAACTAAGTAAATAACTAGTCTTTATAGCCCTAACAAAACCTTATTACATAAGGGAAGTCAAAGTCATTAATTGAGTCAACTTCTGTATTATAGAAACAAAATCTGCATAAAATCCGTTAGACTGGCGCGCCCTGCGTCGTTATACCAAAATGTCACAGTCTTCATCTTTTCTCCCCTTTTCAGCTTCTCAGCCCATCCTTGCCTCTCTTCCTGCATATTAACACACAAACCATCAAAAGTAACATGAATTTACTCGAGAAATAGTAAAATATCAAGCTATGAAATATCAAATTCGTAGGTTTTAACCCACTTATCAATAGGCGTCATCATAACCTCACAATCCAGCAGATGAAGAGACTACCCCTGATGGAACCATCTCTCGGATAAAGCTCGGAGATAGCCTCAAGGGCAACGGCTTGGGGCAATGGTGAAGAAATCTTGAAAACCCGAAGAATCTACTCGAGCCTGATATTCAGGATGGAGCGACTGGTATAAAGAGAATATACTAAATAAATTACCCCTGGACTGGGTAAACTCCGGAACCTGCACGACATTAAGTTTAAAAATCGATTATTGGCAACAATGGAGAATTAAAATAAATCAATATGAGAACTTTAGTACCTCGTTCGTATAAAAGTGAACGGACAGATGACGGCTCAAATCAGCGCCTAGCAAATCAGGATCAAATACCTTGATACCAGAAAGAAATTCGGGAATAGTAGTAGGATGAACTCAGGCTCAGGGACATCAGCCTCCTCATCCATATCACCTCTATCCTCATTAAGAGGATGTTGCACCGACTCTATCAATCGATGAACCTGTCGGGTAATCCGTGGAGTGGGAATATCTGAAGCGAACCTCTGAAGGCGAACCAGAGCTGCAAGGTCTTTCTGACTCCATGCCTAAGCAACGAGTTCATGGGAATCAGAATAAGACGAGGTGAGTCTCTATCTTCATTTTATTTTAATACGTAATTGCGATAACCTAGAGACATTAAACTCCTAGGAATTTAATTTAGGCCATAGCATCATGCATGTCCTACACGTGTCTTAATAGATGCGTACATCATTTTGACATAAATATCCTAGCATAGCTAAGCATACATATAGGATCCTGTCATTTAACTCATGAAAAAATTCCTCCATAGTTTCCTCCATAATATGGACTATCCACGTGCACGTAAGCACACATTAAACCACCTTATGAGGGTATATCATCACACCCAAGCAATTAAATAGCAATTTAAACAGTGTTTCTAATATATTATCAGAATACATATCTAGACTAATTATTAAAGTGAAATATACTGCATCCATACGGCCCATATGATGATATGTAAGCAAGTATTGAATTATAACATGTCTATTAAGCTATTTATGCATACATATTCAATATATTACGTTTAAAGAAAGAAATACGGTAAGTCACTGGTGAAAACGAGAAAAAGTTGGAAGTATACGTTACCTATAGTGCATAAAACGAACGTACGGTGGCGGAATACCCAAAATCAAGACTGATTTGAGTAGATCTGAGAAGAAGGGTCAGATTTTTCAAAGAGAACAAAAGAAAACTCGAATCGAATGAGCGAAAATGAGCCTGCCCGAGGGTATTAACCCATTTGGGACTAGCCTCAAGTACACCTGCTCCATCCGCAAGTGTACCTGCGGCTGCCTAAAGTGGGTCATGCGGCTCCCTGTTTGGTAAAGTACAATTTGAAACACTTTATTACAGGTCCAAAACGAAGTAGCCATTTAAAAAGGTGCCCTTCCAGGTCATTTTTAAACCTCAAAAACCCTGAAAACCCCTAAAAAGTGGAGAAAATCAAGGAAAACCAAGAACCTGCCGAAGAACGACGGGAAACCAGGAAAGTTGTTCAAAATCACTTTATCGATAATCTATCTTTGAATCCACTAGCATGGACCTCAGTGATGGCGTCGGCTTGACCCGGATGTAAAATCCATTGGCGGCAACCCAACGAAGACCTAAGAAGTACCCGATGGTGGCGATGCAATTTGACAATGAGTCAGTATGCAATTTGCGATGTGATTTGACAATAAGTCAGTATGTGATTTGCGATGCGAATTGACAATGAGTCAATATGTGATTTGCGATGTGATTTGACGATGAGTCAGTATGCGATTTGCGATGCGATTTGAAGATGATTCAATATGAGATTTGCGATGTGATTTGACAATGAGTCAGTATGCGATGTGCGATGTGATTTAATAACAATTCAAAATGTGATTTGCAAAGGCGTCGGCTTGACCCCGATGTAGAACCCACTGGCATCTACCTCAGTGAAGGCGTCGGCTTAACCCCGATGTAGAATCCACTGGCATCTACCCCAGTAAAGGCGTCAGCTTGACCCCGATGTAGAATCCACTGGCATCTACCCCAGTGAAGGCGTCAGCTCAACCACAATGTAGAATCCACTGGCATTTACCCCAATGAATGTAAGAAGCGTGAATTTCATGAATAATTTTTTTTATTGATATAATAAGAAAATGAATACTTATTGGAACATAAATGTGTACGAGTTATGAGAAAAGTAATTCGATTATATTAAATTAAATTTATAATAATTGAGGAAATATGGAGAATTGCGACTCGTAGAATGCCTTGTGTGGCATGAGAATGGAAAAGATGATGGTTTAATTAATTCAAGAGGAAAATCGATAAGTGAAGGATTAATTAATATTACATTGTTAATTAATCATTGTGATTAGTAAATAGCCTACTAATGAGTAATTGTTAATAATATGTTATTATAAATAACAAAACATTTACGAGTAAGTAATTGATGAATATGATAAGAGTTATATTTAATTAATTATTTTTTGAGTGCAATACATATGATAGTTAATCGTACAATAATGTTATTAACTGTTATTATGAATAATAATCGGTTAAAGAGTAAATGAATTATGAAGTGAACAATTAATCTATATTAATTGTTAATTGTTATTATGAGAAATATAATAATAATCTGTTGATTTAGTATTTTTGCAAGTAATGATTTGATACTAAGAAAATGGTTTATAAATATAATAGGATTTATATTGCTGAGGAATGTGATTATTTATTGTATAATAATAATCGATAAGGGTAAGTAATGAAGGAATTACTACGTGAACAATTAATCGATATTAATTGTTATTTACTTTCTATTATGAGAAAATAGAATATTAATGATGATTAATTGATAATGTGTTGATTATTATTATTGAGAATAATATAATGATAATAAGCAACTTGTTTATAAAAATAATAAGATTTATATTTATTTAACGTGATAATTAATCATATAAATGTTAGTTAATTACTATGGAAATTAATAACTTCATTAATTTATGAGGAATGAATTGATTAATATTTTATTAATTGATTAATTGCCATTACAAATAATAAAAATAAGTAAGTTATTAATATAATGAGATTATATTAATTACTATGTGCAAGCATGCAAAGTAAATGTATAATATATAATAGCTACCTATATGTTATATGAAGTGTAATGCAATGTGACTATACAATTGTATATAAACTACATTACAATGTGACTATACATATAGAACTATATGTTATGACTAATTAATTAAGTTGTATAAATATATCATGAGGTTATGTGACATTGTAAAAATAGTACATCACAAATATATAGTAAACAATTGTGACTTAATAATGATTTCATCGAAATAATATAATAATATAATACCCGATTAAATTATATTCGGTATGATACAATGTATATGGATTATATATGGGTATGTACCCCTACTTACTACATTGTAATATTATTTACTTATTGAAATTTCATTGACAAACTAATTGAAGCTATAACCTAAGTATATATTATATGCATATAACTTAAGCATATAGTGTGTGTATAATAACATAAGTGTGATATATACTTCATGTTGCCCAAATTTTTGAGATTAATAACCATGTCCCATACTGAGGGACACCCCTCATTTCTTCTCACGTATGAACAAAAGGCCAATGGCCTATGCTACTCTACCACCTCAAACTCAGCAATTCTTAGCATATCATCACAAGGGGAGTGGGCTTAATCATGGGATTCACCAACTACTCAACCACCCTCCCTTACCAACTAAGTTCTTTCTTCTCCCGTTGGTTCAATCTGATAAATTATAGCATTGCCTGGTTAGTGGTTTTTCTATAAATTGAGCTCTCCTTCTCCAGTTTTATTTGTTGAGATAATTCTGAATTGGTTGAGAGAGTGAGTTTATGTTAGTGGTGTAGCAGCATAGTAAGTTTGATTTAGCAACAAGCTCAATCCATATAGCAAAGGTATAATCCTTTCCTTGTTCTTCATTCTTATTTTCTGAGATTTCGTGGATTGTTGATTTGAGTTGAATTAGATGATAATATGATTTGGGTAACGTCTACTAGTTATTATATAACCTTATGAGTATGTTAGTAATGTAATATGATTGTTTAGAATCGGAATTGTGGTGAAAATTTGGAGATTAGCCTGCATTCTGCAGAACCAAGAAAAATTCTGGCATAGACTAGTCGTGGCGCAGCTGCGCCGGTTTATAACTGAGGCGCAGCGCAGCTGCGTCGGCCTCTGGAGACAGTTTCTTCTTTTGTTTGAAATCTTGTCATTGTTAACTTAGATACACTACTTAGGCCAACATAAGGAATATGTCAGCATGGGTATATGTGTTTCTTGAGATAGCGTGGGTTGTTTTAACTTCATTAAAATCCCTTGCTAAGTGAACTTAGAATTTAAAAAGGAACTTAGAGCTTTTATAAGTAAATTTGACATATGTGTATGATGTTGAGGTTCTGACTTTTGACACATATTATTGTGTCCTAGAAATGTATGAAAAAGCATGCTAAATTGTGTATATATGTTTTATAATGTAACATGAACATACAGGTCTCACTAGCGAACATTTCTAAACGAAAATTTAAGTTTCAAAGGTGAACATTGGCATGTAGGTATCATATATGTAATTTGATTTTTGCGAGCATGTTAGTATAATGTAAAGATGCATGAAAGATGTATTACCTTGTGTATATAGGTGTCATATTATAACTTGAGCATGTGGACCTTAATAGTGAATATTTAACTAAAGGAAAGTATACGTTGAGAATGGACTTTGACATATAAGTATGATATTCATATTTTGATCATATGAGCATGATAATATACTTATATGACTAATTATGACCATAAGCTAGCATGATTAGTAATACATAGTTTCCTTGCTCGTGTCCAATTGATTAACTTTAAACTAAATAGTTTTTCAAAGGAAACTTGATATATTTGAAACTAATATCTATGAATACCATATGAGAGATGTTCTAACCTTGTGAGCATGTAAATTTGACTTAACTACCTACGCAATGTGAATATAAGGTGTTGAGTTTACTCTAGCATACATGATTAAGTCGTAACGATTTTAAAAGTAAAGTTCGGACTTTTTGCAAACTAAGTTGCATGATCATAGTGTAATAACATCGCTAATATATCATGTATGTACACATACTTGTTAAAATAAATGCGAGTTAATCGAGTATGAGGTTGATTAAGTTTTCAAACCAATAACGGTGCTAGTTATATATATCTGATGTGAATACTCGTGAGCATGCCTAGCTTGGGTTATATGACTACCGTATAGGTTTAAATGACAAGCATGATAACTTATGTGAATTCATGGCGTTGTATGACCCTAGGTCATTAGGAACCATGAATTAGAACTATATCATGTAAATCGAACGTGAAAAGGTTGAACGAGCATGAAAGTATCCTTTAATATAAATGCATGCTATGTGATATCATATGTTGACACTTGAATCCGATTTTGACGGTTAACTTATAGAAATTCCATAACTTACTAAAATAAAATATATTTACTATTGACTATGAGATGTTAATGATATGAGAATATGTTTAAACTCAAAACGAGGAACGTTAAGGATAAAAGTATATTAGTTGAGACTTGTGAATTAAATATGATACTATATATGATATAACTGTGTAACTAGGCTAAGATTTAGCTTGTGTTGATTGTATATCCAAAATAAGATATGATGTTATACTATATGACTAATGAATATCCTATACATATAAATATATATATTACGATAGGGATTCGAAAGTGTCAATTTATTTAACGAGGATAAACTACGCATAAGACAAGTTTCCTAACTTACACTCATTTATAGTGCAAGTATCTGAACCCTACTTTTATTGTGTTGCAAGTATCCTACCCTTGTGGTTACTTATTCGAGGAATGTCGTAAGCAAGTTCCGTAACTTATACTCTTTCATTGTGCAAGTTTCCTTGAAACCATTCTTGTATATTAATTGCAAGTATCTGACTACTCTTTTATTGAGCAAGTATTTGATTCATACTCTTTATTGAACACATATTCGAGCTTGAACTAACTTTGGTCGTACGAGTAAATAGGTGCTAGAATAATTCTTGCCTTACAAACTTATGTTTCATAGTTTGATTTAAATCACGATTATATTCTTCCAATTATTGTTGCGAGTATTGAACTCATAAATTGTACTTATATACGTTGTTGAAATTGTCTACGCCATTTAATTCGGCTAGACCATTATCATGAATTTGAAAGCAATTCACACCAATTTCCTTGGTGCGGACTCTTATAAATTGACTGAGTTGAACAACCCTTGTAAAAAGGGGAACTATATAGTCAGGGTGCTAACAATGGTGTGACAGGTTATGCATAACTCCATGTACGACAGGCTGATCCCCTAATTGTACTTGGTTGGGTTACCAGAAATATTTTTGGTGATTCTAGTAGAAGTTCGTGGTTCTTAGCGACCACTCAGAATCCAGTATTTATTAACTTGAAACTTTGAATTCATTGGATTCTTTATTAATCTTTGGTCCACAGCTACACTCAGTGATATCTATTCATTCACTTGAAATTGTTGAAACTTTTGAAACTTTTAATAACTTCTCAAACCGTAGTGGTCCTTATTCAACTTCATAGAATAGATTTGGAAGTCATTGCTATTTATTTTGTTTACAACATTCTTATTGAAAATCTGAGCGATTAATTACTGTTTTACCTTTCAGATTTACAACTTGGTTGTTCTTATATACGTTGTTGAAATTTTCTACGCCATTTAATTCGGCTAGACCATTTTCATGAATTTAAAAGCAATCCACACGAATTGCCTTGGTGCGGACTCTTATAAATTGACTGAGTTGAACAACCCTTGTAAAAAGGGGAACTATATAGTCAGGGTGCTGACAGTGGTGTGACAGGTTATGCATAACTCCAGGTACGACAGGCTGATCCCCTAATTGTACTTGGTTGGGTTACCAGAAATATTTTTGGTGATTCTAGTCAAAGTTCGTGGTTCTTAGCGACCACTCAGTATCCAGTATTTATTAACTTGAAACTTTGAATTCATTGGATTCTTTATTAATCTTTGGTCCACAGCTACACTCAGTGATATCTATTCATTCACTTGAAATTGTTGAAACTTTTGAAACTTTTAATAACTTCTCGACCCGTAGTGGTCCTTATTCAACTTCATAGAATAGATTTGGAAGTCATTGCTATTTATTTTGTTTACAACATTCTTATTGAAAATCTGAGCGATTAATTACTGTTTTACCTTTGAGATTTAGAACCGTATATATTCCTGTTCACATTTATTGACATATTACTTGCTGAGCAAATTTGTTGCTCACTCTTGCTTCCCATAAACATTTCAGTTAGGGCAGGGCAATGTGGAACCCCAGGACAGGACAAGTGCGAAGGCAAGGCTATGGAGTAGTGTGCTTTTCTATATTAGGATGTTTCCGTTATGTTGTATTAAGACTTATTTAAATGTTATGTATTAAAAAAAGTTTGGTTTAAGTTATGAAGTGTATTAGTAATAGTTTCGAGACTTGGAACGAGAATATTTATGTTATATCAATATAAATTATTCTGTTATTCCATTGTTTGAGATTTTAGTTGTTATTAGAATTAGTACGTGATGAACTGAATTCAAGATCAGTGACGGTCTGAATTTGGGGGCGTCACAATGAATGTATCGGATCAACCCCGATGTAGAATCCACTGGCATTTACCCCAGTGAAGGTATCGGCTCAACCCTGATGTAGAATCCACTGGAATTAACCCCAGTAAAGGCGTCGACTTGACCCCGATGCAGTGAAGGTATCGGCTCAACCCTGATGATAAATCCGTTGGATACAACCTAACAAAGATGTCGGCAGTGCCCGACGATATTCTCACAATCCTTATCTTCCACAACAAGTTGGAATAACCCTTTTTAAATCTGAATCATACATTTCATTGCATACTTTACACATAAAATTACATCATTAGATATACTTGTCATATATCTTCGTGTCTAGTAATCTTTGTCATTTTCATTACATTGCATTGCATAACATGACAAAGAGGGGCATCTGTAGACACTCAAAATTTTATTTTCCTTGGACTAACCTTCCAGGAGGGTAAAAGCATAATTTCACTTCGGAGATAACCCCAAGGTAGGACAAAAGCATCTTTTCATCCAGGAGACATCCCCGTGGAAGAATTAAAGTGCCACGATGCCTAGACACGATGCGGACAAAACAAGGATCGCAAAGCTGAAGACGTGACCACAAGAAGTTACCACAGCAACCATTGAGCTGCAAGCTGGCCAAGCTGAGCTAATTGATAACCCTCGGGAACCAGAAGATACTACTCATCTTATTGCATCATCTTCCCAGACTCCAATCCAGTCAGGCTCGACCTCATTGAATAGCCTTCCACAAAGACTTTTCGGGATTTTAGGGTACGGAGCTTAACTTTCACCGAATTGAGACAGAAGGCACAAACTTTGAGACAGCAGGACCCACAGGGCCCAGTCGCAGGTGTACCTACGGCTTCCCCAGGAGTTTTTATTAGTAGCCAGCAGCTCATTTTAGAAAAAAAGGAAGAAGATAGAGAGAAAGAGAGAGAGGAGATTTTAGAGAGAAAAATCCTCGAATCTTGACATCTTTTCACACATTTGAGTTGTTTAATTTGCGTGCTTGCATGATTTGAATGTCTTGAATGATCTAGAGTGATCTCGAGCTATAAGAAGCTTGTTCACGCATCCCTCAAGGTGAAAAATGCTCATTTTTAGCCACTTTCTTTGTAAACTTTGTTCAATATACTAGATTTATGTTATATATTGCTTGAATCTAGTTAAACTTATTGTTTTTTACATATATTGTGTAGTAGTTGGTAGATTTAGAGATTCTACAGGTTATATTGTTCATATATAGTTGTAAATCAAGTCCGGAGATAGATCTACCTAGATCTAAACCAGATCTAGCCCTTTGCATGGTTATTGAGCATGGGGCTCTAACCTATATGTTAGATCGATTTAGATTCATGGTAGATCTAGATATTTTATTGCTTTTGGTCAGTCCCGATAACTCCGTAAAGCCCTAGATCTCTATCTAGCGGTGAGGGGGTCCTAATGTCTCGTGATGGAGATTTTAACCAATGAAATCATCCATTATCAAGTTTAGGATATGTTGTACATGAAAGTAGTATGCATAGAAGCCAATCATGTATAATGATAAAGCATATACTTTGGAGACGATCTTATTTATTTATCAATAAAAGTATTCATTTATTAAAGGCATTTAATTATCTACATGATGCTATTTTTATAATATGTAAATAACTCATAGTTTTAAGCAATGCTTTTAGAATCATGATGTTGATCATGCTAATGAGATCTAAATTCTTAGAAAGCTAAAAACTAAAATAGTTCACAATCGTGGGATTACCAAAAAAGAGATTAGTAAATTCGGATAGATTGGTACATATGTTGCTTGCACATTGGATGAGGATGATTGATCTCATGATCATTTGTGTGGAGACACTAAAGCAAGTATGTAGGTGCTTATTGGAGAATAAGTTCACTAAACGTGACTCGCTATAGAATACCTAATGGAGTTTTACTTGCCTATCAATAGGAATTCCTAATGTGATAGTAGTACAAGTGATCCTTAGACTTGAGATCATCATAGTATATTGTGTGTAATGAATTATACTTTGACTTATTCTTTAAGGCCCTTAGGGTATATCAAAGGGTATGCTTCGGTGTAATAAGTTACATATGGAGATAATGAATGGTCAATAAATAATCTACCACTTCTAGTAAAAGAAGAAATACGTCCTACGTAATTCGTTAAATGACAACTCAGTAGTCCTTGGCCAAGGCAGAATGAAATTAGAAAAGAGTTTCTAATTTGCATTATTTGGAGTTGTGCATTTTTTAATCGAAATACATATAATTGAATAAAATAAAACTTGATCGTAATTCTATGTCTTTTATTTAATTGAGACATTGTATGGTGGAAGGATTTAATTGTACAGTAACTATTTACTCACAGGATTTTTTGAGATTAATGTTCAAATCTATATTATCTGGATTGTCGTTAATCGCTAGGGAGGCTTATCCCTATTGTAGAATAAATATTATTTATTTAAATAGATTATTAGTTTAATTTATTTATTTAAATAAGATTAGAATTGTTCTAATTGATTTATTCACAACCGGTTTAATATGGGGAACCTAAAGGGTCACACCATAAAAAGAAGAATAATTATTTAAGAAGGTAATGGCACAATCGTAATAATACATTAAGTGTAATTAATTTAATCTATGGTGATAGAATAAATTAAATAGCTTAATATTTATTATTTAATATTTTGAAAATATTAAATATAAATTAATAAGAGGAGTCTTATTAATATTATTATAATTATTATTATTTTAATTTCTAAAGGAGTTTAAGAATTAATTTAATATTAGTACTCTCATTTATTCCTAATAAGATTAAGAGAAAAATTAATTAAAGAAATTTAATTAATTATTCCCAATGTGGAGGGAAGCCTAAATTAATTAAAGGAGTTTAATTAATTAAATGAAACTCTATGTCTAATAGGATTAGAAGGGTTGACCAATATCTATATAAGAGGAGTCTTATAATAGATATCAGTTGATGCAATTCTAATTGTTGGAGAGTACTCCTTTTCTATAGAGGATAGAAACCTAGGATTTAGTCAACCACCCTCCTTCTTGAATAATTCATATTCCTTGGTGGATCACTTCTAGAGGTCAAACACTTGGGTGGCTAACGTTGATCAAATGAAGGAATCTAACCCGAAAATTCAAGGAGATCACGAAGAACAAGGAGTTGAACTCGTACCTGTGGAAGCTTCGTTCTACAAAGGTATGATTCTATAACTTTTTATTTATCGATTTAAATTTATAATTTGCATAAAGGATGATCCGGGTAATGATTTTGTAGAAATTTTTTTAAACTCTGATATATCATGCTTCCGCTTATTTTGCAATTTGATTGCGCCACGATATTGTACAAACCCAACAGTGGCATCAGAGCCAAATTTGATAGTAGTGTGCATACAAGCCAATCATGTATGATGATAAAGAACATAGTTTGTAAACAATCTTATTTATTTATTAATAAAATATTTATTAAAGGTATTTAATTATCTACATGGTGCTGTTTTTATAATATGTAAATAACCCAAAGTTTTAAGCAATGCTTTTAGAATCATGATGATGATCATGCTAATGAGATCTAAATTCTTAGAAAGCTTAAAAACTAAAATAGTTCACAATCGCGGGATTACGAAAAAGGAAATTAGTAAATTCGGATAGATTGGTACATATGTTGCTTGCTCATTGGATGAGGATGACTGATCTCATGGTCATTTGTGTGGAGACACTAAAGCAAGTATATAGGTGCTTATTGGAGAATAAGTTCACTGAACGTGACTCGCTATGGAATACCTAATGGAGTTTTACTCGCCTGTCAATAAGAATTCCTAATGTGATAGTAGTACAAGTGATCCTTGGATTTGAGATCATCATAGTATCTTGTATGTAATAAATTATACTTTGACTTAGTCCTTAAGGCCTTTTAGGGCATATATAGGGTATGCTTGAGTATAATGAGTTACATATGGAGATAATGTATGATCAATAAAAAAATCTACCACCTCTAGTAAAAGAGGAGATATGTCCTATGTGATTCGTTAAATGACAACCGAGGAATCCTTGGCCAATGTGGAATGAAATTAGAAAGAGATTTTTAATTTGCATTATTTGGAGTTGTGCATTTTTTAATCGAAATACATGTGATTAAATAAAATAAGACTTGACAGTAAATCCATGTCTTATATTTAATTGGGACATTGTATAGTGGAAGGATTGAATTGTACAGTAACTATTAACTCACAGGTTCTTTTATGATTAATGTTGAAATCTATATTACTGAAAAGTCGTTGATCGCTAGTGAGACTTATCCCTATTGTAGAATAAATGTTATTTATTTAAATAGATTATTATTTTAATTTATTTATTTAAATAAGATTAGAATTGTTCTAATTGATTTATTCACAACCGGTTTAATATGGATAACCTAAAGGGTCACACCATAAAAAGAAGATGAATTATTTAAGAAGAAAATGGCATGATAGTAATAATGCATTAAGTGTAATTAATTTAATCTATGGTGATAGAATAAATTAAATAACTTAATATTTATTATTTAATATTTTAGAAATATTAAATATAAATCAATAAGAGGAGTCTTATTAATATTATTATTATTATTTTAATTCTAAAAGATTTTAGGAATTAATATAATATCAGTATTCTCTCTCAATCCTAATAAGATTAGGATATAAATTAATTAAAAGTGTTTAATTAATTAAATTAAATAAAACCCTATTCTAATTAGATTAGGAGGGTTAACCTAATATCTATAGAAGAGAGTCTTATATCAGAAATAAGGTACGTGAATTTTTCCAAGAGTTGGGAGTACACATATTCTATAGAGATAGAACAAGAGTTAAGCCAATAACCCATCTTCTTGAGTTCGTCATCTTCCATTGTAGATCACCGTTAGAGGCCAAACATTTAGGTGGCTGACATTGATCAAGGGAAGGAGCCACTACAGAGGAATCAAATGAATCAAAGGAGTAGAACTTGTACATGAGGAAGCTTGGATCTTCAAAGGTATAATTCTGTTTTCTCCTACTTTATATTGACTGATAATTGATGCACAAGAACGATCATGGTTAAGGGTTTGTAAGAAAATTTTAAAACCTAATTTTCATCCCTTCTGCTGCGTTTATGTATTTTGATTGCATGATTATATTTCTAACAAACCCAACAGTGGTATCAGAGCCAATCTTGTGCTAATTATCAGTCTATGTGATTCCATTCATGTATAATATGTGATTAGATCGAGTTCTTGGGCAACAGAAAAAATCTGTTTCTGCGATGTGGCGCAGCTGCGCCGGCTCTAGTTCATTCTGGAGCGCAGCTGCACCGGCACCCAGAATCAGTTCTCCCAGACGCGCTACGCAGCTGCGCCGTGCCACAGTGCATTCCTAGCGCAGCTGCGCCACTTGACAGAAACTATTTTTTTTTATTTTTTTTAATTAAATAAATAGTTTATTTAATTAATAATGGTTTAAAATAAAGATATTTATTTTATATGAAATATGATTTCAGAATTGCTAAAAATTAAAGAGTTTAATTTGGATTTGTTTTTGATTGAAATAAAGGAGTTTATTTTTCCAAAAATAAAATTTAGCAAACTTTTGCCCATTAACTGATATTAATACATATATGGAATGATTTTAATTTCATGAGATGAATAAATATTTATTGATACGTATGATGATATGTATGTTAATAAAAGGGATTGATTATAGACTATGACCAATGTGATTGGATTTTATTTTGGATGAATGCTTGAATGTATGAATTTTATAAAATGGGGTATGCGTACCTCGTCTTCTCTAGTTTTATTCTCGATGTAAATTCTATCTCCCTCCTATGTACTTCCCCTTGACTGATTATCAAGGTTTCTATTTAATAGTAAATAGTTAATATAATAGAGATAGTTAGAATTATCTTGAAGAAACTGGAGACCAAGAAGCAAGGAGCGCGTGAAGAGCCATTTGTATGGAGCCCGGGTTTAAATGTAAAAGTTACGTTTAAATTTAAATTCTTGCACTCCTAGGTTTGACCTTTTGGTTCACTTGGTGGCTCTAGTGAACCAAACTAGAATAAAAATCCATAATCAATCCGGGTATAATATAGTATTCTATATGTGCATGCTAAATATTATATATATTATATTTTATACAAACATGCTTCGCATGTTTAATAAAATGATGCGTATTTTATATATATATGTGCATACGCGCTAAACAAGAAGAGACAAATAATAACAAACCCCTCAAAGAAATAATATTAAGTCCAAAGCGTTCAATGATATTTGGAATATCGAACGTCGCCTTCTAGCATGATTAATTAATAGAGTATTAAATATTTAACATGAGCTTGTTGTGCTATCCACAAGGCGAGTATTGGGTATTTAAGATGTTAATTAATCACATTTGATGCTTATCAAGAAAATTGAACAATCTAGTCTTGTTGTGCTATCCACAAGGACGAATATTTTTCTTTTTTGAATTTATGGAAGTGCTAGGCTGGACTTAACTTAAATCATTTTAGTTCGGATGTGCATACACTTGACCATTATAATTTAAGAGGCAAAAATAAAAGGAGTTACATGGTGATGTAATTGACAAGAGTTGTCTATCTATTTAATTGTATATAGCTTGTTGTGCTATCCACAAGGTTATATACATTTGAAATGGGATCCTTATTCTCACTAGCAAATCTTTAGTTAGATTTTGCCGAAC
This sequence comes from Panax stipuleanatus, assembly GCA_020205555.1. Taxonomy (NCBI): domain Eukaryota; kingdom Viridiplantae; phylum Streptophyta; class Magnoliopsida; order Apiales; family Araliaceae; genus Panax; species Panax stipuleanatus. The sequence continues at coordinate 65,946,977 of CM035126.1, forward strand.
TATATAAACGAGTGTAATATAGTTTGATAAAAATAGTGGGAGATACCAATTTCAAATAAAGACCTAAATTTATTTTGGTATGCAAAATTAATAAAAATGAATGTTTGCTAAAATGTTGTCTTTTCACATGCAAAATTTTAAAATGTCAAAATCACTAATCTCACTACGAAGCATACTTGATGCAAATAAGCTTACCGATCCGAATTATGAGGACTGGCTAAGAAATCTGAGAATTGTTCTCATTGCTGAAAAGATTTCTTATGTCATAAATTCAACTGTCCCTGAATCTGTTTTGGAAACAGCCTCTGAGAAAGAGATTGCCACTTTCAATAAGTGGCAAGATGATGCATCTGTGGCTCAATGCATCATGCTCGCATCCATGAATAACGAGCTTCAGCGTCAGTACGTAAACATGGATGCTCCTGCTTTGCTGCTTCACCTCAAGGAGTTGTATAGTGAACAGAGTAGGACTGCTAGATATGAGATATCTAAGGAGCTCTTCTGATCTCGGATGACTGAGGGTACTGCTGTCTAGACTCATGTCCTAAAGGTGATCAATTTGATTAAACGCCTTAGACAGCTTAGGTTCATCATAGATGGGGAGTTGAGTCAAGACTTGGTCTTGCAGTCACTCCCTGAGACCTTCTCGCAGTTTGTGGTTAATTTTCACATGAATAAGCTAGATGTCAGCTTGCCTGAGCTGCTTAACATGCTGAAAACTGCAGAAGGTCACTTCCCATCCATGAAAAACCATATCTTGTTGGTGGATTCTTCCAATAAAAGGAAGAGGCCCTAGGTATCTCCTGAAAAGAAGAAATCCAAGAAGGCTAAGGGAAAGGGGAAAGAAAAGGAACAAAAGAAACCTGAACCAGCTAAAGGAATGTGCTTTCATTGCAACAAGTCGGGACATTGGAAGAGGAACTGCAAAAAGTTTCTAGCAGAGAAGAAGCTTGGAGAAGCTTCGACTTCCAATCAAGGTTTGTTTATGATTGAAATTAATTTTTCTGAAAGTCATAATTCTACTTAGGTAATGGATACCGGCTGTGGTTCTCACATATGTAACATTGTGCAGGGACTGGTCAGAAGTAGAAAGCTGAACAATGATGTGGTGATCCTACGAGTGGAGAATGGAGCAAAGGTTGCTGCATTAGCTGTAAGAACTTATTGTTTAGCAATGCCTTCGGGCAAGTCCATTTATCTTAATAATTGTTATTATGTTTCGAATATTATTATTATTTCAATTTCTGTATTGGATATGGAAGGATTTAACGTTGTTATAAAGAACAATGGTTGTTCTATTTATAAAGACGATGTTTTATATGATATTGGAAATTTGCGAAATGGACTTTATACACTTAACTTATAAGAAAATATATTTCAAATTGAACAAACTAAGAAAAGGAAAAGAGATGATATTAATTATACCTATATGTGGCATTGTAGACTCGATCATATCAATGAAACAAGATTATCCAAGTTGCATAAAGATGGGCTCCTAGAGCTATTCGATTATGAATCATATCCAACTTGTAAATCTTGTCTCATGGGTAAAATGACTAAATCTCCTTTTAGTGGAAAAGGAGAAAGAGTTACAGAGTTGTTGGCATTGATTCACTCAGACGTTTGTGAACCTATGACAACAAGTGCACGGGGTGGGTATTCTTATTTTATTACTTTCACTGATGATCACTCAAGATTTGGATATGTGTATTTAATGAAATACAAATCAAAATCATTTGAAAAGTTCAAAGAGTTCAGAAGTGAAGTAGAGAAACAAACGGGCAAGAGTATTAAGATACTTCGATCAGATCGAGGTGGAGAATACTGAAGCGGTAAGTTTCTCAATTGTCTCAAAAAAATGGTATAATCTCACAATGGACTCCTCCAGGTACACCACCGTTAAATGGAGTATCTAAAAGGAGAAATCGAACACTGTTGGACATGGTTCGATCCATGATGAGTTTTACCGACCTTCCAATTTCCTTCTGGCGTTATGCCCTAGAAACGGCTGCATACCTAGTTAACAAGGTACCTACCAAATCCGCCCCAAAGACTCCATATGAGATATGGAAAGGGTGGAAACCAAATCTTAAGCATGTTAAGACTTGGGGTTGTCCAGCTTATGTCAAAAAGTTTGAAAATGATAAGCTACAGACTAAATCCGATAAGTGTAGATTTGTGGGATACCCTAAAGAAACCGTAGGGTATTATTTCTATCATCCTACTGATCAAAAGGTGTTTGTTGCGAAATATGCTACCTTCTTGAAGAAAGAGTTTATCCATGAAGGGGTCAGTTGGAGTAAGATATATCTTGAAGAAGTTCAAGAACCACAAGTAGGTACCTGACCAAGTAGAAGAACCTACTGTACCACACCCTGTTCGTAAATCTAGAAGAGTACCGAAGATACCTGAGAGTTATGGATTCGTTATAGAGGATAACGATGAGGTACACATCATGAATGATGATGATCCATTGACTTACGAACAGGCTATGAGTAATAAAGACTCAGGAAAATGGCTAGAAGCCATGAAATCCGAAATGGACTCCATAAAAGTAAACCAAGTATGGACTTTGGTTTCACCACCTGAAGGCATTAAGCATATTGGGTGTAAATGGGTTTTTAAAAGAAAGACTGGAGCAGAAAGGAAGGTAGAGACCTATAAGGCCCGACTGGTTGCAAAAGGTTTCAAACAAAGACAAGAAGTTGACTATGATGAAACCTTTTCACCAGTAGCTATGCTCAAGTTCATTCGGATTTTGATTGCGATTGCAGCTTATAACGACTATGAGATCTGGCAGATGGACGTGAAAACGGTCTTCCTCAATGGGAAACTTGAGGAGGATGTGTATATGACACAGCCAGAGGGATTTATTTCAAAGGTTGGAACAAATCAAGTCTGTAAGCTACAACGATCCATTTATGAGTTGAAGTAAGCTTCTCGTAGATGAAACATTCGTTTTGATGAGACAATCAAAGAGTTTGATTTTATCAAAAATGAGGATGAACCATGTGTATACCAGAAGGTTAGTGGGAGCGCAGTATCATTCCTTGTATTATATATTGATGATATATTACTGATAGGGAATGACATTCCTATGTTACAATCAATTAAAATCTGGTTATCTAAAAACTTCTCCATGAAGGACTTGGGTGAAGCATCCTATATTTTGGGGATAAAGATCTATAGAGATAGATCTAAAAGGATGCTCGGCTTATCCCAAGGAAGGTACATTAATACGATGCTAAAGAGGTTTAGCAAGGAATATTCCAAACGAAGTCTCATGCCGATGAGCCATGGAATACATCTCTCCAAGAAACAGGCCCCAAAGACACCTGAGGAGAGAGGCTGTATGAGTAAGATCCCTTATGCTTCTGCAATAAGATCTATCATGTACGGTATGATATGTACTAGACCGGATGTTTCTTATGCATTTAGTGTAACAAGCAGATACCAGTCGAATCTTGGAGAAGAGCATTGGAAGGCAGTGAAGAATATCCTAAAGTATTTGAGAAGGGCTAAAGATATTTTTCTTGTCTACGGTGGGTTTGAATTAAAACTCGAGGGATTCACGGACTCAAGTTTTCAAACAGACCAAGATGACAGTAAATCTGTTTCGGGGTATGTGTTTACTTTGAACGGAGGCGCAGTGAGTTGAAAGAGTTCCAAGCAGCAAACAGTTGCTAATTCAGTGACAGAGGTAGAGTATATAGCTGCAAGTGAAGCTGCAAAGGAAGCTGTTTGGATAAAAAAGTTCATAACTGAACTTAGTGTGGTTCCTAGCATTGGAGAAGCAGTTCCCGTTTACTGTGACAACGCCGGAGCGGTTGCACAGGCTAAGGAACCAAGGTCTCATCAGAAATCCAAACACGTGTTGCGGCGATTTCACTTGATTAGGGAGATCATTGAAAGAGGAGACGTCACCTTGGAGCGTGTAGACACTCAAGACAACATTGCAGATCTATTTACTAAAGCTCTAACACAACAGCAGTTTGATCGTCACTTAGAGAAGATGGGTATGAGATACCATGGCGATTGGCTTTATTACAAGTGGGAGATTGATAGTAGTGGTCATACAAGCCAATCATGTATGATGATAAAGAACATAGTTTGTAAACAATCTTATTTATTTATTAATAAAATATTTATTAAAGGTATTTAATTATCTACATGGTGCTGTTTTTATAATATGTAAATAACCCAAAGTTTTAAGCAATGCTTTTAGAATCATGATGATGATCATGCTAATGAGATCTAAATTCTTAGTAAGCTTAAAAACTAAAATACTAAAAAGGGAATTAGTAAATCCGGATAGATTGGTACATATGTTACTTGCTCATTGGATGAGGATGACTGATCTCATGGTCATTTATGTGGAGACACTAAAGCAAGTATGTAAGTGCTTATTGGAGAATAAGTTCACTGAACGTGACTCGCTATGGAATACCTAATGGAGTTTTACTCGCCTGTCAATAGGAATTCCTAATGTGATAGTAGTACAAGTGATCTTTGGACTTGAGATCATCATAGTATCTTGTATATAATAAATTATACTTTGACTTAGTCCTTAAGGCCTTTTAGGGCATATATAGGGTATGCTTGGGTATAATGAATTACATATGGAGATAATGTATGATCAATAAAGAATCTACCACCTCTAGTAAAAGAGGAGATATGCCCTATGTGATTCATTAAATGACAACCCGGGAATCCTTGGCCAAGGTGGAATAAAATTAGAAAGAGGTTTCTAATTTGCATTATTTGGAGTTGTGCATTTTCTAATCGAAATATATATGATTAAATAAAATAAGACTTGACAGTAAATCCATGTCTTATATTTAATTGGAACATTGTACGGTGGAAAAATTGAATTGTACGATAACTATTAACTCACAGGTTCTTTTATGATTAATGTTGAAAACTATATTATCTGGAAAGTCGTTGATCGCTAGAGAGGCTTATTCCTATTGTAGAATAAATGTTATTTATTTAAATAGATTATTAGTTTAATTTATTTATTTAAATAAGATTAGAATTGTTCTAATTGATTTATTCACAACCGGTTTAATATGGAGAACCTAAAGGGTCACACCATAAAAGGAAGAAGAATTATTTAAGAAAAAAATGGCATGATAGTAATAATGCATTAAGTGTAATTAATTTAATCTATGGTGATAGAATAAATTAAATAGCTTAATATTTATTATTTAATATTTTAGAAATATTAAATATAAATTAATAAGAGGAGTCTTATTAATATTATTATTATTATTATTATTTTAATTCTAAAGGAGTTTAGGAATTAATACAATATCAGTACTCTCTCTCAATCCTAATAAGATTAGGATATAAATAATTTAAAAGTGTTTAATTAATTAAATTAAATAAAACCCTATTCTAATTGGATTAGGAGGGTTAACCTAATATCTATATAAGAGAATCTTATATCAGAAATAAGGTACGTGAATTTTTCCAAGGCTTGGGAGTACACATATTCTATAGAGATAGAAACAAGGGTTAAGCCAATAACCCATCTTCTTGAGTTCTTCATCTTCCTTGGTGGATCACCGTTAGAGGCCAAACATTTGGGTGGCTGACATTGATCAAGGGAAGGAGCCACTACAGAGGAATCAAAGGAGTAGAACTTATACCTGAGGAAGCTTGGATCTTCAAAGGTATAATTCTGTTTTCTCCTACTTTATATTGACTGATAATTGATGCACAAGAATGATCATGGTTAAGGGTTTGTAAGAAAATTTTAAAACCTAATTTTCATCCCTTCCGCTGCGTTTATGTAATTTAATTGCATGATTATGTTTCTAACAAACCCAACAAAATCTTTATGCAATTATTAATTGTTTTGATTATATATTATATTGGTATGTATTTAGAATAATTAATTAGGCATAATTAATTGTATAAATTTATTTATTTATTTTTTTGAAAGAAAAGAAAAAAAATCGAAAAGCTTCAAAAAACGCGAATGTTCTTTTTTTCTCCGCGGAATCATAACTAAATCAGGATTCAGAATCCGAAAGAATTTTTTTTTTCATGTTGGAATTTGCGCCTCCTTTTAAAAGTGACAGGAGACTACACTTCGTATATTATATGTATATATATATATATATATATAGTTAACATGTTAAAGGGACTACACTGATTGATGTTGCTGCTTCACCAAATGTTAATATTATATATATATATATAATAGTTATATATATGGGGACTGATCCATTGCAAACGTTGTCAATTTAAGGAGCCTTACAACACATCGCGACCCTCCATTGAAAGATCGAACGGTTTTATAGAGAGCCCGTCCGCAGTTTAGTTTTCAATAATCCGCACTTTAATACTGCGGACGGGAGGGATTACCAAAATACCCTTCTTATAAAATTTAAAAGACATCCGCAGTATTAAACTGCGGAGCCTTTCTCTGTATTTTTTCTCTTTCATCTCTTTGAAAAAATAGAGTATCAACGTTTGATATTCCAATGGAGCATATAGCTAAAGAACATGTATAAATCAATTTACAACCAAAACACAATAACAAATCACTAAATTCTTCAACTTCAATTATCAACCATAAATGCTCCGAGATCATTTATCAACCATTATAGTAACTGAACAATACTGGAACCATTTGTAGTTTTTGGTTCTTAAAAGAAAGGTTTAAATTATTTTGAGGTACTCCTTTGATAGTAATTATATATCCTAACATGAATGAATTTTATTCAAACATTTGTAGTTTTTGGTTCCAATATGTTTGAATAGAACTAGCAGCACTATTCTTACCACCTCAAGTTTCCAGGAAATGATCTTACTATTATACTCTTGTCATTTTTTGTAGAATAGCAGACAAATAAACCTCCGAGTTTCCTCCTCCATTTACCTTCTCTCCCACAACCCATTTCAGCTTTTTGTATCCAAATCGTTCAATAAGCCGTGTTAGAGCCTTCCTCTTTTCATCATTGGTGTTAGAACCTTTAAGGCCACTGGTAGTTAGTTTTCGAGAATCTGATAGTTAGTTTCCGAATTCGAATAGGAGTGGGTAATAGCCGAATCCTTCCCTGTCGGATCAACGCCGTTCTGACCCTCCCGACCCCTCCCGAACCTCCCGAACCCGAGTGCATTTGAACTCCCGACCCCTCCTGAGTCCTGACCCCTCCCAACCCCTAGCTGTCGAAGAGATTTTTGAACTCCCGACCCATCCCGACCCATCCCAAAAGAAAGCTTTCAGAAGAGGCCGAGACAGTTACGACTGAGCTAGCCGGCCGGCACACGAGCGTGACTTGTAATTAAAGTTTCTTATGTTTGGAAGACTATGATATGGTATGGAGGAGTAACTGGTGACAACATTGATAGTACTGAGTTTTGACAATTACTGGGTATGACAAAACAGTAGTAGACAACTGAAGGGATCTACTGGTTGGGCTATATGACTCAACAGCCTCTGTTTGCTTTGTCAAATGGAGGAGAGAGAAAAAAAATGCAGTGAAAGCTCCGCAGTTTAATACTGCGGATGTGGTTTGATTTTTATAAGGAGGGGCATTTTGGTAATCCGTCCCGTCTGCAGTATTAAAGTGTGGATTACTGGAAATTAAACTGCGGACGGTGAGTTTATAAAACTGTTCGATCTTGACGTGGAGAGTCACGATTTGTTGTAAGGCTATGCTCTTTCTTACAACGTTTGCTATGGATCAATCCCCTATATATATACGATAGTTAACAAGGATTACTTACTAACTTTTACTATTATATATATATATATATATATATATTCTTAATAATTTTATAATTAAAATAAAGAGTTTATTTTAATCTTGAAATTAGATTTCATGTAATTTAAAATTACTCATTAAATGATACTCATATATATATATATATATGGAATGTTTTAATTCATGAGATTATTATTTATTTATTGATGCATATGGTGATATGTATGATAATAAATGGGGTTGATTATGGACTATTGACCAATGTGATTGGATTTTATTTTAGTTGAATGCATGAATGAATGAGTTTTATTAAATGGGGTCTGCGTACCTCGTCTTCTCTAGTTTTATTTTCGATGTAAATTCTATCTCCCTCCTATATACTTCCCCTTGACTGATGATCAAGGTTTCTATTTAAATTAAATAGTTTAATGTAATAGAAATTGTTAGAATTATCTTGAAGAAATTAGAGACTAAGGAGTAGGGAGCACGTGAAGACTCGTTTGTATAGAGCCCGGGTTTAAATGTAATAGTTACGTTTAAATTTAAATTCTTGCACTCCTAGGTTTGACCTTTTGGTTCACTTAGTGGCTCTAGTGAACCAAACTAGAATAAAAGTTCATAATCAATCCAGATAGAATATAGTATTCTATATGTGCATACTAAGTATTATATATTTATATTTTATGCAGACATGCTTCGCATGTTTAATAAAATGACGCATATTTTATATATATATATGTGCATGCGCGCTAAACAAGATGAAATAAATAATAACAAACCCCTCAAAGAAATTATATTAAGTCTAAAGCGTTTAGAGATATTTGGAATATCGAACGTCGCCTTTTAGCATGATAAATTAATAAAGTATTAAATATTTAATACGAGTTTGTTGTGCTATCCACAAGGCAAGTATTGCGTATTTAAGATATTAATTTAATTACATTTGATGCTTATCAAGAAAATTGAACAATATTATTTTGTTGTGCAATCCACAAGGACAATATTATTATTTTTTTTGAATTTATGGAAGTGTTAGGTTGGACTTAATTTAAATCATTTTAGTTCGGAAGTGCACACTGTGACGCCCCCAGAATAGGTCCAGTCATCCCAATCCATTTTGAGTCACCAAATACATGGTACAGAATTCAAATACAATCTTTTATATCACACGGTCGTGCAAAATACGACCACACAACTGTGAGGGTCAATACAAATATGTAGAAAATATTAACATTCAAACTAAGTCCTCATTAAAAATATTATCACACTATTTATTAAAAATAGTGAGGACTACTACTGCTCTAACTCGGACCATCACTCTGTCCCCCGACTAGTTCTCGCGACATTCTCATTTCCTGAAGAGGACAATAGATGAAAAGGGTGAGCTCAACTAGCCTAGTAAAGAATATTATGACTAAGATAATGGAAAATAAATTATAGTTAGTCTTCAACAATTCAGATAAAATATTATTGACAACAAGTTTTAGATCAATATTCGCAGCGAAAATAACAATTCATTAGAAGAGTTAAGTAGAGAATAAAGTCTACTATCTTCTATGATTTAAAAGTCCATCATCAATATTTTATCCCTGTAACATCAATCAATATACATCTCAAATCAAATATTCATCTTTGCACTACGGGCCAAAGATATTCATTTGTATCACCAGTGGTCATGTTCATCTCAACACCTGTCCATCTTTGCACTACGGCCAAAGATATTCATCAGGTAATCATTCATCTTTGCTCTACAGGCCAAAGATATTCAATTATATGACCTTTTAGGACTGAGGATGATGAAAAACATTTTAAAGAACGAATTCAGTGAGATAAAGGACAAATAGAAGAAATTTAATTTTTTCAGTGAGTAGTGCCGTATACGTGAATAGTAACCCCGAAGGAAAAAGTAAGAATTTCATAATAAAATCCATGACAATATTTTGGTATAATGATATTGAAAAGAATAACATCATTTATGAAAGAAAATAACATCCCTTACCTCAAAAGAATAGTACTTCTGGCTGGAATATCGGATATAATACCGAAGAAAATTTGCACTGAATAGTAACACTCAAAGTATCTAAATACTCACAAAAATACGCTCGATATTATAGAGAGAGAAAACTTCTGATTCTGGTGTGATTTTCAATTCTAACATAAGCACCCTATTTATAGGAAAAGCTTAGGATGCCAAAGTAGACTAAATTAATAAAATATTAATATTCTTTATACATTTTCTACGCACACTTCCTTGACCAAAATATCAGCCACCACAAGTGTGTCCCACCAAAATTAGCATTTTCCACACCAACCAAAAGTGGGGCCCACCATTTTATAAAAAAATATTTATTTTTAAAACTTCAATAATTCATAATAAATAGCCATTTTATCAGAAAAATATAGATTATATGTCATTTTCATGGGAAATTTAATTCTCTACAACTTTGTAGAAGAAAGTTTTTTCAAAATCCCAACCGAAAATAGCTGAAATCCATAAACAAATGATTTTTTCACACCAAAATACTGATAAAAAAACACCTCAGCACTAATTCCTTCTTTTATATCCACAAAATAAATATTTTCTTATCATATAAATCAATAATTAATTATTCACAAATAATATTACAGAACTACAATATTGACAACCAGGTCGTTCCCAGGAAAGAGGGGGCCTTCCGATAAGGATTTCTCCTTACTGGATCGCAATTAAATAATCCCTCCTAGACAGAACTTTCTTAGACATTGTCAATAATGCTATCTAATAATATTATTTCAATAATATGAATTATTGAGATGATAATGTGAACTACTGTGCAGTGACAATTATTGAATCAATAATACAAAATATCAACGGTAGCAATTATTGAATCAATCATATAAAATAGCAACGTAACAATTATTGATATAAAATATCAATGTAGCAATTATAGAACCAATAAAATATCATGCAATTATTGAATTCATAATATAAAATATTAAACAGTAATTACTGTAACAATTATTGAGTAGTGACTTCTTACGTAAGAATCAATAATTCAAAATACTGTGCAATACCGTGTGCTACTGTGCACAACGCGTATTACTGTATTTTTATCATCGGATATTTCAACAGTTTAACCGTAATAGTTTTACCGTTATTTATAAAAAAAAGTTATTTCTGTCGCTTTCTATATCCGACAGTTATTCCGTTGTGGGGCGCACAAATAGTTGCGCCGTCGTACGAATATTCCCCGATAACAAGAATATTCCACGACCAAACGAATATTCCCCGACAACAATGAATATTTTATAACCACTTGCTTATTTTGAAATATTTGCACATTTCACCCATAATTTTTCACATTTATCAAATCAACACCTTACTATTTCGAAATAATATATAAAGAAAATTAAGTCTTTATTCATAAAAGTTGGGGTCTTACAACCTCCTCTCTTTATAAAATTTCATCTTCGAAATTGACGTACGTACCTGGTATGTCGAAAAGGTGACGATACCTCGCTTTCATTTCCGATTCCAACTCCTAGGTCATTTCCTCAATTTCATGGTTTCTCCACAAAACTTTAACTTGAGGTATAATTTTCGAGCGTAGGACATGCTCTTCCTATCCAAGATCTTGACAGGTACCTCCTCGTACGTTAAATCTTCGGCTATCTCGTCTGGTTCTAACTCAATAATGTGGTTTAGATCTTTCACATATTTACGAAGCACGGATATGTGAAAAACATTATGAACACGAGACATGCTTGGAGGTAAAGCGAGTCTATAGGCCACCTTTCCTACTAGGTCAAGGATCTCAAATGGACCAATGAATCGTGGATTGAGCTTTCCTCTCTTGCCAAACCTTGTAAATCCCTTCCACGGAGCAACACGTAATAACACATGCTCCCCAACATTAAATTCCACGTCCTTTCGATGAAGATCTGCATAACTCTTTTGTCGATTCTGTGCCATTTGTATACGTTGTCGGATCATTTGGATCTTTTCTGTAGTCATACGTACAAACTCCGGTCCCAATAATGTTGCTTCACCCACCTCATCCCAACATACTGGAGAGCGACACTTTCTCCCATACAATGCCTCGAATGGAGCCACACCTATACTTGCCTGATAACTGTTGTTGTAGGAGAATTCCACCAATGGTAAGTACGTATCCCAACTCTCTTTGAAGTCTAGAACACAGAGTCTCAATGGATCTTCAAGAGTTTGAATAGTCCTTTCTGATTGCCCATCTGTTTGAGGATGATAAGCCGAACTGAATCGTAAATTCGTGCCCATAGCTTTCTGCAAACTGATCCAAAATTGTGAAGTGAATCTTAGGTCACGATCCGAAACTATGGATACTGGCATGCCATGCAATCTCACAATCTCATTCACATACATACGAGCGAGACGTTCAAGGGAATAAGTCTCTCGTATCGGCAAGAAATGAGCAGACTTGGTTAATCTATCAACAATAACCCAAATCGCATCTATGCCTTAAGAAACCTTGGGAAGACCCGTAACGAAATCCATCGTAATGTGTTCCCACTTCCATTTTGGAATCTCAAGTGGTTGCAATGGACCCTTGGGTACTTGATGCTCCGCCTTTACACGTTGACAAGTTAAACATCTCGAAATAAACTCCGCGATCTCTCTTTTCATATTGCTCCACCAAAATGTATGTCGAAGATCACGATACATTTTGGTACTCCCAAGAAGGATTGCAAACAGTGTGTTGTGTGCCTCCATCATAATTCTATGCTTCAAGTCAGAATCGTTAGGAACACAAAGTCTGGAGTTGACTCGAAGTATTCCCTCTTCATCGATTCTTGCTTCTGGAATGGCACCTTCTTGCACCTTCTTCTTCATCTTCATCAGCTCTGGATCTGTAGCTTAAGCAACTTTAACTTTATCAATCAAAGCTGGTTCTACGTGTATACTTGACATCATCTCACTCGTTCCCACATATGATCTTCTACTCAACGCGTCAGCTACCACGTTCGTTTTTCCAGGATGGTATTGAATAGTATGATCGTAATCTTTCAACAGCTCAAGCCAACGTCGTTGCCACATGTTGAGTTCCTTTTGAGTGAAGAAATATTTAAGGCTCTTATGATCCGTATAAATCTCCACTTTCTTCCCGTACAGGTAATGTCTCCAGATCTTCAACGCGAAAACAACAGCTGCCAACTCTAGATTATGAGTAGGATAATTCCTCTCATATTCTTTGAGTTATCGCGAGGCATAGGCTATGACTTTCCCATGTTGCATGAGAACACATACTAACCCTTTGCCTGAAGCATCGCTGTAGATAACAAATCCATCCGAACCAGATGGTATTGTCAGAACAGGTGCCGAGATAAGTCTTCTCTTGAGCTCTTGGAAGCTCTTCTCGCATTCCTCGCTCCAAACGAATTTTGTATCTTTCCGAGTCAACTGAGTTAATGGAGTAGCGATTCGAGAAAATCCCTCTACGAACCTCCGATAATAACCAGCTAAGCCCAGAAAGCTTCGTACTTCGGTCACCGACTTAGGTTGCTCCTAGCTTTGTATTGCTTCAATTTTCGTCAGATCAACAGATACTCCACGTTTGGATACCACGTGCCCAAGAAATGCTACTTCCTCAAGCCAGAACTCGCATTTCTTCAGCTTGGCATATAGCTTGTTCTCACGAAGCTTTTGAAGTACCAGCTTCAAGTGGTGCTCATGATCTTCACGGCTTTTAGAATAGATGAGGATGTCATCAATAAAGACAACAACGAATTGATCCAAATATTCCTTAAATACACGGTTCATCATATCCATGAAAGCAGCAGGAGCATTATTAATCCAAAAGACATGACTAAGAACTCATAATGCTCGTACCGAGTTCTGAAAGCAATCTTTGGAATATCCTCAATTTTAATCTTCAGCTGATGATATCCAAAACGAAGATCGATCTTTGAAAATAATTGTGCTCCTTGCAACTGGTCGAACAGGTCATCAATACGAGGTAGTAGATACCTATTCTTGATGGTGACATGGTTCAACTCCCGATAGTCAATACAAAGTCGCATACTCCCGTCTTTCTTCTTTACGAATAAAACAGGAGCACCCCAAGGAGACGTACTAGGACGAATAAAACCGATGTCTAACAATTCCTGTAATTGGACCTTTAACTCCTGAAGTTCAATAAGAGCCATTCGATATGGGGTTTTAGAAATGGGTTTTGTACCGGGTTCAAGGTCAATAAAGAATTCAACTTCACGTTCTGGGGGTAGACCGAGAAGTTCTTCGGGAAATACATCAGGAAACTTATTAATAACGGAAATATCATTCAAACCTAATGTATTCTAGTTTAGATCAGTGACATGTGCTAAGAAAGCATGACATCCATTTTTCAATAAACGAATAGCTTTGTGACTTTAAATGATATTGACTGATTTTAGTGGTTTGGTGGTTTGGATTCGCACAACAGGTTGATTAGGAATATGAAAACTAACAATCTTACGAAAATAATCAATTTTGGAATGGTAAGTGGTTAACCAGTCAATTCCTAAAATCATGTCAAATGCAAGTATTTTCAAAGATATAAGATCAACAGGTAAGGTAAGGGTACCAATCTGAATCAAGCAAGATTTGTAAACTGTGGATGTAACAAAGGTTTCTCCCAATGGAGTTTCAACAGATAAGTCAAAGTCTAATTTATCAGAAGTCAAGTTCAAACGTTGAGCACAAGCAGGTGAAATAAAAGAATGGGTAGCACCGGTATCTAACAAGGTGTAAACTTCGCAAGAGTTTATGATTAGCTTACCCGTAATCACCTCGTGTGGGTTCCTCGCGTTTTGAGCTGTCACGACAAACGCTCTTCCAGGAATCACCGACTTTGACTTGTCCGAAACCGCCTTTGGAATCCCCACCCCCGCTGGACTTGGTTTTACTATAGGACAATCTCGAGCTATATGTCCTTCTTTTCAGCAGTTATAGCATGCTTTGAATTGTTGTGGCAAGTTTGGGCTGATGTGTCCCTCTTTCCAAGTTGCATAAGGATGGGCTCTTAGAGATATCCGATTATGAATCATATCTAACTTGTCAATCTTGTCTCATGGGTAAAATGACTAAATCTCCTTTTAGTAGAAAAGGAGAAAGAGTTACAGAGTTGTTAGCGTTGGTTCACACAGATGTTTGTGGACCTACAACAACGAATGCACGGGAAGGGTATTCTTATTTTATTACTTTCATTGTTGATCAATCAAGATTTGGATATGTGTATTTAATGAAATACAAATCTGAATCATTTGAAAAGTTCAAAGAGTTTAGAAGTGAAGTAGAGAAACAAACGGGCAGAAGTATTAAGATTCTTCGATCAGATCGAGGTGGAGAATACTTAAGCGGTGAATTTCTCAAATTATCTCAAAGATAACGATACAATCTCACAATGGACTCCACCAGGTACACCACATTCAAATAGAGTATCTGAATGGAGAAATTGAACATTATTGGACATGGTTCGTTCCATGATGAGTTTTACCATCCAATTTCATTCTGGGGTTATGCCCTAGAAGCGGCTGCATATCTACTAAATAAGGTCCCCTCAAAATCCGTCCCAAGACTCCATATGAGATGTGGACAGGGAGGAAATCTGGTCTTAAGCATGTTAAGATTTGGGGATGTCCGGCTTATGTGAAAAAGTTTCAAAATGATAAGCTTGGGACAAGATCTGATAAGTGCACGTTTGTAGGATATCCTAAAGAAATAATTGGGATATTATTTCTACAATCCAACTGAGCAAAAGGGGTTTGTTGCGAAACACGCTGCCTTCTTGGAAAAGGAGTTTATCCTTGAAGGGGCTAGTAAGAGAAAAAATAGATCTTGAAGAAATTCAAGAACCACAAAACACTACAGATCAATTGGATTAACCTGTCCAAGTAGAACACCTACTGTACAACACCCTATTCATAAATCTAGAAGAGTACCGAAGATACCTGAAAGGTATGGATTCGTCATAGAGGATGACGATGAGGTACACGTCATAAATGATGATGATCCATTGAATTACGAACAGGTTATGAGTAATTAAGACTCAGAGAAATGGTAGATGACCATAAAATATAAAATGGATCTTTGAAGCAATGCACAAGACCATTGGGATTTTACTTGCGATTACAGCTTATTATTACTAGATCTGGCAAAATAGAAGTGGAGACGCCTTTCCTCAAATATACATTATTAGAGGAAAATGTATGTATGATACAGCCAGATGGATTTGTTTCAATGGTTGAAGCAAATCATGTATATGAGCTACAATAATCCATTTATGGGTTGTAGATTGTTGTAGCAAGCTTCTCAAAGATGGAACATTCATTTTGATGAGACAATCAAAAGAGTTTAATTTTATCAAAAATAAGAATGAACCTTGTGTGTACAAAAGGGTTAGTGGGAGCGCTGTTTCATTCCTTGTATTATATGTTGATGATATATTACTGATAGGGAATGACATTCCTATGCTACAATAAAGCAAAATAAAGTTGTCTAAACATTCCTCCATGAATGATTTGGGTAGAACATCTTACATTGGGGATATAAATCTATATAGAGAGATTTAAAAGGATGTTCGGCTTAACCCAAGGAACGTATATTCATTAGATGCTAAAGATGTTTAGCGTGGCAACCTCCAAAAAGGTGTTTCATGATGATGAGCCATGGAGTGTATCTCTCTAAAATTATCCTCAATAAAAGAGAGATGGCATGAGTTACTATCATGTATGCAATGAAATATACGAGACTTGATATTGATCAATCAGATTCTGGAGAAGATCACTGTAGGACAGTGATAAACATCCTAAAGTACTTAACTGGCACTAAGGATGTCATCATGACACATGATAGGTCTGAATTAAACTAGAGGACTAAACAGACTCAAGTTTTCAGACTAACCAAGACGACAACAAATCCATTATAGGGTAAGTCGTTACCTTAAAAGGTGGTGCAATGAATTGGAAAGGTTCCAAATAGCAAAAGGTTGCTGGTCTAGTGACAAAGACAAAGTATATAACTGTAAGTGAAGCTACAAGTTGATGTTTCGGATGAAAAGTTCATTACAGAACTAGGAATAGTTCCTATGTCTCATCTTGAATCTAAACATGTGTTGCGGCACTTTGATTAAAGAAATCATTGAAAGAGGAGACGCCACCTTAGAGCGTGTAGACTTTCAAGACAACATTGCAGATCCATTTACTAAAGCTTTAACACAACAGCAGTTTGATCGTCACTTAGAGAAAATGGGTATGAGATACCATGGAGATTGGCTTTAGTGCAAGTGGGAGATTGAAAGTAGTATGCATACAAGCCAATCATGTATGATGATAAAGCATATACTTTAGAGACGATCTTATTTATTTATTAATAAAAGTATTCATTTATTAAAGGCATTTAATTTTCTACATGATGCTATTTTTATAATATATAAATAACCCATAGTTTTAAGCAATGTTTTTAGAATTATGATGTTGATCATGCTAATGAGATCTAAATTCTTAGAAAGCTAAAAACTAAAATATTTCCCAATCGTGGGATTACTAAAAAGGGGATTAGTAAATCCGGATAGATTGGTAAATATGTTGTTTGCTCATTGGATGAGGATGATTGATCTCATGATCATTTATGTGGAGACACTAAAGCAAGTATGTAGGTGCTTATTGGAGAATAAGTTCACTGAACGTGACTCGCTATAGAAAATCTAATGGATTTTTACTTGTCTTTCAATAGGAATTCCTAATGTGATAGTAGTACAAGTGATCCTTGGACTTGATATCATCATAGTATCTTGTGTGAAATGAATTATACTTTGACTTATTCTTTAAGACCCTTAGGGTATATCAAAGGGTATGCTTGGGAGTAATAAGTTACATATGGAGATAATGAATGGTCAATAAAGAATCTACCACTTCTAGTAAAATAAGAGAAATGTCCTATGTGATTCGTTAAATGACAACTCAGTAGTCCTTGGCCAAGGCAGAATGAAATTAGAAAGGAGTTTCTAATTTGTATTATTTGGAGTTGTGCATTTTCTAATCGAAATACATATAATTAAATAAAATAAGACTTGACAGTAATTCCATGTCTTATATTTAATTAAGACATTGTATGGTGGAAAGATTGAATTGTACGATAACTATTTACTCACAAGTTCTTTTATAATTAATGTTGAAATTTATATTATCTGGATTGTCGTTAATCGCTAGGGAGGCTTATCCCTATTGTAGAATAAATATTATTTATTTAAATAAATTATTAGTTTAATTTATTTATTTAATTAAGATTATAATTGTTCTAATTGATTTATTCACAACCGGTTTAATATGGGGAACCTAAAGGGTCACACCATATAAGGAAGAATAATTATTTAAGAAGGTAATGGCACAATCGTAATAATGCATTAAGTGTAATTAATTTAATCTATGGTGATACAATAAATTAAATAGCTTAATGTTTATTATTTAATTTTTAGAAATATTAAATATAAATTAATAAGAGGAGTCTTATTAATATTATTACAATTATTATTATTTTAATTTCTAAAGGAGTTTAGGAATTAATTTAATATTAGTACTCTCATTTATTCCTAATAAGATTAGGAGAAAAATTAATTAAAGAAATTTAATTAATTATTTCCAATGTGGTGGAAAGCCCAAATTAATTAAAAGAGTTTAATTAATTAAATGAAACCCTATGTCTAATATGATTAGAAGGGTTGACCAATATCTATATAAGAGGAGTCTTATAATAGATATCAGTTGATGCAATTCCAATTGTTGGAGAGTACTCATTTTCTATAGAAGATAGAAACCTAGAGTTTAGCCAACCACCCTCCTTCTTGAATAATTTCTATTCCTTGGTGGATCACCTCTAGAGGCCAAACACTTGGGTGGCTAACGTTGATCAAAGGAAGGAATCTAACCCGAAAATTCAAGGAGATCACGAAGAATAATGAGTAGAACTCGTACATGTGGAAGCTTCGTTCTACAAGGGTACGATTCCATAACTTCTTATTTATCGTTTTAATTTAATAATTTGTATAAAGGATGATCCAGGTAATGGTTTTGTAGAAAAATTTTTAAACTCTAATATACCATGCTTCAGCTTATTTTGCAATTTGATTGCGTCACGATTTCGTACAAACCCAACAATACATACATACTTAAGTATAATAATGTGAGCCTAGGAATCCCGATGTTGAGATCCAATGATCGAATCTTGACTTGATTCCCAATATAGACTTGCTTTTGCGATGTAATGTTTAAATAATGCAAAAACATTGTATATGTAATGTTTGGATCTTGAAAACGAATTCGAGGGGTTAGTCCTGAGAGTTCGGATTCAAGATCCCGTGATAGTAAAAACTTTAATTGTGGGTGCTCGGATTCATCGAGATGGCTTTCATGCCCGATGATGATCCGACCCTTTTTAGCGCTTTGTGGCATACATTATCACCCAAAATGATTTTCAAATAAAAAATCACAAAGAGCTTTCATGAAGAATAAAGTAATTTGGGGTAGCTCACCTAATCAACATAAAGGTAAAAGGAAGTATCGAAGTCCTCAATTCCTAGTCAGGCGAAGGATTTGAAAACCTTTTTTCAAAACATCATTTTAATTTCCATATCTTGTTTAAAATGAACTTTTTGTTATATCAAATCCTTCGTACCTAGGTGCAAAAGAGGTACAGCACTAATTTTAAAAAAACATAAATAAAGCCTAGAAAAACTTAAAATAGAAGCACTGAGCACAATAAACACACATACACACACATGTACACACTTTATGCTTAGGAAATTAATAAAATGCGGTAACCGTGTTTTCACGGAAGTCGCGGGGTGCCTAACACCTTCCCCTCGCTTAAGCTAGCCTTTGAATTCTAAAAATTTTGGTTTTAGACCAATGTTACGGAATCACATATTGGATCATATTGCAAAAAACTTCAAAATTTGGATGAGTTGGTACATTAATTTAAACCATACCAACTGGTGGATTTGTCTCATTTGGTCCAATCATCAAAATTAATCAATAAAATCAAACTTTATAAAATAAGTCGACTAATGTCGTTCTTTTCCTTGAAAATCACCTTTTAACAAAACAAATCGACATATCGAAAGATAAAAGGTAGAAGTAAGGAAAACAAGGAAAAATAAATAAAAGAATAAAGATATATTTGATACCCCCAAAATAGGTCCACACCATCTATTCTGAGTAGCCAGAAATACATGGTACAGAATCTAAATAAAAATTTTATATTCCAACTATTACTCTGTCGCGCATAATATGACCACACATAAACTGTGAATAACAATACTCATACTCCTTATCAATGATACGTTACAGAAAGGTACAGTCAATAACTGTTTTAGGAATTAAAATCTTTGGAAAATGCTCAAGAAAACCTTCGTACATGAGAGGCCATGCTACTAAGTTATAATAGATATCATAGGACTTGAGAATTAACCTTGGTTGACCCAATAAACCACAAAGAAGAACGAGAAGATTACTATCTTTTTCATTTCAATAGTGAGTATTCTATTTCCATATAATTATCTCCATTGTCTCAAACTGAGAATTATATTCCAACCATACTCCAAGATTATATACGTAGTGCTCATAGATATAATCAGCAAATGGATGTGCACAACCATGTCTTATAATAACACGAAGTCATATGTGATTAGACATCTTATATGATAGTGGCAACACACCCTTTCAAAGTCGGATTCACCTCACCCTATTTGGTTCACCAAAACCAACTATTAAATAACGTGTAAAATACGACACACACATTTAAAGTTCTCAATATAATTATATCCATACTATTTTATGGGAAACTTCAACAGTTATAGACCATCGTTCTATTTCCCTGTTATCCCCACTAGACCCAGCGACACTCTTATTGCCTGAAAGGAATTGTGAAGCAAAAGGATGAGCACAAATAGCTCAGTAAAGAATATCATGATTAAAGATAATTAAATTATCAATAGCCTTCATCAGTAATAAATCAGATATTTAGAACATATGGTAGAGGATAAAAGCTTTCAACCATAGTTGCAGCGGAACGAACAATCCATTAGAAGAGTCAAATAGACCATAATGTCTATTATCTTCTACATGTTAAAGGTTCACTAACAATATTTTATCCCTGTAACATCAATCAACAGTTCTTGTACACAATCTTATAAATAGTTCATGATCATAAATATGTTGATAAATTCCTCTTCGCACCCAGGACGAAAATAATTTTCATCACCTGTCTTTACCTGTAACACCAAAGATTATGGTTATATTAATTCACAATTCATGTTCATAATCATGTAAATCAACAGTTTCTCCTTGCCACAAAGGCTTAATAGAACTTTCATTCAATGTCCTTACCACAAAGGCTAAAGACACTTAATAATCGTATCGTCTTTACACCCTACACCAAAAAATATTCAAACGTAATAACCATGGTCATGATCATACCAATCAACTATCTATCTTTGCACTGCATGCCAAAGATATTTATTTGTATCATCAGTGGTCATGATCATGCCATACACTTGTCCATCTTTGCACTACAGGCTAAAGATATCAATCAATAATTCATCTTTGCACTACAAGCCAAAGATATCAATCAATAGGTCATCTTTGTGCTACGGGCCAAAGATATCAATCAACAGTTCATATTTACACTACAGGCCAAAGATATCAATCAACAGGTCATCATTGCACTACGGACTAAAGATATCAATCAATAAGTCATCTTTGCACTACGGGCCAAAGATATCAATCAACAGTTCATCTTTGCACTACAGGCCAAAGATATCAATCAACAGGTCATCTTTGCACTACGGTCCAAAGATAACTTTCACTACAATTTAAGTCTGACGATTATGACAATGATATAAGAAATGAATCAAGTGAGATCAAGGACAAATATTAGAGATTTATAATTCAATTTATCAAGAGTTAAATAATGTCCAAATTGTCCACGTGAAGATAAAAACATGGATTCAACTTCAAGCATAAGTTTCATAAAAGATAATTTAGACAAAGAAAAGAAACTAAATTTCGTCGTGAATATTACTCTGGCATGAATAGTACCCAGGATGAAAAGATTAAAATTTCCATAAGAAAGTTCAGATCAATATTTTAGTGAAATTATATTAGATGAAGCGCAAAATTCAAGAAATTTCTAATTATTTCAGGAATTATAGAAACAATATTTACCGTAGTAAGTTTAAATTTGGGAATATAAATTGAAATATTATAACTTTCATAATATGGAATATGAAAGAAAATAATATCCTTTACGAATATTGAAAGAAAATAACATTCTTTACGAAAAAAATAATATCCTTTACCTTAGTAGAATAGTAGTTCTGACTGGAATAACAAAGATTATGTTGAGAAAATCTTGCGCTGTTATCCACACTCAAAATATCCTTATACTCACAAGAAATACGCTTAATATTATAGAGAAAGAATTTTCTGATTCTGGTGTGATTTTCATTTCTTAACTAAGCAACCTATTTATAGGAAAATGTTAGCTCACCATCTCTGACCAAATTTCACATGGTTTGAAAAATAAACCTGCAGTATGCTTATTTTGAAAAATAAGGAGTTCAAAGCAACTTGTCCTTTCCACCCATTCAACCACATGTTTATATATATATATATAATATATTAAAAATATTTATAATTATTAAAAGAATTCACATTCAATTTGCTCTCTCTTCCACCTTATTTTATTTTTAAACCATGAATTTATTATAATAATGTTACCATTTAAAATATAAAATTATACTATTATATTATCACATTATACTATTATAATGTAATATTATAATAATTTATTTGAATAAATATTTTATCGGAGAAGATAAAATGTTAATTTTCAACAAATGTCTCATGCTAAAAATTCTTTCATTTATATCAAAATTGAACAAATATTTACTTATCATATTTATCAATAATTTTTATTTTATCCATTAATTATTATTCACAATTAATATTATAAAATCACAATATTGACAACCAGGTCGTTCCTAAGAAAGAGGGGGCTTTCCGATAAGAATTTCTCCTCATTGGCTCGCAAGTATATAACCTAACCACTTTCCTTGATAGAATTTTCTAGACATTGTCAATAATGCTATCTAATAATATAATTCCAATAATATGAGTGACAATTATTTATTTAATAATGTAAAATACTGTGCAGTGGTTACTGTGACAATTATTGAATCAATAATATAAAATAATATGCAATTATCAATGTAGCAATTATTGAATCAATAATATACAATACTGAACAATAATTACTGTAATAATTATTAACTGAGTGACTTCTTACGTAAGAATCAATAATTAAAAATTACTGTACAATACTATGTGTTACTGTGCAACAACACGTATTATTGTACTTTAACCACCGGGTATTTCAACAGTTTAACAGTAAAAGTTTTGCCGTTATTTTTATAAAAAGGTTACTTCTGTCGCTTTCTATATCCGACAATTATTTCGTTATGGGGTCAACCAATGATTGCGCCGTCGTACGAATATTCCCCGATAAAAAGTATATTCCCCGACCAAACGAATATTCTCCGACACAACGAATATTTTATGACAACTTGCTTATTTTGTAAAATTTGCACATATCACCCTTAACTATAACCTTTTATCAATTTAACCATTTACTGAATAAAATAATAATTATAAGAAAAATTGAATACTTTTATGTCATAAAATTTGGGGTCTTACAATATAAACAAGACTTAAAAATTTTCCCAGCGTCGACAGTCAACTGCAACGATATTCTACCTAATCACAAAACTCAGAGCAAGTCGCAAAGCAATCAGGACTTACTATAGAAGCAGCCAGTACTTGAGAATAAAGTTGAACAACTCACTCAGCAAAAAATGTTATTGACTTTGAAAGGCAACGAGAGTATCAAGAAAACAAAGTAGAGTCTGCAAAGCAAATCCAAGCATCATAAAGCTATCAAGCAGCAGAATAGAAGATGAAGTTATAGTACAAATGATGATACAGAACACAAGTCTACATCTTTCATCATTCTACTATAAGAAGTTAAAAGGATACAAGAACAGAAAGTTTAAAACGATCGTAAGGCTCAATCCTACGATTTTTGCAAAAACAAATCGTAGAGTTTATGTCAGGTCTGACAATGAGACTGATAATTGGAATGTTGCAAGAAGATGATCTCAAGGTATCAGAAGGTGTATTCTTGGAAGAAAACAAAGGTATATCTAATGGGTAGTTAGCCGAAAGCAAGCTGTCTAAAAAGCTAGAAAGGATACTAATTGATGTGACAAGTCCTAAGTCAGAAAGTACACTGACACAAAACCTCAGAAAGTCAACATCAGAGATATCAAAGTATCTAAGCATTAAATGCTCCAACGGATACTTCTCAACGGGAAGATTTCTAAGAAGTATAAATGGCAGTATCATTCAAAGAAGAAGGATGATGATGATGAGCACTGAACGTCAATACATAAGAAGAATCATCATCAGAAGATGAACATCAAGCTAAACAAGAGAAAACGTAGTGTAAGGAAAACTCTATGAATACAGAAATGTTCAAAGCTGCCAAGACCATAAAGAGAAAGAGATTAAAGTTAATCTTGGCATCTCTTCAACAGATACAAAGGCTGATGAATACAAAGGAAGGTCAGAGCCGCAAAGCCAGAAACCAAAAGAGATAAAAAGCTCTAAAGAAGGAGCGAAATTCGTAGAGCCAATGAAATGGAGGACATAGTAGAGCTAAAGGTCCAATCATGAGGAAGCCATGCATTTGATGGTGATGAAGTGAACGTGGAAGATCAGAAGGAAAATCTCAAGGCAACATTATACACTTCATCATGAACACTCAGAATCAACAAGCTG
Source organism: Panax stipuleanatus (assembly GCA_020205555.1). Lineage (NCBI taxonomy): Eukaryota > Viridiplantae > Streptophyta > Magnoliopsida > Apiales > Araliaceae > Panax > Panax stipuleanatus. The sequence goes on from CM035126.1 coordinate 65,971,582, forward strand.
AAGACGTAGAGCACAAGTCTACGATCCTGAGATTATTCAATGTTGCCAAGCACAAAATAAAAGAGCTTAAGTGAACAGCTTAGTAGCACATCAACATTGATCATGAGTAGCTGCTAACAATAAGAAGAAGTCAAGCTTCGACAACAGAGTTCAGCAAACAACAAGAAGATGATCAACAATTCTTCTAAGTACCAAAAGATGAAGCGCATTCAAGTCATCTTAGCAGCACCTCAGCTAAACTTCAATAACAAAAAGAAAGGTCAGAGGAGCCTGGTCTATGTGACAGAAATAGGGTCAGAGGATCCTGGTCTTGAGGACCCAATTGGGGTCAGAGGATCTTGGTCTTAGTGACCAAAGCAGGGTCGGTGGATCCTTATCCTAAGGACTTAATATCCAAGTCTGCTGGGCTTGAAGAGGTCTTTGTGTCCTTGTCGATTGAGACTAAAATATCCAAGTTTGATGGGCTTGAAGAGATCTTTATGTCCTTGTCGATTGAGACTAAAATAGCTAAGTCTGCTGGGCTTGATGAGGGCAGCGTGTCCTGGTCTTGGTGGCCGAATCCTTTAATGGATATCCTACTCATTAAGTATAATAGTGGAGTAGGAGTTGTTTAGTCTCCGAACCATATAAAACCCCTTGTGGCTTTTACATTCTGCACTTTAAATTCTGCAAACTATAAATTGCTATATATGTTATGTGTTTGATCACTTATATAACTTATTTTAAGAACTGAGATTTCTCTGTAAATTTTTAAAGGGAGTTTTCAAACTTATATTCCGCTACGTATAAATAATCTTAACTAATTAATTATTTGGTAACTCTCAAATAAGAAATTATGGAAGAATATTAAAGATCTATTCACCCCCCCCCCCCTTCTAGATCTATTGTGTGCCTTTGGGAAATAATAGATTCTTAATTGGATTATATTTTTACCAAGCTACAGAGAGGCTATAAAATACACATTAAAAAAGCTGATGAAAGAGGACTAACCCTAGATACATAAAGCCTTAAAGTTATATCAGATCTGAAGAGGAAAAAGGAGGAGATCATTTTCTATTTAGGAACTTTCCAGAGAAGATAGAAGAGGAGTGAAGATTAAGAGCTGGAGTATTCAAGTGGAAGCCGTGCTACAGATTCTTTCTCTTACCCTTCTTTTATAGTCTTGTACTTTAAAATTGTAAGACCCCGAATTTTATGAAATAAAAATATTCAATTTTCTTATAATTATTATTCTATTCAGTAAATGGTTAAATTGATAAAAGATTAAAGTTAAGGGTGATATGTGCAAATTTTACAAAGTAAGCAAGTTGTCATAAAATATTTGTTGTGTCGGGGAATATTCGTTTGTTCGGAGAATATTTTTTTTGTCGGAGAATATTCATACGACGGCGCAATCATTGGTTGACCCCATAACAAAATAACTGTCGGATATAGAAAGCGACAGAAGTAACCTTTTTATAAAATAACGACAAAACTTTTACCGTTAAACTGTTAAAATACCTGGTGATAAAAGAATAGTAATACATATTGTTTCACGGTAACACACGGTATTGCACAGTAATTCTAATTATTGATTCTTACGTAAGAAGTCATTCATTCAATAATTGTTACAGTACTTACTATTCAACATCTTATATTATTGATTCAATAATTACTACATTGATAATTGCATAATATTTTATATTATTGATGCAATAATTGCTACATTGATAATTTCATAATATTTTATTATTGATTCAATAATTATCACAATAACCACTGCACAGTATTTCACATTATTAAATCAATAAGTTATATTATTTAAATGATATTATTAGATAGCATTATTGAAAATATCTAGAAAGTTCTGTCGAGGAAAGGGGTTAGGTTATATAATTGCGCGCCAATGAAGATAAATTCTTATTGGAAAGCCCCCTCTTTCCTAGAAACGACCTGGTTGTCAATATTGTGATTCTGTAATACTAATTGTGAATAATAATTATAGGGGATGGTGATCTCTCTGAGAAGAAGATCAACAGCACCCACCGGCGAGGAAGGAGCCGGACCTCAACAGTCAACAGTCAGACGACGCTGGCCCCCAAGGTCCCACATATAGGGGATGGTGATCTCTCTGAGAAGAAGATCAACAGCACCCACCGGCGAGGAAGGAGCCGGACCTCAACAGTCAACAGTCAGACGACGCTGGCCCCCAGGGTCCCACAGTCATCGTTGAAATATTAACTAACGGCTTCACTGGTGTTCTTCGTTCTTGGTGGGAAAAACACCTAGACGAAGATGCAAGGAACTCTATAGTTCATGCTTACCAGCTTGATGACAATGGTCACCCTATTTTTAGAGAAGATATGGGTTTTGGTGTTCCTGATGGTATTAACACATTAATTTTTACTATAATAAAACATTTTATTGGAACTCCTAGTAACATCACTGAAAGGATTCATGACCAATTAAGTAATCTTACTTGTCCTACTCTAAGTGATTTTAGGTGGTACAAAGATGTTTTTATCTCCCGCGTTATGTTACGCAGTGACAGCAACAAACCTTTCTGGACAGAAAAGTTTGTTAATGGTCTCCCTTCCTTATTTGCTCACAAGGTTAGAGAAGAGCTTAGTAAAATCCTTGGGTATATTGATTATGATAACCTGACTTATGGTGATATAATCAGTTATATTCAAAAAATAGGCTTAAAAATGTGTATTGATTTTAAAATTGCTAAACAAGCTGCTAAAGATAAGAAGAAAGCTAAGTATGAGCTTGGTACCTTTTGTGAACAATATGGTTTGCCCCCTATTGCTCCTTCTAGGAGAAAACATAGGAAAAGGCAAATCGAAAGTCACAAAAAACGAAAGCATCATAAGAAGCGTTCTATTCAGAATAATAATAAAGAAAGCTATTATGAAAAACCTAAGTCAAAAAGATCACGTAATAAAAAGTCTTCTTCTAAACCTAATAATAAGAGTTCTATTACCTGTTTTAATTGCGGTAAAAAGGGTCATTATAAAAGTGAGTGTAAGTTAAAACAAAAATTAAGTCAATTAAATATCTCCACTGAAGATACTGAAAAATTTTTTAGAGTTAATAAGAATCCAGACTGATAATGATAATGATCACTCTGATATTCCTTATTCCTCTAATAATGATGATAACAGTCCTACTCCTAGTGAAGATAATGAAGTCACTCTTTGTACTGATAATTGTAGATCGGATTGCTGTAAAACTATTAACGTACTTAGCAAAGAGGATCAAGAGAGTTCTTTGCTGATTGAGTTAATTAGCAAACTTACAGATGAAGATTTAAAATTACAGTATATGAAACAATTAAAAGACTTATTTTCTAAAAACATTTCGGGTAAAAATAAGATAATAAAAGGAAAAGAGAAACCTGTTATTAGTCTTAATAAAACCCTTGAGAGATTTAAAGTTGCTGAGAGAGAAATTACTCTCCCAGAACTAAATCAGGAAGTCAATAAGCTTAAGAAAGAAATTTCTAGTCTCAAGAGTGAAATTTCGGACTTAAGAAGTGATATCACTACTTTGGCTGCCAAAGGTTCAGAACTTCATATTTCTGATTCTTCAGATAATGAAGATCAACCTGAAACTTCAGGAGTCAAAGATGATGAGTCTCTCTTAATGGTTCAAGGAAATTCTTTAAAAAGATTAAAGGATATAACCATCCAAAAGTGGTATATTTTAGTTCGTTTAATGGTTGACGGAACTTTCGCTATTCAACTTCCTGCTCTAGTTGATACTGGTGCAGATCTTAACTGCATACAGGAAGGTTTAGTCCCTACTAAGTTCTATGTCAAAACCAGTGAGCGTTTAAACTCACTGTTAAATGGTATCAGAGCCATGCGGTGTTGTCTCTTGGTGTCACTGTTAGTTCTCCAGTCAAACACAGAGGTCTGAGTTAAAACTTTGTTTTTACTTCTTCTTTAGATTTCTGTTGCTCCGTCCTTAGAGCACCTAGTTTAAGTCACCTAAGCTCTTACTGTAGAACACCCCGGATCGCCATAGGTCCCGTTGAGCCGTTGTAAGTCTCAAGAGTGTGAGCAGTTTAGGCAAAAAGGGAATCACTAGATCCAAGGGTATGCGTCTGCATAAGGTAAGAAGGGTATGTACTTAAGCGACTTTGGTCTGTCTTTAAGTGGAATGTCAACAGATCTAGAGATTAGGTTTGAACAAAGTTAAAACGAAGTAGACTGTTTAGATCGAGTTCATCAGTTAGTCAAGAGTCAGCCGTGTGATCCTTGTATCAGACACAGTCTGATCAGTTTTTCTAAAAAAATTTACATAAAATTTTTGAAATCTACAGTCGGTGACCAAAATTTCGGTGAAATTTTTTCTCCTTTCTTAAAATTAAACATAATTTTTGGGGGGAAAAAGGATTGAATCCCTAGATTTTTTTCTGGGGTCGAAGTATAGGGGATGGTGATCTCTCTGAGAAGAAGATCAACAGCACCCACCGGCGAGGAAGGAGCCGGACCTCAACAGTCAACAGTCAGACGACGCTGGCCCCCAGGGTCCCACAGTCATCGGATGCTCCAGATACAATCAGTGCGTCCGACAAAGTCAAAAGTAAAGGACAACTTTACTTTAGTAAAAGTAATTTACTTAAGTAAAAGTAAATGTAATTACTTTAACTTTAGTTAAATGTTTTTAACTTTAGTTAAAGTAATTACATTTACTTTTACTTAAGTAAATTACTTTTACTAAGTAAAAGTAATTTACTTAAGTAAAAGTTGTCCTTTACTTTTGACTTTGTCGGACGCACTGATTGTATCTGGAGCATCCGATGACTGTGGGACCCTGGGGGCCAGCGTCGTCTGACTGTTGACTGTTGAGGTCCGGCTCCTTCCTCGCCGGTGGGTGCTGTTGATCTTCTTCTCAGAGAGATCACCATCCCCTATATTACTTTTGACTTTGTCGGACGCACTGATTGTATCTGGAGCATCCGATGACTGTGGGACCCTGGGGGCCAGCGTCGTCTGACTGTTGACTGTTGAGGTCCGGCTCCTTCCTCGCCGGTGGGTGCTGTTGATCTTCTTCTCAGAGAGATCACCATCCCCTATTTTCCATTTAACAGCGGACGAAAAGTTTAAATAAAACTTTAAACTTAAAACAATTTTGAAACTTAAAGAAGATGATCGGTGAATCGGTGAAGTAATCTCTTTCATTAAATATAAACATTTGGGAAAGGATTACATCGTATCCTGGATCTATTTACAAAGGGAAGAAGAAGTACAGGAACTTCTTCTTCTTCTAACTAGAGAGAAGGTAGAGAGAAGGGGGAGAGAAGGAGAGAGAACCTCTGATGAGGCTAAATGGTTTACATTTCTAAGCCTAAGGAACTCTAACACTTGAGTTCCTTTAAATAGAACTAAAGTTACCGGTTTATATTTACCGAAGTAACTTTTACATTTACTTAAAGTTAAAAGTAAAAACATTTAACTAAAGTAAGAAACATTTAACTTAAGTTAAAAACATTTAACTTAGGTTAAAAGTAAATTACTTTTACATTTACTAAAGGTAAAGTAAAAATATTTAACTAAAGTAAGAAACATTTAACTTAAGTTAAAAACATTTAACTTAGGTTAAAAGTAAATTACTTTTACATTTACTAAAGGTAAAGTAAAAACATTTAACTAAAGTTAAAAATATTTAACTAAAGTTAAAGTATTTACATTTTCTTTTACTTAAGTAAATTACTTTTACTAAAGTAAAGTTGTCCTTTACTTTTGACTTTGTCGGATGCATTGATTGCATCTGATGATGACTGGGGCATCCGATGACTGTCGGACCCTGGGGGGCCAGCGTCGTCTGACTGTGGACTGTTGACTGTTGAGGTCCGGCTCCTTCCTCGCCGGTGGGTGCTGTTGATCTTCTTCTCAGAGAGATCACCATCCCCTATACTTCGACCCCAAAAAAAAATCCAGGGATTCAATCCTTTTTCCCCCAAAAAATTATGTTTAATTTTAAGAAAGGAGAAAAAATTTCACCGAAATTTTTGGTCACCGACTGTAGATTTCAAAAATTTTATGTAAATTTTTTTAGAAAAACTGATCAGACTGTGTCTGATACAAGGATCACACGGCTGACTCTTGACTAACTGATGAACTCGATCTAAACAGTCTACTTCGTTTTAACTTTGTTCAAACCTAATCTCTAGATCTGTTGACATTCCACTTAAAGACAGACCAAAGTCGCTTAAGTACATACCCTTCTTACCTTATGCAGACGCATACCCTTGGATCTAGTGATTCCCTTTTTGCCTAAATTGCTCACACTCTTGAGACTTACAACGGCTCAACGGGACCTATGGCGATCCGGGGTGTTCTACAGTAAGAGCTTAGGTGACTTAAACTAGGTGCTCTAAGGACGGAGCAACAGAAATCTAAAGAAGAAGTAAAAACAAAGTTTTAACTCAGACCTCTGTGTTTGACCGGAGAACTAACAGTGACACCAAGAGACAACACCGCATGGCTCTGATACCATTTAACAGTGAGTTTAAACGCTCACTGGTTTTGACATAGAACTTAGTAGGGACTAAACCTTCCTGTATGCAGTTAAGATCTGCACCAGTATCAACTAGAGCAGGATGTTGAATAGCGAAAGTTCCGTCAACCATTAAACGAACTAAAATATACCACTTTTGGATGGTTATATCCTTTAATCTTTTTAAAGAATTTCCTTGAACCATTAAGAGAGACTCATCATCTTTGACTCCTGAAGTTTCAGGTTGATCTTCATTATCTGAAGAATCAGAAATATGAAGTTCTGAACCTTTGGCAGCCAAAGTAGTGATATCACTTCTTAAGTCCGAAATTTCACTCTTGAGACTAGAAATTTCTTTCTTAAGCTTATTGACTTCCTGATTTAGTTCTGGGAGAGTAATTTCTCTCTCAGCAACTTTAAATCTCTCAAGGGTTTTATTAAGACTAATAACAGGTTTCTCTTTTCCTTTTATTATCTTATTTTTACCCGAAATGTTTTTAGAAAATAAGTCTTTTAATTGTTTCATATACTGTAATTTTAAATCTTCATCTGTAAGTTTGCTAATTAACTCAATCAGCAAAGAACTCTCTTGATCCTCTTTGCTAAGTACGTTAATAGTTTTACAGCAATCCGATCTACAATTATCAGTACAAAGAGTGACTTCATTATCTTCACTAGGAGTAGGACTGTTATCATCATTATTAGAGGAATAAGGAATATCAGAGTGATCATTATCATTATCAGTCTGGATTCTTATTAACTCTAAAAATTTTTCAGTATCTTCAGTGGAGATATTTAATTGACTTAATTTTTGTTTTAACTTACACTCACTTTTATAATGACCCTTTTTACCGCAATTAAAACAGGTAATAGAACTCTTATTATTAGGTTTAGAAGAAGACTTTTTATTACGTGATCTTTTTGACTTAGGTTTTTCATAATAGCTTTCTTTATTATTATTCTGAATAGAACGCTTCTTATGATGCTTTCGTTTTTTGTGACTTTCGATTTGCCTTTTCCTATGTTTTCTCCTAGAAGGAGCAATAGGGGGCAAACCATATTGTTCACAAAAGGTACCAAGCTCATACTTAGCTTTCTTCTTATCTTTAGCAGCTTGTTTAGCAATTTTAAAATCAATACACATTTTTAAGCCTATTTTTTGAATATAACTGATTATATCACCATAAGTCAGGTTATCATAATCAATATACCCAAGGGTTTTACTAAGCTCTTCTCTAACCTTGTGAGCAAATAAGGAAGGGAGACCATTAACAAACTTTTCTGTCCAGAAAGGTTTATTGCTGTCACTGCGTAACATAACGCGGGAGATAAAAACATCTTTGTACCACCTAAAATCACTTAGAGTAGGACAAGTAAGATTACTTAATTGGTCATGAATCCTTTCAGTGATGTTACTAGGAGTTCCAATAAAATGTTTTATTATAGTAAAAATTAATGTGTTAATACCATCAGGAACACCAAAACCCATATCTTCTCTAAAAATAGGGTGACCATTGTCATCAAGCTGGTAAGCATGAACTATAGAGTTCCTTGCATCTTCGTCTAGGTGTTTTTCCCACCAAGAACGAAGAACACCAGTGAAGCCGTTAGTTAATATTTCAACGATATCAGGCTGAGTAAGACTGCTAAACGCTGTAATATAACTATTAGCTACCATAGACAAATGGTTCATTTTAGTGAGAATTTGATGCTCACTAAAACCATCAATGTTCCATTCATAAATTTTATTAGAAGAAACAGAAAATTGATTATCTAGATTTTTCTCCTCATACTGAAGATCAGGGGGAGTAGGTCTAGTATACCAATTTTTTGTTATACTCGTATTATTGAAGGTTAATTTATTTAATTGTTCAGTGATGTCAGGAATAGAAGCGATCTCAGAAAACTCTTCTGAGGCACTATTGCTTTCATCGTCCGATTCATGGATCTGATCAATGATGGCAACAGTTCCACTAGCTTCACCTGAACTGGAACCAATTTTTTTAATTAGTTTATCTATGCTTTTAACTAAATCAGAGTCTTTACTTGGCAATCCCTTTCCATCTCTGTTATCAGGGAGAGTAAGTAAAGGTTGATCTAATTTCTTTTCGGGATTTTTAACTAAAGCATTATCAAATTTTTCTTCAATTTTATCTAATTGTTTACCTAAAGTGGTCAAATATTGATTAGTGAAATTATTTTGTTCAATAATCTTTTTATCATCAGTTTTTCCATCAGCAACCTTGAAGGGGCTGGCAGTAACTGAGGTATTCTTGACCTGTAAAAGAACAGTTTCTAACGGAGGATGAGAAGCCAAAATTTTTGACTTATCTTCTTTCGTCCACTGGCTTTTAGTAAGAACTTTGCATTGTGAATGATATTTATCATACCAATCATAAAATGTAAGGTTCTCTCTATTAAGTTTAACATATTTTTTCCAATTATGAACGATTTTATCGCGATCATGTTTATCGTAATTATTACGAAAAGCATGTCGTTTATCTCGATTAGATTTGGAATTAAAATCTGCAACCAGACTATCCCAATCTAATTTATTAACTTTTGTTATAACTCTCAACTGGTGATTAACCGGAGCATCGAAATCAGAGGGTGTAGGACCTACAGAAACTGTAGGAGACACATCATCTTGCTCTTCTTCAGCATGAAAGGCTGGATTATAACAAGGATAACTTGTCTGCCCTTGATTCAAAACACCTTTCATTTTAATATCAGGAATAGAAAAATCACTTAATACTTCGGTATCTCTTCTAGAAACAGAAGGAACTGAAGAATTAGTAAACTCTTCTATAATCAAAGGTCTTTGAGTACGTTCAAAGCTGATTCGAACCGTACCATCAGAAAATTGTTTAATATTTTCTAAGTTTAATAAATTATTATTAATAGGTTTTTGTGGAATTTCCTGAGGGAGAATCCACTGACTAGGTAACGTAATATCTTTCCAAAGAATAGTCTTCGGGGTTTGAATATTAGCGTTACTAGTACTGCTTTGAATTAGAACAGTATGGTCTTTAGGACTTTTATTAAGAGCATGAATGTTCAAATTAGTTTTTATGACTTTATAATAAATCCTGTATATTAAAGCTAGAGGTTGAGAACCCTCAATCATCTGAGTTATCTCACCAGCAGTTTTAATATTCAGAGTTAAGGCTTTTAACAAATTAATATCAGAAAGACTCAATGGAAGATCAGGAAAGCAATTGAAATGGATAGGACCATCATGCAAACTTGATTCCATGATACCAATTATGCTAGGGGCATAATTAAGATATCGAGCATCTCTTAAGCATAAAAAGACACTTGAGTTTATTCCTTTAATGGACAAAGGTTTAACCGCAACTTGAACTAAACTAATATGAATAAAATTATAACCTTTCTTTCTATGTTTATTAACAACATCAGGAGAAAGAAGACTACAATTTTCATATTCTTTGTTAATAGCGTAAACACGTTCAACAGTTTTAACATTATAATCAGTCTTAAAATTATCTATAAAGGTTGACTGGTAGATCTCCTTCGGGGAAACACTAGGTATGTTCCAATTACTAAGGGTTTGACTAATGTTTTCATAACTATGTTCTTCTTGATTAACTATGTTTGGAACAGGAGGAAGAGAAGATCTATTACTAACCGAAGAACTCGATCTAAATAATCTACTCATAAATAAAAACTAAAGTTTTTAACCAATCTATGTTCTTCCGTACATACCCCTTTCTTTGCTTAACATAGACACATACCCTAACACCTAGTGATTCCCAGAAAGCCAAAACTGCTCACACACTCGAGACTTACAAAGACTGGACAGGGACCTATGACGATGGAGGGTGGTCTATACAAAGAGATTAGGTGACTTCGTGAACACAGAAAGACAGAAAACTTTATGATTTTTAAAAATGACAAGACGAAAAAGATCAAGAACAACGTTTAGTAAATAAATAACTCATGGCTTTGATACCAAAAGGCGGAAGCATAAGAGGATAAGAAAGAAGAGTGGCGCATATACAAAGCTGAATAACAACTATAGCAAAACTATAAGAAATTAAAGCAGCAGTTCATAAGAACAAACAAGTTTTTAAATAAAATAAAACTTTTATTGAACTTTGAAATAATACTTTACTTTAGTAAAAGTAATTTACTTAAGTAAAAGAAAATGTAAATACTTTAACTTTAGTTAAATGTTTTTAACTTTAGTTAAATGTTTTTACATTTTCTTTTACTTAAGTAAATTACTTTTACAAAAGTAAAGTTGTCCTTTACTTTTGACTTTGTCGGATGCATTGATTGCATCTGATGATGACTGGGGCATCCGATGACTGTGGGACCCTGGGGGGCCAGCGTCGTCTGACTGTGGACTGTTGACTGTTGAGGTCCGGCTCCTTCCTCGCCGGTGGGTGCTGTTGATCTTCTTCTCAGAGAGATCACCATCCCCTATAACTGTTGAGGTCCGGCTCCTTCCTCGCCGGTGGGTGCTGTTGATCTTCTTCTCAAAGAGATCACCATCCCCTATAACTGGGGCATCCGATGACTGTGCGTCGTCTGACTGTGGACTGTTGACTGTTGAGGTCCGGCTCCTTCCTCGCCGGTGGGTGCTGTTGATCTTCTTCTCAGAGAGATCACCATCCCCTATATTGTCCTTTACTTTTGACTTTGTCGGATGCATTGATTGCATCTGATGATGACTGGGGCATCCGATGACTGTGGGACCCTGGGGGGCCAGCGTCGTCTGACTGTGGACTGTTGACTGTTGAGATCCGGCTCCTTCCTCGCCGGTGGGTGCTGTTGATCTTCTTCTCAGAGAGATCACCATCCCCTATATGTTGACTGTTGAGGTCCGGCTCCTTCCTCGCCGGTGGGTGCTGTTGATCTTCTTCTCAGAGAGATCACCATCCCCTATAGTTACTTTTACTAAAGTAAAGTTGTCCTTTACTTTTGACTTTGTCGGATGCATTGATTGCATCTGATGATGACTGGGGCATTCGATGACTGTGGGACCCTGGGGGGCCAGCGTCGTCTGACTGTGGACTGTTGACTGTTGAGGTCCGGCTCCTTCCTCGCCGGTGGGTGCTGTTGATCTTCTTCTCAGAGAGATCACCATCCCCTATATGACTGGGGCATCCGATGACTGTGGGACCCTGGGGGGCCAGCGCGTCTGATGTGGACTGTTGACTGTTGAGGTCCGGCTCCTTCCTCGCCGGTGGGTGCTGTTGATCTTCTTCTCAGAGAGATCACCATCCCTATACTTTTGACTTTGTCGGATGCATTGATTGCATCTGGATGACTGGGGCATCCGAACTGTGGGACCCTGGGGGGCCAGCGTCGTCTGACTGTGGACTGTTGACTGTTGAGGTCCGGCCTTCCTCGCCGGTGGGTGCTGTTGATCTTTTCTCAGAGAGATCCCATCCCTATACTGTGATGTTGAGGTCTGGCTCCTTCCTCGCCGGGGGTGCTGTTGATCTTCTTCTCAGAGAGATCACCATCCCCTATATGCATCTGATGATGACTGGGGCATCGATGACTGTGGGACCCTGGGGGGCCAGCGCGTTGACTGTGGACTGTGATGAGGTCCGGTCCTTCCTCGCCGGTGGGTGCTGTTGATCTTCTTCTCAGAGAGATCACCATCCCCTATATGACTGTTGAGGTCCGGCTCCTTCCTCGCCGGTGGGTGCTGTTGATCTTCTTCTTAGAGAGATCACCATCCCCTATACATCTGATGATGACTGGGGCATCCGATGACTGTGGAACCCTGGGGGGCCAGCGTCGTCTGACTGTGGACTGTTGACTGTTGAGGTCCGGCTCCTTCCTCGTCGGTGGGTGCTGTTGATCTTCTTCTCAGAGAGATCACCATCCCCTATACTTCGACCCCATTGCATCTGATGATGACTGGGGCATCCGATGACTGTGGGACCCTGGGCGGCCAGCGTCGTCTGACTGTGGACTGTTGACTGTTGAGGTCCGGCTCCTTCCTCGCCAGTGGGTGCTGTTGATCTTCTTCTCAGAGAAAGGATTACATCGTATCTGGTTCTATTTACAAAGGGAAGAAGAAGTACAGGAACTTCTTCTTCTTCTAACTAGAGAGAAGGTAGAGAGAAGGGGGAGAGAAGGAGAGAGAACCTCAGATGAGGCTAAATGGTTTACATTTCTAAGCCTAAGGAAACTCTAACACTTGAGTTCCTTTAAATAGAACTAAAGTTACCGGTTTATATTTACCGAAGTAACTTTTACATTTACTTAAGGTTAAAAGTAAAAACATTTAACTAAAGTAAGAAACATTTAACTTAAGTTAAAAACATTTAACTTAGGTTAAAAGTAAATTACTTTTACATTTACTAAAGGTAAAGTAAAAACATTTAACTAAAGTTAAAAACATTTAACTAAAGTTAAAGTAATTACATTTACTTTTACTTAAGTAAATAACTTTTACTAAAGTAAAGTTGTCCTTTACTTTTTGACTTTGTCGGACGCACTGATTGCATCTGACGATGACTGGTGTCGGATGCGTTGATTGCATCTGGAGCATCCGATGACTGTGGGACCCTAGGGGCCAGCGTCGTCTGACTGTTGACTGTTGAGGTCCGGCTCCTTCCTCGCCGGTGGGTGCTGTTGATCTTCTTCTCAGAGAGATCACCATCCCCTATACTTCGACCCCAAAAAAAAATCCAGGGATTCAATCCTTTTTCCCCCCAAAATTATGTTTAATTTTAAGAAAGGAGAAAAAAATTCACTGAAATTTTTGGTCACCGACTGTTAATTTCAAAAAAATTTATGTAAAATTTTTTAGAAAAACTGATCAGACTGTGTCTGATACAAGGATCACACGGCTGACTCTTGACTAACTGATGAACTCGATCTAAACAGTCTACTTCGTTTTAACTTTGTTCAAACCTAATCTCTAGATCTGTTGACATTCCACTTAAAGACAGACCAAAGTCGCTTAAGTACATACCCTTCTTACCTTATGCAGACGCATACCCTTGGATCTAGTGATTCCCTTTTTGCCTAAACTGCTCACACTCTTGAGACTTACAACGGCTCAACGGGACCTATGGCGATCCGGGGTGTTCTACAGTAAGAGCTTAGGTGACTTAAACTAGGTGCTCTAAGACGGAGCAACAGAAATCTAAAGAAGAAGTAAAAACAAAGTTTTAACTCAGACCTCTGTGTTTGACCGGAGAACTAACAGTGACACCAAGAGACAACACCGCATGGCTCTGATACCATTTAACAGCGGACGAAAAGTTTAAATAAAACTTTAAACTTAAAATAATTTTGAAACTTAAAGAAGATGACCGGTGAATCGGTAAAGTAATCTCTTTCTTGTATTTATAAACATTTGAGAAAGGATTACATCGTATCTGGATCTATTTACAAAGGGAAGAAGAAGTACAGGAACTTCTTCTTCTTCTAACTAGAGAGAAGGTAGAGAGAAGGGGGAGAGAAGGAGAGAGAACCTCAGATGAGGCTAAATGGTTTACATTTCTAAGCCTAAGGAAACTCTAACACTTGAGTTCCTTTAAATAGAACTAAAGTTACCGGTTTATATTTACCGAAGTAACTTTTACATTTACTTAAGGTTAAAAGTAAAAACATTTAACTAAAGTAAGAAACATTTAACTTAAGTTAAAAACATTTAACTTAGGTTAAAAGTAAATTACTTTTACATTTACTAAAGGTAAAGTAAAAACATTTAACTAAAGTTAAAAACATTTAACTAAAGTTAAAGTAATTACATTTACTTTTACTTAAGTAAATAACTTTTACTAAAGTAAAGTTGTCCTTTACTTTTTGACTTTGTCGGACGCACTGATTGCATCTGACGATGACTGGTGTCGGATGCGTTGATTGCATCTGGAGCATCCGATGACTGTGGGACCCTGGGGGCCAGCGTCGTCTGACTGTTGACTGTTGAGGTCCGGCTCCTTCCTCGCCGGTGGGTGCTGTTGATCTTCTTCTCAGAGAGATCACCATCCCCTATACTTCGACCCCAAAAAAAAATCCAGGGATTCAACTCTCTTGCCTTCTCTCTTAGATATGATAAGCTTCTATAATCGAGTCAATTTGTTGTAAGTAACCAAGTTATTTGTTTGTAATTATTTCAAAGTTCAATAAAAGTTTTATTTTATTTAAAAACTTGTTTGTTCTTATGAACTGCTGCTTTAATTTCTTATAGTTTTGCTATAGTTGTTATTCAGCTTTGTATATGCGCCACTCTTCTTTCTTATCCTCTTATGCTTCCGCCTTTTGGTTATAGGGGATGGTGATCTCTCTGAGAAGAAGATCAACAGCACCCACCGGCGAGGAAGGAGCCGGACCTCAACAGTCAACAGTCAGACGACGCTGGCCCCCAGGGTCCCACAATCATCGGATGCTCCAGATACAATCAGTGCGTCCGACAAAGTCAAAAGTAAAGGACAACTTTACTTTAGTAAAAGTAATTACATTTACTTTTACTTAAGTAAATTACTTTTACTAAAGTAAAGTTGTCCTTTACTTTTGACTTTGTCGGACGCACTGATTGTATCTGGAGCATCCGATGACTGTGGGACCCTGGGGGCCAGCGTCGTCTGACTGGTGACTGTTGAGGTCCGGCTCCTTCCTCGCCGGTGGGTGCTGTTGATCTTCTTCTCAGAGAGATCACCATCCCCTATAACCAAAAGGCGGAAGCATAAGAGGATAAGAAAGAAGAGTGGCGCATATACAAAGCTGAATAACAACTATAGCAAAACTATAAGAAATTAAAGCAGCAGTTCATAAGAACAAACAAGTTTTTAAATAAAATAAAACTTTTCACATTATATTATAATAGTATAATGTGATAATATAATAGTATAATTTTATAATTTAAATGGCAACATTATTATAATAAATTCATAGTATAAAAATAAAATGAGGTGGAAGAGAGAAAATTGAATTTAATTCTTTTTAATAATTATGAATGTTTTAATATATATATATATATATATATATATATAAACATGTGGTTGGTGGAGAATTGGATGTTGGTCCTTTGAGGTGTGCTGAAGGTTTTCAAAAGTGTAGTGCTGGAGAATCATCCGTGTGAAATTTGGTCAGAGATGGTGTGCTAGCATTTTCCTATAAATAAGTTGCTTAGTTAAGAAATAAAAATCACACCAGAATTAGAAAATTCTACCAGAATTAGAAAATTCTTTCTCTATACTATTGAGCGTATTTTTTGTGAGTATAAAGATATTTTGAGTGTGGATAACAGTGCAAGATTTTCTCAACATAATTTCCGATATTCCAGTCAGATCTAGTATTTTACTAAGGTAAAGGATATTATTTTTCTCGTAAAGGATGTTGTTTTCGTTCAATATTCGTAAGGAATATTATTTTCTTCCATACTCTATAGTATGTAAGCAATATTATTTCGTTTCATATTCTTAAATTTAAACTTACTATGGTAAGTATTGCTTCTATAATTCCTGAAATGATTAGAAATTGCTTAAGATTTTCGCTTTATCTAATATCATTTCACTGGAATATTGATCTGAACTTTCTTATGGAAATTTTAATCTTTTCATCAGGGGTACTATTTATGCCAGAGTTCTATTCATTCAGGGTACTATTCATATCAGAGTACTATTTATCCGGGGTATTATTCATGCCGGAGTACTGTTCACAATGAAATTTAGTTTCTTTTCTTTGTTCAAATTATCTTTTATGAAACTTCTTCTTGAAGTTAAATCCATGTTTTTATCTTCTTGTGGACTGTGACGCCCCCAAATTCGGACCGCCACTAGTCTCTCGAATTCGGTTCGTCACGTTCTATAATCTAGCACCATGATAATAATATTACGACTAAATGTCGCATCGCAGAGCGAAATAATACACAATACTACTACCAAATAGATTATACTTAATTAATATAATTTATTCACATCCCAAGGTCTCGTAACTTAAACATTGATTACATAGCTTAAACATACCTTAAGCATATATAAACCTACTAATACATAACAACATAAGTTCTTATTACAATCATAAGATTCTACATAAATAAAAGCTACTCTGTAGCCTTGCCTTTGCCCTTATCGGTGCCCGAAGGTCCACATTGCTCTGCCTTAATTGAAATATTTTAAGGAAAGCAAGAATAAGCAACAGTTTGCTCAGCAAGTAATATAACAACAAGGGTGAGTATTATAGTTCTCAAATCCAAAAGGGTATAGCAAGATATGATAGTTCAAGGATAGCAAAAAATATCAACAATTCTCAATAACAGTCGCTAAGGACAGCAGAATATCGATAAGATTCAATACTAAATCAATTCAAGATTTCTAGATAATTGAATACTGAGTAGTCACTAAGGACTATGAACTCTTACTAGAATTAACAGTAATATACTGATAATCTAACAAAAGCAAGTACAACTGGTGATCAGCCTAAAGTACCCTATGTTATGCGTAACATTTAATCATACTCATGTGCACACGTCGGTCTCCCGATATATTATATTTTTCCTTCAAAGAAGGTTGTTCATCTCAGTCAATATAAGACTCCGCACCAATCAATTGGTTTGGATAGCTTTCTAATCATGATATAAGTCTAGCCGAATCAAATGGCATAGACTACTCTTTATAAGTTCAATACTTGACATTAAAGTTAGAAGATTATAATCGACTTTATCATAACTATGACGCAATAAGTCATAATTTGGATAACTCACTTGCACAACAATAAACTTAATACGTTTTCAATAAGAATAGAGTTCAAGTACTTGCTTACAATATTCGTTGAATAAAGTAATGCAAGGGTTTAGGATACTTGCCTTAAGCGTAGTCTATCCACATAGAGTAAATCAACACTTTCGAACCCCTATCGTAATATTTTTACATGTGTAGGATATTCGTTAGCTAAGTATATTCGATATACGAGCTTGATATGTAATTTAAGTATACACATAGGACTCACTCTTAGTCTTGTAACTCTATATATACGTCATTACGTACTTATTCGTATGTAGCTTGAAATCAGATTATAAGTTACTATGAATTCAAATAACATAGTTCGCAACTCTTGTTTGACTTATCATTTGAAGTTTATAAACACTTATCGAATCCATGATAGCTTCCTTATGATATGCTCATTTGTCACTTTAAAAAATGTTCTAGACATGTATTACAATTCAGGTTAACAATATAAGCATACATAAATCTCATATCACAAACAGAATGGTCAGACAACACTACAAGTCGGTGCGACCGCGCTTGGTTTACACTAAGGAGTGGCGTGGCCGCGCTGCTCCTAGTGCAGACCAAGATATGGCTGTTCCTGCAGAATCCCAGCGTATCCCGACTTCTACATATATAAAGACACTTGCAGAATCATACATGTTATGATGTTCATAACTAGGTTTGGTCTCTTCTATATTCTGTTCTTTACATGATTCATTATCAAATTTCACAAAAATTAAGTCTTTAAGTGTTCTTTAGACAAAGTTTCTCATGTTTAGTCCTTATACATATGCTACGTGGTCAATAGGTCTCAACTATACATGCTTACATTAGATTAGTCATGTATTTCAAGTTATGAAATCCTACTTCACTTAGACTTGTCATATTCCATGCCCAACTATTATACAATGCATAAGACTAACTAGTCATTCATGTTAATCATGTCTATAGGCATGACACACCTAATCATGAAGTCACATTTTAGAATACTTGCAACGTAGTTATTGACAAAATTAGTTTTCAAGATTTCTTTTGAAAATCTCATGTTAAGCCACCAAGCATGCAAAGCTACTTCACTTACTATTCCTCATACTTTCATATATGCATAGCTAGAACACATAAGCATGCTCACAAGTTTCAAACTCAAAGTGTAAATATTTCATTAAGTTCGCCTTTGAATTCTAAGTTTCTATTAGAATACTATCAAAACTATTTAAGCATATAAGGTAAGTCCACATATATTATGCTTTCATACCTTCACGCTTCCTTGTGCATGTATATATGTAATCAAATTATGATACCGAGTTCGGAATTCAAAGTATACATGGCTTATCGTACACATAGCAAGTATAATCTTTTACTTGAAAACTTATTTCAAATCATGCTTGGATAGTCTATATTACCTTCACCAATATAATTAACATATTGTCACATGTCAAGGCATATCAGAACGTAATACATTTGCACATAACATCAGAACATGTAATACACAATGTTTATCAAAACTAGTTTCCAAATATTTAAGCTTTCTTTGAAATATTCAAACTTAAACAAACTAACATGGCTTACTATATACATAGCAACCTTATTCCACATGTTAAGGTGATTTATATGCATATTCTAACTAACATAACATGCTCAATACATCAGAAGGCATAACAAAATCACCAACTGTTTCTGCAGAAGGGCATGGCTGTGCCCTATTTGTACTAGGGAGTGGCGTGGCCGAGCCACTCCGGTTCCAGACCAGAAAGTGTTCTACTAGAACAAAGTTTCAGCCAATTCTCTCTACATAAATGAGCTAGCATGCTTGTATACTACTACTTTACAAACCTAACATATATATACACTCTACAACTCATGCTAGCATTTCCCCATCCATTAATTCCAACTACATTATGCAATTTCTATGAATTGAATTTCAAAGTGGGTTCAAGTATGATTCCTCTTGATCTTGAATGAACAAGGTTAGCTACCAATCTCAGATTTCTCTCCCAATGCTCTCTCTCTCTCTCTATCACTTAGCAACAATCTCAGTAAATCAAATTAAAAGAGGAGAGGCTATATTTATAGAAGAATTATTATCTAGACAAAGCTCTTTCCTCCCAAATCAAACTAATGGAAATGAGGATTGTATGATGGTTAATGAGAAGTTGGTAATTAGTTGGTGAAATCAACCATGAAGGCCACTCCCCAATTGATCATTAGCTAGCAATTGCTGAATTTGAGAAGAAGGGGTGATAGGCTAGCCTTATAGCTTTTCACGTGTGAAGGAAATGAGGGGTGACTATCATATTAAGACAAGGTATTAAGGACTCAGCAATGTAGAAATAGGAACATATACAACACTTAGGTTACAACATATATGCTATCATATTTACTTAAGTATTAACTTAGTGTCACAAGGTAATTCCAATAATTAAATAATGTTGCAATGTAGTAACTTCAAAATGCATACATATAATCCATGTATATTTTGTTAGCACCAAATGTAATTCAATTAGGCATTATCACATTATATCATCCCAATTCTATTATTTCAATCATATTAAATATTAAAATATCACCAATTAGCAATTGTTTATTATATAATCAAGAGATACTAATTTAATGTCCACACACTTATATAGTCACATAGTCTCATGGTGTATCCATATACTTATTTAATTAGTCATAACATATAGTTTCTATATCGCATAGTCTCACTAAAGTGTCACACTACACTTTATAATATAGTTTATATATTACATAGTCTCTTGTATTTCACAATGCACTTTATATAATATAGTTTGGTTCTGTAATATCCGATATTTTGTATGTAATTTAATAATTATCAATAAATAAATTTATGTGAAACTCTTGTGTGATTTCTTTTATTAGATGTATATGTGTTATACATGTATGTGTATTTTAAGTTATGGGATGTGAGGGATTTAAATAGTTGGGTTGGATTAATTTAACTATTTAAATTGGTTAAGTATGAAATTAATCCTATTAAGTTCGTGAGATGACTTTAAATCACGAGTTGCAGTTTGGAGAGGAATTTAGAGACGCGATCTGCGTATTTGAGTCCGGAACATCGAAATTAGTCAAGATAGACTGTAACCACGAAAATGTGTCACGGTTGACTTTTTGGTCAAAGTTAATCGTTTGACTTTTTTGAGTAAAAAGTCAACCACAAATTTTGGAGATGAATTTGACGAAACGAATAGTTCCATGATGTCCGGGACGTCGACTTTATTAGGAATCGATATAAGTATCGCAACGTTCAGCTACGAAGGGCAAAATGGTCAAAATGATTATTTAATTGATTAAATGATTATAATAATGTTGTTATTTATACAAATTCAGTTGTTGGGAGTCTTGGTGACAGCCAAATTGGGACAAGGAGGGAGAATATATACGTATATAGCAATATTGTGAAAGGAGGGGGTTATACTTGCTTTCTTTTATTCCTAGACCTTTCCATTCCATAACCTCCTTCTCTAATTATTTGAATTGATGATTGTAACTGGTATATGCATATGGAGGGGCTGCAAAATCAGTTTCTCTATCACCTATTATATATATACACTCCTCCCCAAAGTGCATTTTCCTTTCACTTTGCAAAGTTCCACCCAAGAGAGCAAATAGATATTGAGAGTGAGTGTTTGAGAGTGTTAGAAGAGTTCTGGAGATTTGGAGAGGCTAAGCAAGCAAGGAGTGAGTCTCCAACAGAATTAAACAAGAAGAACTCGCAGAAAAAGGTAAGCCATGAACCATTTTTATGTTCTTGAAGAGAAATGGTGAAAATGCATGAACTAGCATGGTAGATGTTTTATTTTGGAATTGTAATGCCATGCTAGTGCTTGTTTCTGATATGTGGTTGTAGAGAATGAAAATTCTGGTATCCATCATGTTTCAAATTCGTAGAGAATCATAGAATTCATGTATGCATGCTAACTATTTGATAAAATGCCACTAAGATGCTAATTTATGCAAATCATGGTAATTTAGTGAGTTTGTTTGTTGTGTTATGTTCAAGCAAGTTAGTGTAGATGATCTGGACAATATGAGCCTTTGGATTGCATGCTAGAATCGAAATCATGATTTTCTCAAAGTTGGTTCAAACTAGTGTTGCATGACTTTTTGGATTTTTCAGTAGCTTGAAATCATGTCTTCAATAATCCATTTGTTGCATCTAATAATTTTATAAAATAGTATGTAGTATCATGTACCATCTGTCCAAATTTCATAGTAATCGGAGTTATATTGAGTGAGATATGAAATTCGTAAGCATGCATGTTCATAATAAAGTCTGCAGAAAATCTGGAAATTCCAAAAATTTTCTCTAAGTGTTAGAACCTGTTCTAGCACGCTTTTCAAGGTAGCCGATTCATGGTCTTAACTTGTTGTTTTTTGGAATGTGATATTTTTGTAAAATACTATGCTATATGAAGTGTATTGTGTCAAATGGTTAGAGTCATATCATGTATGGATTGTTTGTAATGAAATTTCAAAGTAGGCTGCTCAAACTGTCAAAAATTTTCTGGGCATGAAGAGCTGTGCAGCTCATAAGGCCTAAGCCTGCGCAACTGCGCCGGGCTGGGTTGGGTCGGGCCGGATCTGATCCGGGTTGGGTTGGGTCGGGTCTGGTCGGGCCGGGAAAAATTTTAGAAACTTTATTTTTCCCGTATTCTAATATTGAACCCCTTGACCCATGTGATGCAACAGGATATGTAATGGAATGGTTTATGGATACGAGTTAGCTTAATAAATCTTATTAAATAATAGGAAACCATTATACTTCAAACTAGTTTGTGTATGATTGGTGGTTTAACGTGACATACATGTTATATGAGTGGATTAGCTTGTGGATAGCATACGTGGTTAGTTAATAATCGGTTTAAATTAAAAGGAAATCCTTTACTTTCAAATTAGAGTTCGAGAACCTAATTTCTTAACGTGACACACATGAATAGGTGACGTGAAGAGCTAGTAGATAGCGTTAATTGTAGCAGGCTTATCAGGCAAGTTTTCTTACTCAGATTTGATTGTGCAAGTTTCTTAACCTTATTTTCGTTGAGAAATTATCCAACCCTTAATCATTTGATTGCAGCGAGAGTAAGCTTCGGACTTGTGATTGTTTACCTATTCGCACAAGTTCTTTTATCATAAAGTTCTATAACTTCAATTATCTTGCAAGTTTTATCGTTGACTACTCAGTTATTACTTTAACTGCTATGCTTTAAAGTTCTGTTTATTTGAAAAACTGTTTTTAAGTATGCTTTCTAGTCTTTTTGTTTCGGCTAGTTATTATTGATGAAAAATGATATAATTCAAATCCTTTGAAGCTATTTAATGTTTACCAATCCAAATTGTTTTGGTGCGGTCTCGCATGAATACTAAGATGAACAACCCGAATAAACGGGCAAACAGATGTTGGGCATATAGTCTCATTTATGCTTATGCAGTTTAAACTTTATACTTGTGCACAATGTAGAGTACAATAGGCTGATCACCTGGAGTACTTGCAGAGACCGTTTACAATCTATTTGATTGTTAAACCGTCTGATGGTTTTCGATGAAACAAGGTAACGTTCAGGGTATTTAACACCTCTTAGTATGCTATTGAGAATTCTAAACTCTTATCTTTGATATTCTTGTTTAACACTTAATAATTATTTCAACTGTTGAGATATTGCCATACAGATGTTTTTACTCCTGATGTATGTTTTCAAACTTCTTTATATACTTGCTGGGCAATTTGTGCTCATTCTTTCTTAAACCTTTCAGTTAAGGATGAAAAGGCTGAGAGCTCGGGCAAAGACAAGGAGAAGTCTAAGATGAAATGTTGAGAGTTATTTATGTAATAAGTTTATATTTCCGCATATGATGTTATGTAGCGATAAACGCTAAGTTAAGTTTCGGTTTATTTAAGGTTGTAAAGACTTGGGATTTTATTTGAATAAGTATGTAATAGTTATTACTATTATTATTATTTCTGGAGTTTATGTAGTTAGATGATGATGCATGTTGTACCGTGAGCACCAGGTCCTGTAATCGATGTTACACGGAATTGGGGGCGTCACAGGTTGGTATCAGAGCTGTAGGTTATAAATCTTAGGTGGGGAACCTTAGTCTGTAACCTTAGAGGAGCTAGTGGAGGTAATAAGGAGATGAACTCACGTAGAGTTCTAAGTGTAGTGTCGAATCTATTTTTCTAAAAACAAAATCAATATCTATTTTAAAATACTAATCGAGTTGGTTGTCTTGATTGTAGGATGTCAGGAGAAGAGGAGGTTAGAGATATTCACGTTGTGAGTGAGCAGTTGGTGGCAGTTGTACCTGAGCCCATAGCTGAGGCAGCAGCTGACTCAGACCCGGAGGAGTATCCTGAAGAGGAAGAGGAGGCCAAGGAGGACTCCGAAGAAGCACCTGAGGATACTATGTTGGATGAGTTGATGGATAGGATTACTGAATTGGACGACAAGGTCCATGAGTTAGAGGAGCTGTATCAGGGGGAGCAGCAGGCTGCAGCATTGCTTGAGGCATTGGTGCACCACCTGATAGTTAGGAACGGGGATCTGGCTGACAAGCTGCGAGCAGCAGGTCAGAAGGCGGACAGGCTGAAGGATGAGAAAGAGGCCATCAGGACCCACTTGGGGCATACCATTAAGGGGTCAGAGTCGAGGATACAGAGTCTCGAAACTGACAAGCAGATTATTACCACATTCTGGGGAGATGAGAGGAGAGGCCGTGTTCGGACCGAGAAGCTAACAGACGAGTTAGAAGGAGAAGTAAGAGATAAGAAGGTTAGGATGGATAGAATGAAGTACGCGTTTAAGTCATCACATGGGAGGTTCCAGCATAGGGTGTATCACTTTCCACGTGAAGAGTACCGGTCTAGACATGCCATAAGCCGTGGGCTGGTGCTGAAGATAGCGGATGAAGAGCATGAAGACGCCATTAGGCGGGGTCTTTAGTTTATTCATGTTGCACTTTTACTACTAGCGTATAGAACGCTTATCTATGAAATAAAAACTTAGTTTCTGATTTTTACCAAGTGTTTTGGGTTAAAGAGATGTAAATGGCGTAATGCCATAAGATGATGAGATACTTTGTGGTTATGGTTTTTTTAAATAAATATGCTTTTATTTAAATATGTGATGTGATGATTAAGTTTTATATGAAACATATATGTTGTAGAGTAAGTTATAAGATGATAACATTAAGTTTATTTTAAACAGAAAGATGGCTAGAGGAAGACGTCGTCAAGCACCAGAGGGGTCAGGCGGTAATGCTAGGGGTCCACTGAACCCCATGCAACAATTCGTAGACATGTTAGTTGGGGCACTTCAGAATCGAACCCCGAATACCAATAACCCTCCAGCGGCCCAAGTGGCACACTTTAAGGACTTCAAGAGCGCGGGACCCCCTGAGATCAAAGGAACCACGGAACCTATTGAAGCCCAAACTTGGGTCAAGGAAATCGAAAAGGCGTTCGCTATCGCTCTAGTTGGAGATGATCAGAAAACAATCTTCGCCACTTACATGCTGAAGGGTGAAGCCAATTTCTGGTGGTAGGCAAACCAGACCAGGGCGGGAGAAGGTGTGATACCTTGGGAAGGGTTTAAGAAGATCTTCTTCGAAAACTATTTCCCTGTGAGTATGCAGAGTCGTATGGAGATGCGATTCCTGGAGCTGAAGCAAGAAGACATGACGGTACCTCAATATGTCGCAAAGTTCAATGAGCTGGCAAGGTTCGCGCCTCATCAGGTCGACACTGAGGAGAGGAAAACGAGGAGGTTTGAGCAGGGCCTCAAACCATGGTTATACAGCAGACTTTCGGTGTTGCAGATGAATAGCTTCGCAACTCTCCTGGAGAAAGCGATAATAGCTGAGGGCGGAAGTGAAGCCCTGATGAAGTTTAACAATGAGAAAAAGAAGAAGAATGAAGGAGGAAATCGTGGGGAAGATAGCAGCGACAGTGGTGCAAACAAAAGGAAGTGGAACAACAACAGCAGCAGCAACAACAATTTCAATTCAGGAAACCCTGGGGGAAAATCAAGGGAAACATAGAAGAGAACTGAGTCATGTAAGGAGTGTGGAAAGAATCACTCGGGTGCATGTCTAAAAGGGAAGAACGTGTGTTTTAATTGCGGGCAAAAAGGGGCACATCTCTCCCAATTGCTCTGCACCAAAGAGGAATGGATGCTTCAACTGCGGGGCATTGGATCATCAGGCACGGAATTGCCCAAAGAAGAATTCAGGAGGAGGTAATGGAGGAAGGGGACCAAGCGGTGGAAATCTCACAATTACTGGACCACCAACTCAAAATAGACCAACAACAAGGACTTCCAACATGACAGTTCAGGATGCGGTCGCATCCAAGGATGTGGTTTCAGGTATCATTCTGATCAATGATATATCTGCTTATGTATTATTCGATTCGAGTGCTACTTGTTCTTTCGTGTCGTATGAATTCTCCCAACGATTAAACTTACCCCAGAAAGAATTAGAATATCCGATGAACTGTGCCACACAAGGCATTCATTGAGCTTATTATAAATTCCACATTCTTCTCGATTATTATAAATTCAATTTGAATTCATTTGAATTAACCCATCTCAAAACACATAATCATTTATATTCAAATAAATATTCAATTCCATTAATATATTCATTAATAATATATGGAAATTCTCGGGTATTACATGGACAATTTGGACATTATTGAACTCTTGATAAATTGAATTATAAATATCTAATATTTGTCATTGATCTCACTTGATTCATTTTTTATATCATTGTCATAATCGTCAGACTTAAATTGTGGTGAAAGTTATCTTTGGCCCATAGTGTAAAGATGACCTGTTGATTGATATCTTTGGCCTGTAGTGCAAAGATGATCTGTTGATTGATATCTTTGGCATGTAGTGCAAAGATGACCTGTTGATTGATATCGTTAGCCTGTAGTGCAAAGATGAACTATTGATTGATATCTTTGGCCTGCAGTGCAAAGATGACCTGTTGATTGCTATCTTTTGCCCGTAGTGCAAAGATGAACTGTTGATTTATATCTTTGGCCCGTATTGCAAAGATGAGCTGTTGATTTATATCTTTGGCCCGTAGTGCAAAGATGGACAAGTGTATGACATGATCATGAGCACTGATGTTACAAATGAATATCTTTAGCCTGTAGTGAAAAGATAGATAGTTGATTGGTATGATCATGACTATGGTTATTACGTTTGAATATTTTTGGTGTAGGGTGTAAAGACGATACGATTATTAAGTGTCTTTAGCCTTTGTGGCAAGGACATTGAGTGAAAGTTCTATTAATCCTTTGTGGCAAGGAAAAACTATTGATTTACATGATTATGAACATGAATTGTGAATTAATATAATCATAATCTTTGGTGTTACAGGTAAAGACAGGTGATGAAAATTATTTTCGTCCTGAGTGCGAAGAGGAATTTATCAACATAATTATGATCATGAACTATTTACATGATTGTGGACAGGAACTGTTGATTGATGTTACAGGGATAAAATATTGTTGGTGGACTTTTAACATGGAGAAGATAATAGACATTATGGTCTATTTGACTCTTCTAATGGATTGTTCGTTCCGCTGCAACTATGGTTGAAAGCTTTTATCATCTACTATATGTTCTAAATATCTGATTTATTACTGATGAAGGTTATTGATAATTTAATTATCTTTAATCATGATATTCTTTACTGGGCTATTTATGCTCATCCTTTTGCTTCACAATTCCTTTCAGGCAATAAGAGTGTAGCTGGATAGAGCGCGGATAACAGGGAAATAAACGATGGTCTATAACTGTTGAAGTTTCCCATAAAATAGTATGGAAATAATTGTATTAAGAACTTTAAATGTGTGTGTTGTATTTTATACGTCATTTAACAGTTGATTTTGGTGAACTAAATAGGGTGAGGTGAACCCGACTTTGGAAGGGTGTGTTGCCACTATCATACAAGATGTCTAATCATATACGACTTCGTGTTATCATAAGACATGGTTGTGCACATCCACTTGCTGATTATATCTATGAGCACTACCTATATAATCTTGGAGTATGGTTGGAATATAATTCTCAGTTTGAGACAATGGAGATAATTATATGGCAAGAGAATACTCACTATTAGAATGAACAAGATAGTAATCTTCTCGTTCTTCTTTGGGGTCTATTGGATCAACTAAGGTTAATTCTCAAGTCCTATGATATCTATTATAACTTAAATGCATGGCCTCTCATGTACGAAGGTTTTCTTGAGCATTTTCCAAAGATTTTAATTCCTAAAATAGTTATTGACTGTACTTTTATGTAACGTATCATTGATATGGAGTATGAGTATTGTTATTCATAGTTTTTAACTGTGGTGTATTGTGCACGACAGAGTAATAGTTAGAATATAAAGATTTGTATTTGGATTCTGTACCATGTATTTCTGGCAACTCAGAATAGGTGGTGTGTACCTATTTTGGGGGCATCACAAAAATGATTATGGATAATATGATGTTGTTCCTTTTCTTATTCATGAACTAAATTATTTTCAAGCAATGGAACCCGATGATTGGTTTTAATGGAATTTATATTTTATTTGATTATGGATGATTATATTCAAGTTACTTATCATATATTGTGCATGATTGTATAATTGTTTGGCCAACAATTAACTTGTTAAGTAGGATGATATTGAAAAATATGATATAAGGTTTAGATTAAGATATGATAACATGTGTTACGATTGTTCTTCTTAGGAGTAAGCAATGTAATTCTCACATAGGATAGGAATATATCTATGTGACACATGTAACTTGTGGAAAAATTGGTGCGTATGGATTCATGCTTAATTGTTCGTATAGGGATATAGTGAATGAATTAAAATGAAATCTAATATCTACTCTTGAAAAAGCGATTGGTAATTATTATGAATTCTTGGTTAGCAATTTGGTTTAATTGATTAATTAAATAGAGAGTAAATATGCTTGAGTAAATCATCGGGAGAAATTGTAATCTTGTCTGTTTAATTTTATATTTCTTTGAGTTAGTCTTTTTAATTTAATTGATTAATATAATTAAATTGATTAATTGTTTAGAAAAATTAGATTGATTAAAGATTAGAAGTTGGAGTATTTTATTAGATTATTCTTCGTGGGATCGATAACTCTACTTATATTATATTACTTGTGGACCGTGTATACTTTCACGTTAATTGCTAGTATAGATTAAGCCCAACATGTTACTCTGGAGCGTGTGGACTCTCAAGACAATATTGCAGATCTATTTACTAAAGGTTTAACACAACAACAGTATGATCGTCACTTAGAGAAGATGCATGAGTATTATATACCATGGTGATTGGCTTTAGTGTAAGTGAGATATTGAAAGTAGTATGCACATAAGTCAATCATATTTGATATGATGTAGCATATACTTTGTATTCTTATTCATTTATTAATAAAAGAATTCATTTATTAAAGGCATTTTACTTTATCTACATGGTGTTGTTATATAATATGTGATAAACCCATAGTTTTAAGCAAAGCTTTTAGAATCATGATGATGATCACGCTAATGTGATCTAAAATCTTAGATAACTTAAAACTAAAATTGTTCCTAATCGTTGGATTACTAAAAAAGGGATTAGTGAATCCAGATACATTGGTACATACTTTACTAGCACTTAGTAAGAGAATGATTGATCTCATAATTAATTGTGTGGAGACACTAAAGCAAGTATGTAGGTGCTTATTGAAGAATAAGTTCACTGAACGTGGCTCGCTGAAGGAATACCTAATGGAGTTTTACTTGTCTATCAATAGGAATTTCTTAAGTGATAGTAGTACAAGTGATCCTTGGACTTGAGATTATCATAGTATCTTTTGTATGATAAGTTATACTTTGACATATCCCTTAAGACCTTTAGGGTATATCAAAGGGCATGCTTGAGTATAATAAGTTGTACATGGAGAAAATGAATGGTCAACAAAAAATCTACCGCTTCTAGTAAAATGAGAGAATATCCTATATGATTCGATAAATGGCAACCCAGTAGTCCTTGGCCAAAGCAGAATGAAATTAGAAAGTTATTTCAAATTTGAATTATTTAGAGTTGTACATTTGAGAATCGAAATACATATAATTAAATAAAATAAGACTTAACAGTAATTTCATGTCTTATATTTAATTGGGACATTGTATGGTAGAAGGATTGAATTGTACCGTAACTATTCACTAAAAGGTTCTTTTGTGATTAATGTTGAAATCTATATTATCTGAAAAGTCGTTGATCGCTAAGGGGGCTTACCCTTATTGTAGAATAAATATTATTTATTTAAATGAATTAAAAAGTTTAATTTATTTATTTAAATAAGATTAAAATTGTTCAAATTAATTTATTCATAACCGATTTAATATGGAGAACCTAAAGGGTCACACCGCAAAAGAAAAATATTTATTTAAGAAGTAAATGGTATAATCGTAATAATAAGTGTACACTCAAAATTTTTCATTCCTGTTACTAACCATGCAGGAGGGCAAAATCGTCTTTTATCTTTCAGAGACAACCCTGGAAGTCTACAACATCAAATTAAACCCCCGGAGACAGCCCCGAGAAACATCAAATCAACTTCGGAGACAACCCTGAGGACAGAAAGAAGTCAACAGCAGTCAATCCCCGAAAATAACCCTGAGGAAATACAGTTGCAGCTGCTGATATGTGGTATTTATATCACATATCAGATTCGCTCAAGCTTCAGACGTTGCTTGTTTTTTGTTATTTTTTGTGCTTTTGCATATATTTTGTTGTTATTATGCTCTCCCTGTTTGATGCAGGGCTTTTTGAGTCATCTCCAGCTTGCAAGGGGCAAATGTGTCATTTTCTACACTCTGGCGCCGCAGCGCCAGTGCCTAGCCTTTAGCCCGCGCTGCAGCGTGAGTGGCGCCGCAGCGCCGCCAAGTAGTTGTGCGCTCCGCGCCGCAGTGTCGCCTCCGGTGTCTAGACTGGTTCGTTTTTAATGACCTAAAAGAAAGGAAAAAAGGCAGACACACAAGGCGGCTAGAAAAGAAAAAAAAAAGACAGAGTAGATATCTGGAGATTCTAGAGCAGAAACAAGTATTATTTTTTGGGAGAATAGTCATTGCATCATAGACAGCTCAGGAGTTCCACGAAGAAGAGAAGACTTGGACAACAAGTTTTTGGCACCGTTGCCGGGGACTTAGTAATATTTGTTATCAATATTAAAGCTAAGTCATTACGATCTTAATTTAGACTAATTTTATTTGTTTAATTTTCTTTTCAGGTGATCTCAACGGCGTATGCCACCTCGAAGGGGTCGGAATATAATACCTCTCGATCCCGAGGTTGATAGAACGTACAGACGCCTGCAGAGAGAAAAAGCTCGGGGCATAAATACTCCTGTTACAATGGCTGAGGAACTTCAGAAATCTTTAAGGGAGCATGCTATGCCTCACATCGCAGATTTGCAAGCGAGCATTCTTAGGCCCGCAATCCAAGCAAACAATTTTGAGATCAAACCGGGCACCATCCAAATGTGCTCCAATATTCAGTTTGGGGGATTACCAAATGATGACCCCAATGATCACTTGATGAACTTCTTGGAGATCTGCGATACGTTTAAATGCAACGGAGTGACTGACAATGCCATCAGATTGCGATTGTTTCCCTTCACTTTGAAGGACAAGGCCAAGAGCTGGCTACATTCACTTCCGTCAGGCTCCATAACCACATGGGATGACCTGGCTCAAAAGTTCATGGCAAAGTTCTTCCCACCCGCTAAAACCGCCAGGCTCAGGCACGAAATTACCTCTTTTATTCAATTTGAGTCAGAGTCTTTGTACGACTCATGGGAGCGATTTAAGGATCTTCTAAGAAAATGCCCCCACCATGGACTGCCAGAATAGCTTCCCATCCAGACATTCTATAATGGGTTATCTGGAGCTACTCGATCGAGTATTGATGCCGCTTCTGGAGGAGCGTTCATGTCTAAGCATCACACAGCGGGGTATGAATTGGTGGAAACAATGGCGGCCAATAATTATCAATGGCCAAATGATAGGCAAGCCCCTAGAAGAGCAGCAGGAATATATGAGGTAGATCCAGTCACGCAATTAGCGGCTCAGGTTGCAGCGCTAACTAAAAGACTTGACACCATGGGAGTGCAAGCTATGCAGAATGTTCAGAGTGTCGCATTGTTGTGTGAATTGTGTCAAGGGAGCCACACAACTGATCAGTGTGCCATAAGCCCCGAGTCTGTTCAATTTATTTCCAACTACGGGAGGCAGCAAAACGCAAGTCTCCCTACTCATTATCATCCGGGCTTGAGGAATCATCCAAACTTGTCTTGGGGCAACACACAGAGCAATCAAGCACAACCACCGACCACCAGGCCTAATTTCTCAAACCCTCCCGGTTTTCAAGCTCAAAATCAGTTCAACCCACAACCACAGAGTTCTCATAATCAGTTCCACCATCCACCACCTCATCAGGAAAGAAAACCTAGTTTGGAAGATCTCCTGTCTCGATATATTGCCCAAAATGAGACAAGGAGCAGTAATCAAGAGGCTTCCATCCGGAACCTTGAAGTCCAAATGGGACAGTTGGCCTCTGCTTTGAATAGTCGACCGCAAGGCACATTGCCGAGTGACACTGATGTCAACCCGAAACGGGATGGGAAGGAACACTGCAAAGCAGTTACACTCCGAAGTGGGAAAACTATAAATGAAAAGGGTGGAGAGAGTCCTGTAGTGCAAGAAGAAGTGACTTTAGAGGAATCTATTGTGGAGCAAAGTGATGATAAGCCTGGGGGTGAGGTAAATGCTCAAGAAAGCCCTTCATCACCAACCCCTACAGTGAACACAGCTAATCCTCCTATCCCGCAGTTGCCATTCCCCCAGCGCATGCAGAAAAAAAA
The DNA here is from genome assembly GCA_020205555.1 of Panax stipuleanatus. Classification (NCBI taxonomy): domain Eukaryota; kingdom Viridiplantae; phylum Streptophyta; class Magnoliopsida; order Apiales; family Araliaceae; genus Panax; species Panax stipuleanatus. The sequence goes on from CM035126.1 coordinate 66,003,724, forward strand.
GCTTGATAAGCAATTTTCTAAGTTTTTAGAAGTTTTCAAGAAGCTTCACATAAACATCCCATTTGCAGAGGCGTTGGAGCAAATGCCGAGCTATGTTAAATTCATGAAAGACATATTGTCGAAGAAGAGGAAAATGGGAGATTATGAAACAGTGGCTCTGACTGAGGAATGCAGTGCTATTTTACAGAACAAGCTCCCGCCAAAACTGAAAGATCCTGGAAGTTTCACGATCCCATGCACTATCGGGGACCAATTCATTGGCAAGTCCTTATGTGATTTGGGGGCGAGTATAAATTTGATGCCTCTGTCAATATATAAGAAACTTGGACTGAATGAAGCCAAACCCACAAGTGTTACTTTGCAATTGGCAGATAGATCTCTCACGTACCCGAAGGGGATAGTAGAGGATGTGCTTGTTAAGGTGGACAAGTTAATCTTCCCAGCGGACTTTATTGTCTTGGATTTTGAAGAAGACAGGGAGGTCCCGATAATACTGGGTAGACCATTCTTAGCAACGGGGAGAACCCTTATAGATGTGCAGAAAGGGGAACTGACTATGAGAGTACAGGATCAGGAAGTGACTTTCAATGTGTTTAGGGCAATGAAATATCAGAACACCCCTGAAGACTGCTTTCAGATTAAAGTGCTTGATGATGCAGTCAGGGAAGTATTCTCAGAAACATGCATGACAGACCCTTTAGAAGCTACACTAAGAGGTACCAGAGCTAATGAAGAGGGCACCCATGTTGAATTTGCTAACTGGCTGGATGCACCCCAGAGATCTACACAGTTCCAAAGACAGTTTGAGTCGCTGAATGATCCAAAAGCATCTACTTCCAAATCCCAACCATCTGTTGTAGAACCTCCTGTCCTCGAGTTAAAGCCCCTGCCCAATCATCTGAGGTGATAGTAGTGTGCATACAAGCCAATCATGTATGATGATAAAGCACGTACTTTGTAAACAATCTTATTTATTTATTAATAAAATATTCATTTATTAAAGGCATTTAATTATCTACATGTTGCTGTTTTATAATATGTAAATAACCCATAGTTTTAAGCAATGCTTTTAGAATCATGATGATGATCATGCTAATGAGATCTAAATTCTTAGAAAGTTTTAAAACTAAAATAGTTCCCAATCGTGGGATTACTAAAAAGGGGATTAGTAAATCCGGATAGATTGGTACATATGTTGCTTGCTCATTGGATGAGGATGATTGATCTCATGATCATTTGTGTGGAGACACTAAAGCAAGTATGTAGGTGCTTATTGGAGAATAAGTTCACTGAACGTGATTCGCTATGGAATACCTAATGGAGATTTACTCGCCTGTCAATAGGAATTCCTAATGTGATAGTAGTACAAGTAATCCTTGGACTTGAGATCATCATAGTATCTTGTATGTAACAAATTATACTTTGACTTATTCCTTAAGACCTTTTAAGGCATATATAGGGTATGCTTGGGTATAATGAGTTACATATGGAGATAATGAATGATCAATAAAGAATCTACCACCTCTAGTAAAAGAGGAGATATGTCCTATGTGATTCGTTAAATGACAACCCAGGAATCCTTGGCCAAGGTGAAATGAAATTAGAAAGGAGTTTCTAATTTGCATTATTTGGAGTTGTGTATTTTCTAATCGAAATACATATAATTAAATAAAATAAGACTTGACAGTAAATCCATGTCTTATATTTAATTGGGACATTGTATGGTGGAAGGATTGAATTGTACGGTAACTATTTACTCACAGGTTCTTTTTGATTAATGTTGAAATCTATATTATCTGGAAAGTCGTTGATCGCTAGGGAGGCTTATCCCTATTGTAGAATAAATATTATTTATTTAAATAAATTATTAGTTTAATTTATTTATTTAAATAAGATTAAAATTGTTTTAATTGATTTATTCACAACCGGTTTAATATGGAGAACCTAAAGGGTCACACCATAAAAGGAAGAATAATTATTTAAGAAGGTAATGGCATAATCGTAATAATGCATTAAGTATAATTAATTTAATCTATGGTGATAGAATAAATTAAATAGCTTAATGTTTATTATTTAATATTTTGGAAATATTAAATATAAATTAATAAGAGGAGTCTTATTAATATTATTACAATTATTATTATTTTAATTTCTAAAGGAGTTTAGTAATTAATTTAATATTTAGTACTCTCATTTATTCCTAATAAGATTAGGAGACAAATTAATTAAATGAATTTAATTAATTATTCCCATGTGGTGGGAAGCCTAAATTAATTAAAGGAGTTTAATTAATTAAAAGAAATCCCATGTCTAATAGGATTAGAAGGGTTGACCAATGTCTATATAAGAGAAGTCTTATAATAGATATTAGATTGATGTAATTCCAATTGTTGGAGAGTACTCCTTTTCTATAGAGGATAGAAAACTAAGGTTAAGTCAAACACCCTCCTTCTTGATAATTCATCTTCCTTGGTGGATCACCTCTAGAGGCCAAACACTTGGGTGGCTAACGTTGATCAAAGGAAGGAATCTAACCCGAAAATTCAAGGAGATCACGAAGAACAAGGAGTTGAACTAGTACCTGTGGAAGCTTCGTTCTACAAGGGTATGATTCCATAACTTCTTATTTATCGTTTTAAATTAATAATTTGCATAAAGGATGATCCGGGTAATGGTTTTGTAGAAATTTTTAAACTCTGATATACCATGCTTCCGCTAATTTTTGCAATTTGATTGCGTCACGATTTCGTACAAATCCAACAGTGGCATCAGAGCCAAACCTTTATGTAATTATTAATTATTTTGATTTCATATTATATGAGTATTTATTTAGAATAATTTATTGGGCATAATTTATTATATAAAATTATTTTTTTATGAAAAACAAAATCAATTTTTATTTTTATTTTTTTTTAAAACGCGAACTGTTTTTAACTTTTACGCTGTCCGTGGTTTGCAGTCCGTGGCATTGATTTGTTTTAAAAAGGGAATTTTTTCAAAAAGGGTAGTGACCTGCAGGATTCTTGGTGCGAATTCTTTTTTTTTTAAAAGGAACCAAGAACGGATGCTATCAGCATATATATTATATATATTCTATCATATATATTATAATGTGTACCCAGGAAAGCATTCAAAAATGTAGTATCTTGATATCACGTTTATTATATATATTATATATATATTATTCTAAATAATTTTATAATTAAAATAAAGAGTTTATTTTAATATTGAAATTGGATTTCATTCAAATTAAAATTGCCCATTAAATGATACTCATATATATATGAAATATTTTAATTCATGAGATGAATATTTATTTATTGATATATATGGTGATATGTATGATAATAAATGGGGATTGATTATGGATTATTTGACCAATGTGATTGGATTTTATTTTAGTTGAATGCTTGAATGAATGGGTTTTATTAAATGGGGTCTGCGTACCTCGTCTTCTCTAATTTTTTTCTTGATGTAAAATTCTATCTCCCTCCTATGAACTTCCCCTTGACTGCTGATCAAGGTTTCTATTTAAATTAAATAGTTTAATGTAATAGAAATAGTTAGAATTATTTTGAAGAAATTGGAGACCAAGGAGCAAGGAGCGCGTGAAGACCCGTTTGTATGGAGCCCGGGTTTAAATGTAATAGTTACGTTTAAATTTAAATTCTTGCACTCCTAGGTTTGACCTTTTGGTTCACTTGGTGGCTCTAGTGAACCACACTAGAATAAAAGTCCATAATCAATCCGGGTAGAATATAATATTCTATATTGCATGCTAAATATTATATATATTATATTTTATGCAAACATGCTTCGCATGTTTAATAAAATGACGCGTATTTTATATATATATGTGCATGCGCGCTAAACAAGATGAGACAAATAATAACAAACCCCTCAAAGAAATAATATTAAGTCTGAAGCGTTCAATGATATTTGGAATATCGAACGTCGCCTTCTAGCATGATAAATTAATAGAGTATTAAATATTTAATATGAGCTTGTTGTGCTATCCACAAGGCGAGTATTGCGTATTTAAGATGTTAATTAATCACATTTGATGCTTATCAAGAAAATTGAACGATCTAGTCTTGTTGTGCTATCCACAAGGACGAACATTTTTCTTTTTTGAATTTATGGAAGTGCTAGGCTGGACTTAACTTAAATCATTTTAGTTCGGATGTGCACACACTTGACCATTATGATTTAAGAGGCAAAATAAAAGGAGTTATATAGTGTTGTAATTGACAAGAGTTGTCTACCTATTTATTTGTATATCGCTTGTTGTGCTATCCACAAGGTTATATACATTTGAAATGGGATCCTTATTCTCACTAGCAAATCTTTAATTAGATGTTGCCGAACTATATAAGTGAGGGTAATATAGTTTGATGAAAATAGTGGGAGATACCAATTTAAAATAAAGACCTAAATTTATTTTGGTATGCAAAGTTAATAAAATGAATGTTTGCTAAAATGTTATTTTCTTTCACATGCAGAATTTTAAAAATGCCTAAATCACTAATCTCACTACGAAGCATACTTGATGCAAACAAACTTACCGGGCCGAATTATGAGGACTGGCTAAGAAATCTGAGAATTGTTCTCACTGCTGAAAAGATTTCTTATGTCCTAAATTCAACTGTCCCTGAATCTGTTTCAGAAACAGCCTCTGAGGAAGAGATTGCCATTTTCAATAAGTGGCAAGATGATGCATCTGTGGCTCAATGCATCATGCTCGCATCCATGAATAACGAGCTTCAGCGTCAGCACGTAAACATGGATGCTCCTGCTATGCTGCTTCACCTCAAGGAGTTGTATGGTGAACAGAGTAGGACTGCTAGATATGAGATATCTAAGGAGCTCTTCCGATCTCGGATGACCGAGGGTACTGCCGTCGAGACTCATGTCCTGAAAGTGATCAATTTGATTGAACGCCTTGGACAGCTTGGGTTCGTCATGGATGGGGAGTTGAGTCAAGACTTGGTCTTGCAGTCACTCCCTGAGACCTTCTCGCAGTTTGTGGTTAATTTTCACATGAATAAGCTAGATGTCAGCTTGCCTGAGCTGCTTAACATGCTGAAAACTGCAGAAGGTCACTTCCCATCCAAGAAGAACCATATCTTGATGGTGGATTCTTCCAATAAAAGGAAGAGACCTAAGGTATCTTCTGAAAAGAAGAAATCCAAGAAGGCTAAGGGAAAGGGGAAAGAAAAGGAACAAAAGAAACCTGAACCAGCTAAAGGAATGTGTTTTCATTGCAACAAGCCGGGACATTGGAAAAGGAACTGCAAGAAGTATCTAGCAGAGAAGAAGCTTGGAGAAGCTTCGACTTCCAATCAAGGTTTGTTTATGATTGAAATTAATTTTTCTGAAAGTCATAATTCTACTTGGGTATTGGATACCGGCTGTGGTTCTCACATATGTAATACTGTGCAGGGACTGGTCAGAAGTAGAAAGCTGAACAATGATGAGGTGATCCTACGAGTGGGGAATGGAGCAAAGGTTGCTGCATTAGCTGTAGGAACTTATTATTTAGCAATGCCTTCGGGCAAGTCCATTTATCTTAATAATTGTTATTATGTTCCGAATATTATTAAAAACATTATTTCAATTTCTGTATTGGATATGGAAGGATTTAACGTTGTTATAAAGAACAATAGTTGTTCTATTTATAAAGACGATGTTTTATATGGTATTGGAAATTTGCGAAATGGACTTTATACACTTGACTTACAAGAAAATATATTTCAAATTGAACAAACTAAGAAAAGAAAAAGAGATGATATTAATTATACCTACATGTGGCACTGTAGACTCGGTCATATCAATGAAACAAGATTATCCAAGTTGCATAAAGATGGGCTCCTCGAGCTATCCGATTATGAATCATATCCAACTTGTGAATCTTGTCTCATGGGTAAAATGACTAAATCTCCTTTTAGTGGAAAAGGAGAAAGAGTTACAGAGTTGTTGGCATTGATTTACACAGACGTTTGTGGGCCTATGACAACAAGTGCACGGGGTGGGTATTCTTATTTTATTACTTTCACTGATGATCACTCAAGATTTGGATATGTGTATTTAATGAAATACAAGTCAGAATCATTTGAAAAGTTCAAAGAGTTCAGAAGTGAAGTAGAGAAACAAACGGGCAAGAGTATAAAGATACTTCGATCAGATCGAGGTGGAGAATACTTAAGCGGTGAGTTTTTCAATTGTCTCAAAGAAAATGGTATAATCTCACAATGGACTCCTCCAGGTACACCACAGTTAAATGGAGTATCTGAAAGGAGAAATCGAACACTGTTAGACATGGTTCGATCCATGATGAGTTTTACCGACCTTCCAATTTCCTTCTGGGGATATGCCCTAGAAACGGCTGCATACCTACTTAACAAGGTACCTACCAAATCCGCCCCAAAGACTCCATATGAGATGTGGAAGGGGAGGAAACCAAATCTTAAGCATGTTAAGACTTGGGGTTGTCCAGCTTATGTCAAAAAGTTTGAACATGATAAGCTACAAACTAAATCCGAAAAGTGTAGATTTGTGGGATACCCTAAAGAAACTGTAGGGTATTATTTCTATCATCCAACTGATCAAAAGGTGTTTGTTGCGAAACATGCTACCTTCTTGGAAAAGGAATTTATCCATGAAGGGGTCAGTGGGAGTAAGATATATCTTGAAGAAGTTCAAGAACCACAAATTACCACGGATCAAAGTCAGGTACCTGACCAAGTAGAAGAACCTACTATACCACACCCTGTTCGTAAATCTGGAAGAGTACCGAAGATACCTGAGAGGTATGGATTCGTTATAGAGGATGACGATGAGGTACGCATCATGAATGATGATGATCCATTGAATTACGAACAGGCCATGAGTAATAAAGACTCAGGGAAATGGCTTGAAGCCATGAAATCTGAAATGGACTCCATGTATGAAAACAAAGTATGGACTTTGGTTTCACCACCTGAAGGCATTAAGCCTATTGGGTGTAAATGGGTTTTTAAAAGAAAGACTGGAGCGGACGGCAAGGTGGAGACCTATAAGGCCCGACTGGTTGCAAAAGGTTTTAAACAAAGACAAGGAGTTGACTATGATGAAACATTTTCACCAGTAGCTATGCTCAAGTCCATTCGGATTTTGCTTGCGATTGCAGCTTATAACGACTATGAGATCTGGCAGATGGACGTGAAAACGGCCTTCCTCAATGGGAAACTTGAGGAGGATGCGTATATGACACAGCCAGAGGGATTTGTTTCAAAGGTTGGAATAAATCAAGTCTGTAAGCTGCAACGATCCATTTATGGATTGAAGCAAGCTTCTCGTAGATGGAACATTCGTTTTGATGAGACAATCAAAGAGTTTGATTTTATCAAAAATGACGATGAACCATGTGTGTACAAGAAGGTTAGTGGGAGCGTAATTTCATTCCTTGTATTATATGTTGATGATATATTACTGATAGGGAATGACATTCCTATGCTACAATCAATTAAAATCTGGTTATCTAAACACTTCTCCATGAAGGACTTGGGAGAAGCATCCTATATTTTGGGGATAAAGATCTATAGAGATAGATCTAAAAGGATGCTTGGTTTATCCCAAGGAACGTACATTGATACGATGCTAAAGAGGTTTAGCATGGAAGATTCCAAAAGAGGTCTCATGCCGATGAGCCATGGAATACATCTCTCCAAGAAACAGGCCCCAAAGACACCTGAGGAGAGAGACCGTATGAGTAAGATCCCTTATGCTTCTGCAATAGGATCTATCATGTACGGTATGATATGTACTAGACCGGATGTTGCTCATGCACTTAGTGTAACGAGCAGATACCAGTCGAATCCTGGAGAAGAGCACTGGAAGGCAGTGAAAAATATCCTAAAGTACTTGAGAAGGACTAAAGATATTTTTCTTGTCTACGGTGGGTCTGAATTAAAACTCGAGGGCTTCACAGACTCAAGTTTTCAAACGGACCAAGATGACAGTAAATCTGTTTCGGGGTATGTTTTTACCTTGAACAGAGGCGTAGTGAGTTGGAAGAGTTCCAAGCAGCAAACAGTTGCTGATTCAGTGACAGAGGCAGGGTATATAACTGTAAGTGAAGCTGCAAGTTGATGTTCTAGATGAAAAGTTCATAACAGAACTAGGAATAGTTCCTAAGTCTCATCTTGAATCTAAACATGTGTTGCGGCACTTTGATTAAAGAAATCATTGAAAGAGGAGAGTGTAGACTCTCAAGACAACATTGCAGATCCATTAACTAAAGCTTTAACACAACAGCAGTTTGATCGTCACTTAGAGAAGTTGGGTATGAGATACCATGGCGATTGGCTTTAGTGCAAGTGGGAGATTGATAGTAGTGTGCATACAAGCCAATCATGTATGATGATAAAGCACGTACTTTGTAAACAATCTTATTTATTTATTAATAAAATATTCATTTATTAAAGGCATTTAATTATCTACATGTTGCTGTTTTATAATATGTAAATAACCCATAGTTTTAAGCAATGCTTTTAGAATCATGATGATGATCATGCTAATGAGATCTAAATTCTTAGAAAGTTTTAAAACTAAAATAGTTCCCAATCGTGGGATTACTAAAAAGGGGATTAGTAAATCCGGATAGATTGGTACATATGTTGCTTGCTCATTGGATGAGGATGATTGATCTCATGATCATTTGTGTGGAGACACTAAAGCAAGTATGTAGGTGCTTATTGGAGAATAAGTTCACTGAACGTGATTCGCTATGGAATACCTAATGGAGATTTACTCGCCTGTCAATAGGAATTCCTAATGTGATAGTAGTACAAGTAATCCTTGGACTTGAGATCATCATAGTATCTTGTATGTAACAAATTATACTTTGACTTATTCCTTAAGACCTTTTAAGGCATATATAGGGTATGCTTGGGTATAATGAGTTACATATGGAGATAATGAATGATCAATAAAGAATCTACCACCTCTAGTAAAAGAGGAGATATGTCCTATGTGATTCGTTAAATGACAACCCAGGAATCCTTGGCCAAGGTGAAATGAAATTAGAAAGGAGTTTCTAATTTGCATTATTTGGAGTTGTGTATTTTCTAATCGAAATACATATAATTAAATAAAATAAGACTTGACAGTAAATCCATGTCTTATATTTAATTGGGACATTGTATGGTGGAAGGATTGAATTGTACGGTAACTATTTACTCACAGGTTCTTTTTGATTAATGTTGAAATCTATATTATCTGGAAAGTCGTTGATCGCTAGGGAGGCTTATCCCTATTGTAGAATAAATATTATTTATTTAAATAAATTATTAGTTTAATTTATTTATTTAAATAAGATTAAAATTGTTTTAATTGATTTATTCACAACCGGTTTAATATGGAGAACCTAAAGGGTCACACCATAAAAGGAAGAATAATTATTTAAGAAGGTAATGGCATAATCGTAATAATGCATTAAGTATAATTAATTTAATCTATGGTGATAGAATAAATTAAATAGCTTAATGTTTATTATTTAATATTTTGGAAATATTAAATATAAATTAATAAGAGGAGTCTTATTAATATTATTACAATTATTATTATTTTAATTTCTAAAGGAGTTTAGTAATTAATTTAATATTTAGTACTCTCATTTATTCCTAATAAGATTAGGAGACAAATTAATTAAATGAATTTAATTAATTATTCCCATGTGGTGGGAAGCCTAAATTAATTAAAGGAGTTTAATTAATTAAAAGAAATCCCATGTCTAATAGGATTAGAAGGGTTGACCAATGTCTATATAAGAGAAGTCTTATAATAGATATTAGATTGATGTAATTCCAATTGTTGGAGAGTACTCCTTTTCTATAGAGGATAGAAAACTAAGGTTAAGCCAAACACCCTCCTTCTTGATAATTCATCTTCCTTGGTGGATCACCTCTAGAGGCCAAACACTTGGGTGGCTAACGTTGATCAAAGGAAGGAATCTAACCCGAAAATTCAAGGAGATCACGAAGAACAAGGAGTTGAACTAGTACCTGTGGAAGCTTCGTTCTACAAGGGTATGATTCCATAACTTCTTATTTATCGTTTTAAATTAATAATTTGCATAAAGGATGATCCGGGTAATGGTTTTGTAGAAATTTTTAAACTCTGATATACCATGCTTCCGCTAATTTTTGCAATTTGATTGCGTCACGATTTCGTAGAAATCCAACATGAGGTATGCATACTTGGGGAATTCTTCCACTTTACCTGTTATAATATCTGCATCTTTAGATGAAGGCCAGGAAGAGAAGCTACTGCTAGTGCTTAAACAGTATAAAACGGCACTGGGGTGGTCGATTTCAGACATTAAAGGGATCAGTCCATCCCTTTGTATGCACAAAATCCTACTGGAGGAAGGATCCAAGCCGACCATTGAACATCAGAGGCGGTTGAACCCAATAATGAAGGAGGTGGTCCGGAAGGAAATTATTAAGCTGCTAGATGCGGGCATTATATACCCTATCTCGGACAGTCCTTGGGTCAGTCCCATTCAATGCGTGCCAAAAAAGGGCGGTATGACAGTAGTAGCCAATGAGAATAACGAGTTGATTCCAACCAGAACGGTGACTGGATGGAGGGTATGTATGGACTACAGAAAGTTAAACAAGTCAACCTGTAAGGATCACTTCCCTTTGCCATTTATTGATCAGATGCTCGATAGACTTGCTGGGCATGCCTTCTACTGTCTGCTAGATGGTTATTCAGGCTATAATCAAATTTCTATTGCTCCCGAAGATCAGGAGAAAACAACGTTCACATGTCCGTATGGGACCTTTGCCTTTCGGAAAATGTCCTTTGGGTTGTGTAACGCTCCTGCAACATTCCAACGTTGCATGATGTCCATCTTCTCTGACATGGTCGAAAAGACCCTCGAGGTTTTCATGGACGATTTTTCTGTATTCGGGAGTTCATTTGATAACTGTCTGGTGAATTTGACTGCCGTTCTCCAAAGATGTGTTGAGACTAATCTTGTATTGAATTGGGAGAAGTGCCACTTCATGGTAAAAGAGGGCATTATTCTGGGCCACAGAGTATCTGATGGTGGTATTGAGGTAGACAAGGCTAAAATTGATGTCATCAATAGTCTACCACCGCCTACATCAGTGAAAGGGGTTAGGAGTTTTCTTGGGCATGCAGGTTTCTATAGGCGGTTTATCAAGGACTTCTCAAGGATAACTAAACCGCTATGTTCACTATTGGAAAAGGATGTGCCTTTTCAGTTTGATGAAGCCTGCCTCAGAGCATTTGAACTATTGAAGGAAAAACTCATTTCGACTCCTATTGTGGTAGCTCCTGATTGGACTTTCCCTTTTGAGCTCATGTGTGACGCCAGCGATTTTGCAATTGGGGTAGTGTTGGGGCAGAGAAGGGACAAAGTGTTCCACACGATCTACTATGCCAGCAAAACATTAACTGATGCTCAGTTAAATTACACCACAACCGAGAAAGAATTGCTGGCAGTGGTTTATGCTTTCGACAAATTCCGTTCCTACCTAATTGGAACAAAAGTGACCGTGTACACAGACCATTCGGCCATTAAATATCTGATAGAGAAAAAAGATGCAAAGCCTAGGCTGATAAGGTGGGTCCTTCTTCTACAGGAGTTTGATCTGGAGATTCGCGACAAGAAGGGGACAGAAAACCAGGTAGCAGATCACTTGTCAAGGTTGGAAAACCCTCCTCATTCGGGAGACGCAATCAAAGACATCAATGATTTCTTCCCGGATGAACAACTGTTTGGCGTCCAAAGTAAAACCCCGTGGTATGCGGACTTTGCAAATTTCGTCGCTTGTCAAGTGCTTCCTCCCATCTTGAGCTATCAACAAAGGAAGAAATTCCTACATGATGCAAAACAATACTTTTGGGACGAGCCCTTTTTATTCAAACAGTGTTCAGATCAGATTCTGCGGAGATGTTTGCCAGAGGAGGAAATCGAAGGTGTGCTCCATCATTGTCATTCCTCTAATTATGGAGGACATTTTGGGGGCCAAAGAACTGCTGCTAAAGTACTCCAATCTGGGTTTTACTGGCCTACCCTGTTCAAAGATGCACACCTATATGTGTTGCACTGCGATAGATGCCAAAGGGTAGGAACCATCTCAAAAAGGCATGAATTACCGCTGCAGAATATCCTTGAAGTAGAGTTGTTTGATGTATGGGGTATTGACTTCATGGGACCATTCCCGTCGTCCTACAACAATCTTTATATTCTTGTAGCGGTTGATTATGTCTCCAAATGGGTAGAAGCAGTCGCCTTGCCTTCTAATGATGCTAAGGTGGTGCTTAATTTCTTAAGGAAAAATATTTTCACTCGCTTCGGCACTCCTCGGGCAATAATCAGTGATGAAGGGTCACATTTTTGCAACAAATATTTCGAAGCCCTTCTTGCTAAGTATGGGGTGACCCATAAAATAGCCACAGGTTATCATCCGCAGACAAGTGGCCAAGCAGAGATCTCTAATCGAGAGGTTAAGCGTATCTTGGAGAAGATCGTTAATCCTAATCGGAAGGACTGGTCAAAGAAGCTTGATGATGCCTTGTGGGCATACCGCACCGCTTACAAAACGCCTATCGGAATGTCTCCGTATAGGCTTGTTTATGGCAAGGCTTGTCATCTTCCTGTGGAGCTAGAGCACAACGCATATTGGGCTATCCAAAAGCTCAATTTCGATATGGATGCAGCAGGTGAACGAAGATTATTACAACTCAATGAATCAGACGAGTTTCAGTCTGCACGCGTATGAAAACGCTAAGTTGTATAAGGAAAAGACAAAGCGGTGGCATGACAAGAAAATTGTCGAAAGGAACTTCGAACAAGGCCAGAAGGTGCTTCTTTTTAACTCGCGGCTGAAATTATTCCCAGGGAAGTTGAAGTCCCGATGGTCGGGGCCGTTCACCATTGCTAAAGTGTATCCTCATGGGGCTATTGAGGTCGAAGACCCTCATTCAGACGAAACCTTCAAAGTCAATGGACAACGTTTGAAACACTATTGGGGCGGCGAGGTCGATCGACAAAACACCTCCATCACCTTGGGAGACCCGGTGTAAGGCGGGGCGAAAGTCAAGCCGACGACTCTAAATCAAGCGCTTGATGGGGAGGCAACCCCATCTCAGTATCAAAATTATCCTTTTGGTTTTATTTAGTGTTGTTTTCTTTAGTTATCATTAATGCAATTGTTTTTCTTTTCCTTAGAATTTTTGTAGATGTTAATTTAGTGTGTTAGTATGTAGTTTAATAGTTGTATAATTGTTAGTATGATTGCTTTGTCTAGTAGTTTATCTGGGTATTGATTCAGGTTTTGGGTAGTGCAGGAAAAGAAAACTCAGTGCTCGCGCCGCAGCGCCAAGAGCTAGTCTGAGTTTCACGCCGCAGCTCCAATAACCACGCCGCAGCGCCAGATCCTTTATAAATTTTGCGCCGCAGCGCCGGCATATGCTGGAAGCTACTGGAGAGTTGCGCCGCAGCGTCCGAATGTCCCGCCGCAGCGTCAATATTTCACGCCGCAGCGCCGAAAATGACGCCGCAGCGCCAAGAAGCCTCACTGTAACGCAGCAGCGCCGAAAATGACGCCGCAGCGCCATGCACCACGCCGCAGCGCCATCACCGTATTTTTACGTTTAATTGAGGCTTTTGGGTTCAGTTTGCAGTGTTCCTCTTTTCTCTCTCACACATCTCCCTTTCTCCCAACGAGTGCGGCAAATCAACCGTCACTCCCAATTCGGTTTCTGAGCGTTTGGGGCCTTCAACCGTCGTGCAGTTATTCTCTTTCATTCTATTAATAAGCAAGCCAAGGTAAAGGATTTCGCAGAGTTTGTTTTGTTCGTTTGTGATTTATCTTTCTATTGTCCTTTTGTTTTGTTGGCTATGGGTTCCAAGCGTCCTCGCACTAGTATAGGTCCTCCTCCGTCTTCCAGAGCTCCTCCTCCTCTTTGGGATGCTGTAAAATTCCCGAGTGAGGAAGCATGGAAGCGATATGCCCAAAATTTCTCAAAGAGGAGTTTGGTGCCAGAGAGAGGACTAAGGCCAGATGACAAGATGGACGGCCATATGAATTCAATGATTATAACTATGAAATGGGTTCACTTCACCAAGCCGCCCGAATCTGCAGTTATCTCAGTAGTAAAGGAATTCTATGCAAATGCTAATGCCGATGGTCCTGCTTCGGTGCCAGTTCGGGGTAAGTTGATCAAATATGACAGTCGAACAATCAATGCTGTGTATGGGACTCCAAACTACGAGGGTAAGGATTATCTGGAGTCTGGGATGCGGAGTTACAATACTGATGAGATTATAGCAAAGCTCTGCAAGCCTGGTACCGTGTGGAAAACCAATGAATTCCACGGTGAAAAGACCTCTTTCCCCCATCAAGCCTTGAGCCGTTATGGTAAGGCGTGGTACTCTTTTATTTGTGCCAATATCATGCCAACACGCCACCTGAGCGATGTAACAAGGGAGAGGGCAGTACTGCTTTATGCAATTGTCATGGGGCTGAAAGTTGATGTGGGGGTTCTTATCCAGGATTCAATTAAAAAGGCCATTAGGAGCAACGTCAATTCCGGCCTCCCTCATCCTTCTCTGATCACACGCCTATGCAAAAGGACGGGTGTGGTATGGGAGAAAGACGACATCACTCAGCCGCCTATGGCTGTCATTGATCATCACGTTATAGCCCGTTATGGAGTATGGGATGGGGGACCTCCGTCACACCCAAAGGGTCAAGGATATTTACCGGGGCCTCTGCCGCCTCCCTCATCGGAAGCTGGTACCTCCGCTCAAGTGCCTGAGCCCCCATCTTCTGAGGCTATGCCACCCGGGGCCTTGGCAGAGATCTTAAGCAGTCTTAATTTTCTCCACAGCAAGGTTGATACAGTGGCTCAATGGCAGAGCCAATTCAATCACTATCATGCGGAGTTCGCAAATACAGTGTCCAGTATCTATTATGCTCAAGGAGGAGACGACGCAGAGTCCATGCCCTTTCAATTTCCAGAGCCTCCAGTCTTTGCGCCTTATCCTCCTCCATTTCCAGCCACAGGAGAGGATCGCGAGGAGGAGCCAGCGGATGCCAATGTTGAAGCCGATGATGATGGCGGAGGTGATGGTGCTCCAGAGGGTGAAGGCCAGTGAGGTCATTGGCAAATTTCAAGTTTGGGGGAGATTTCCTGTTTTAAGTTTTTTTATATATGAATTGCTGTCATGTTTCTTTTGGGCGGTTTAGCCCCTGACTATCTATTTTTTTCTTTTATGCTATGTTTGTGGATGTTTTCGGTTTATTTTGGGATGCATGTTATGATGCAGTGGTGCGTTGGTTTTATTAGGTATATTAATGAATGTTTGGTTTATAATATTTAATTGCTTGTGTTTTATTTTTGTATATAGTATTTTGCTTTCGCTTTAGCTTTCTTGTAAATTTTTGGTTGTATTGTTTATAGCCTTATGCCATGTGCATATTTTGGGTAGTGTGCAGATTTTTGGTTTACTTGATGCCATGTGTTATGGTTTCTCCTTATTTGGGCAGGGTCATGCCTATTGTAGTTGGTTTTCCCCCCTTTTTAACCCCGTTCTGTAACTGTGATTATGCTGGGTGAGGGTGTTTTAGCTGTCATTTTTTTTTTGATCGTGGCTAATGACAAGCGCCATGTAGTTATGGCTGTCTCTTAGAGTTGTGTCAAGCATGTATGAGTTAGGGGTTGTGAATCGATAAGTCGAGACTGTTTTTGATCCGTCCTTCTTAACAAGAGTCGATCAACTGTTTTAACCAATTATTTTTAGATTTTACGTCGCGCGTTTATTGCTTTGGGAGTATGTTCATTCTTATAAACTTTCATTTCTGCAAGGTAATAAAGGGCTTGGGTGTATTCTTTTCAGTTTTGGATCTTGGGCTCTGGCATGTTGTATAATAAAATATAATAAAAATTATTGAAAGGAGATTGAATATCGAAAGTCTTGCGGTGGGTCGAGTTGGAGCGTAAAACGCACTCGCCCATAAACGCAGGACCGATGTTGAGATGGAGCATAAAATGCACTCGTCAAATAATCTTCAGATTTCTTAAAGTCTAATTTGGCTTATGTTGATTACGTGGCCTTTGCTGCTCGAGTGATTAGATTCAGAGGGGTGTTCTACGCCTAGTGCCCTAAAGCCGTCTGGCTTGGGAGTCACTGATCAAAAGCTCATTTATGGGTAGCTCTGTCTATCCTAAGGTAATTAAGGACTGTCCGAGTCAGATTTTTGTTGTCTTCATGCTAGAGCCTTTTGATCTTTTCCTGTGCTTGCATCCTAGTCTTAATGCTTGTTGATTGTTTAAGTTGCGTAGTGTGCATATTGTTTTTAGCAATCGACTGTGCGAGTTTTTTTTTAGCTATGTTTAGTTAGGATGGTTGATCTTCACACGCATAGAGTGGATCGAGTACAGTCTCATGCTTGCAAATTCGATTTAAAGCCCCTTTCATGTCATTGATTGTCCTATTCTGAGAGAGGCTCTGTAAGTACGCTTTGAAGCCGTGGTATTACTCTATAGTTGTAGTTTCCATTCGCGTCTTCCGGTAGTGTGGGTGTGGTTGATAGATAGTTTGCTTGAGGGCAAGCAATAGCTTAAGTTTGGGGGTATTTGATATGTGGTATTTATATCACATATCAGATTCGCTCAAGCTTCAGACATTGCTTGTTTTTTGTTATTTTTTGTGCTTTTGCATATATTTTGTTGTTATTATGCTCTCCCTGTTTGATGCAGGGCTTTTTGAGTCATCTCCAGCTTGCAAGGGGCAAATGTGTCATTTTCTACACTCTGGCGCCGCAGCGCCAGTGCCTAGCCTTTAGCCCGCGCTGCAGCGTGAGTGGCGCCGCAGTGCCGCCAAGTAGTTGTGCGCTCCGCGCCGCAGCGTCGCCTCCGGTGTCTAGACTGGTTCGTTTTTAATGACCTAAAAGAAAGGAAAAAAGGCAGACACACAAGGCGGCTAGAAAAGAAAAAAAAAAGACAGAGTAGATATCTGGAGATTCTAGAGCAGAAACAAGTATTATTTTTTGGGAGAATAGTCATTGCATCATAGACAGCTCAGGAGTTCCACGAAGAAGAGAAGCCTTGGAGACAGAAAACCCACAACAGGAGTTTTCTTATTCCAAATCTCTAAGTTATTTGTGTATTACTGAGCAATGTTGAATGTGATAGAAATGTGTATTAGCACCATGGTTATGAACTAATACCTTTTTAGGATTGCAATGTAACCTAGTGTTTAGCCTAATTAACTTTCTCTCCTATTTATATTAATGAATCATTTTGGGAATGGGTTGTTGTATTTCTTGCTTATTGACTAAATGCTTGACAGAGTTTTTGGTAGTGATATTAATGGATATTGAAGATTGGACATTAATATCTGGCTTTTAAAATACAATAACACTTGTTATGCCCTTGTCTAAAGGAATGTATGCATAAACTGCTAAATAGGATAGACATATCTCTATTTGCCTTGTGTAGTCTTGAGACTAATCTTATTGACCCTAGTCTAGTTATTTTCATCGATAGACATATTGTGATTCATCTAGCTAGGGGTGTGCATTTGGCCTTCGACAGAAGCATATGCGTAGTTCATTTCTCGGCTGGCCATTCCTTGATTTGTTTGTAATGTGGAGAGTTAGGATTTTAGGCGACGCATTAGGGGAATTGTAATCCTAGCTTGTCTCCCTATTACATCTTTTATTTCTCCCGTTGCCTTTAGTTATAATCGCATAGTTTATAACTCCACCACCAATCATTTGTTTAGATAAGACA
Source organism: Panax stipuleanatus (assembly GCA_020205555.1). Taxonomy (NCBI): domain Eukaryota; kingdom Viridiplantae; phylum Streptophyta; class Magnoliopsida; order Apiales; family Araliaceae; genus Panax; species Panax stipuleanatus. Next base: position 66,021,541 of record CM035126.1, read on the forward strand.
GTATAGTACTTACTTGAGTATTTGATTTGCATTTAAGACTTCGTCCTCGTGGGTACGACACCCTACTTCTTATATTACTTGTTGACCGCGTATACTTGCGCGTTAATTGTCGTTACATAAATCGGACAACAGCTGCGTCAAGCCCGAAAAATAACCCAAAAGGGCAAAAGGGTAATTTTTCTAACTCTCCATCACTACTGATCAAACCACTGTGAATAAGGTCGTACAAAACCTTCACAGCAATCTCGAGTGAAAACTGTTGGGTTTGTACGAAATCGTGACGCAATCAAATTGCAAAAATTAGCGGAAGCATGGTATATCAGAGTTTAAAAATTTCTACAAAACCATTACCCGGATCATCCTTTATGCAAATTATTAATTTAAAACGATAAATAAGAAGTTATGGAATCATACCCTTGTAGAACGAAGCTTCCACAGGTACTAGTTCAACTCCTTGTTCTTCGTGATCTCCTTGAATTTTCGGGTTAGATTTCTTTCTTTGATCAACGTTAGCCACCCAAGTGTTTGGCCTCTAGAGGTGATCCACCAAGGAAGATGAATTATCAAGAAGGAGGGTGTTTGGCTTAACCTTAGTTTTCTATCCTCTATAGAAAAGGAGTACTCTCCAACAATTGGAATTACATCAATCTAATATCTATTATAAGACTTCTCTTATATAGACATTGGTCAACCCTTCTAATCCTATTAGACATGGGATTTCTTTTAATTAATTAAACTCCTTTAATTAATTTAGGCTTCCCACCACATGGGAATAATTAATTAAATTCATTTAATTAATTTGTCTCCTAATCTTATTAGGAATAAATGAGAGTACTAAATATTAAATTAATTACTAAACTCCTTTAGAAATTAAAATAATAATAATTGTAATAATATTAATAAGACTCCTCTTATTAATTTATATTTAATATTTCCAAAATATTAAATAATAAACATTAAGCTATTTAATTTATTCTATCACCATAGATTAAATTAATTATACTTAATGCATTATTACGATTATGCCATTACCTTCTTAAATAATTATTCTTCCTTTTATGGTGTGACCCTTTAGGTTCTCCATATTAAACCAGTTGTGAATAAATCAATTAAAACAATTTTAATCTTATTTAAATAAATAAATTAAACTAATAATTTATTTAAATAAATAATATTTATTCTACAATAGGGATAAGCCTCCCTAGCGATCAACGACTTTCCAGATAATATAGATTTCAACATTAATCAAAAAGAACCTGTGAGTAAATAGTTACCGTACAATTCAATCCTTCCACCATACAATGTCCCAATTAAATATAAGACATGGATTTACTGTCAAGTCTTATTTTATTTAATTATATGTATTTCGATTAGAAAATGCACAACTCCAAATAATGCAAATTAGAAACTCCTTTCTAATTTCATTTCACCTTGGCCAAGGATTCCTGGGTTGTCATTTAACGAATCACATAGGACATATCTCCTCTTTTACTAGAGGTGGTAGTTTCTTTATTGATCATTCATTATCTCCATATGTAACTCATTATACCCAAGCATACCCTATATATGCCTTAAAAGGTCTTAAGGAATAAGTCAAAGTATAATTTGTTACATACAAGATACTATGATGATCTCAAGTCCAAGGATTACTTGTACTACTATCACATTAGGAATTCCTATTGACAGGCGAGTAAATCTCCATTAGGTATTCCATAGCGAATCACGTTCAGTGAACTTATTCTCCAATAAGCACCTACATACTTACTTTAGTGTCTCCACACAAATGATCATGAGATCAATCATCCTCATCCAATGAGCAAGCAACATATGTACCAATCTATCCGGATTTACTAATCCCCTTTTTAGTAATCCCACGATTGGGAACTATTTTAGTTTTAAAACTTTCTAAGAATTTAGATCTCATTAGCATGATCATCATCATGATTCTAAAAGCATTGCTTAAAACTATGGGTTATTTACATATTATAAAAACAGCAACATGTAGATAATTAAATGCCTTTAATAAATGAATATTTTATTAATAAATAAATAAGATTGTTTACAAAGTACGTGCTTTATCATCATACATGATTGGCTTGTATGCACACTACTATCAATCTCCCACTTGCACTAAAGCCAATCGCCATGGTATCTCATACCCATCTTCTCTAAGTGACGATCAAACTGCTGTTGTGTTAAAGCTTTAGTAAATGGATCTGCAATGTTATCTTGAGAGTCTACACGCTCCAAGGTGACGTCTCCTCTTTCAATGATCTCCCTGATCAAGTGAAATCGCCGCAACACGTGTTTAGATTTCTGATGAGACCTGGGTTCCTTAGCCTGTGCAACTGCTCCTGTGTTGTCACAGTAAATGGGAACTGCTTCTCCAATGCTAGGAACCACACCAAGTTCAGTTATGAACTTCTTCATCCAAACAGCTTCCTTTGCAGCTTCACTTGCAGCTATATACTCTGCCTCTGTCACTGAATCAGCAACTGTTTGCTGCTTGGAACTCTTCCAACTCACTGCGCCTCCGTTCAAGGTAAAAATATACCCCGAAACAGATTTACTGTCATCTTGGTCCATTTGAAAACTTGAGTCTGTGAAGCCCTCGAGTTTTAATTCAGACCCACCGTAGACAAGAAAAATATCTTTAGTCCTTCTCAAGTACTTTAGGATATTTTTCACTGCCTTCCAGTGCTCTTCTCCAGGATTCGACTGGTATCTGCTCGTTACACTAAGTGCATGAGCAACATCCGGTCTAGTACATATCATACCGTACATGATAGATCCTATTGCAGAAGCATAAGGGATCTTACTCATACGGTCTCTCTCCTCAGGTGTCTTTGGGGCCTGTTTCTTTGAGAGATGTATTCCATGGCTCATCGGCATGAGACCTCTTTTGGAATCTTCCATGCTAAACCTCTTTAGCATCGTATCAATGTACGTTCCTTGGGATAAACCAAGCATCCTTTTAGATCTATCTCTATAGATCTTTATCCCCAAAATATAGGATGCTTCTCCCAAGTCCTTCATGGAGAAGTGTTTAGATAACCAGATTTTAATTGATTGTAGCATAGGAATGTCATTCCCTATCAGTAATATATCATCAACATATAATACAAGGAATGAAATTACGCTCCCACTAACCTTCTTGTACACACATGGTTCATCGTCATTTTTGATAAAATCAAACTCTTTGATTGTCTCATCAAAACGAATGTTCCATCTACGAGAAGCTTGCTTCAATCCATAAATGGATCGTTGCAGCTTACAGACTTGATTTATTCCAACCTTTGAAACAAATCCCTCTGGCTGTGTCATATACACATCCTCCTCAAGTTTTCCATTGAGGAAGGCCGTTTTCACGTCCATCTGCCAGATCTCATAGTCGTTATAAGCTGCAATTGCAAGCAAAATCCGAATGGACTTGAGCATAGCTACTGGTGAAAAGGTTTCATCATAATCAACTCCTTGTCTTTGTTTGAAACCTTTTGCAACCAGTCAGGCCTTATAGGTCTCCACCTTGCCGTCCGCTCCAGTCTTTCTTTTAAAGACCCATTTACACCCAATAGGCTTAATGCCTTCAGGTGGTGAAACCAAAGTCCATACTTTATTTTCATACATGGAGTCCATTTCGGATTTCATGGCTTCAAGCCATTTCCCTGAGTCTTTATTACTCATGGCCTGTTCGTAATTCAATGGATCATCATCATTCATGATGCGTACCTCATCGTCATCCTCTACAACGAATCCATACCTCTCAGGTATCTTCGGTACTCTTCCAGATTTACGAACAGGGTGTGGTATAGTAGGTTCTTCTACTTGGTCAGGTACCTGACTTTGATCCGTGGTAATTTGTGGTTCTTGAGCTTCTTCAAGATATATCTTACTCCCACTGACCCCTTCATGGATAAACTCCTTTTCCAAGAAGGCAGCATGTTTCGCAACAAACACCTTTTGATCAGTTGGATGATAGAAATAATACCCTACAGTTTCTTTAGGGTATCCCACAAATCTACACTTTTCGGATTTAGTTTGTAGCTTATCATGTTCAAACTTTTTGACATAAGCTGGACAACCCCAAGTCTTAACATGCTTAAGATTTGGTTTCCTCCCCTTCCACATCTCATATGGAGTCTTTGGGGCGGATTTGGTAGGTACCTTGTTAAGTAGGTATGCAGCCGTTTCTAGGGCATATCCCCAGAAGAAAATTGGAAGGTCGGTAAAACTCATCATGGATCGAACCATGTCTAACAGTGTTCGATTTCTCCTTTCAGATACTCCATTTAACTGTGGTGTACCTGGAGGAGTCCATTGTGAGATTATACCATTTTCTTTGAGACAATTGAGAAACTCAACGCTTAAGTATTCTCCGCCTCGATCTGATCGAAGTATCTTTATACTCTTGCCCGTTTGTTTCTCTACTTCACTTCTGAACTCTTTGAACTTTTCAAATGATTCTGACTTGTATTTCATTAAATACACATATCCAAATCTTGAGTGATCATCAGTGAAAGTAATAAAATAAGAATACCCACCCCGTGCACTTGTTGTCATAGGCCCACAAACGTCTGTGTGAATCAATGTCAACAACTCTGTAACTCTTTCTCCTCTTCCACTAAAAGGAGATTTAGTCATTTTACCCATGAGACAAGATTCACAAGTTGGATATGATTCATAATCGGATAGCTCGAGGAGCCCATCTTTATGCAACTTGGATAATCTTGTTTCATTGATATGACCGAGTCTACAGTGCCACATGTAGGTATAATTAATATCATCTCTTTTCCTTTTCTTAGTTTGTTCAATTTGAAATATATTTTCTTGTAAGTCAAGTGTATAAAGTCCATTTCGCAAATTTCCAATACCATATAAAACATCGTCTTTATAAATAGAACAACTATTGTTCTTTATAACAACGTTAAATCCTTCCATATCCAATACATAAATTGAAATAATGTTTTTAATAATATTCGGAACATAATAACAATTATTAAGATAAATGGACTTGCCCGAAGGCATTACTAAATAATAAGTTCCTACAGCTAATGCAGCAACCTTTGCTCCATTCCCTACTCGTAGGATCACCTCATCATTGTTCAGCTTTCTACTTCTGACCAGTCCCTTCACATTATTACATATGTGAGAACCACAGCCGGTATCCAATACCCAAGTAGAATTTTGACTTTCTGAAAAATTAATTTCAATCATGAACAAACCTTGATTGGAAGTCGAAGCTTCTCCAAGCTTCTTGTCTGCCAGAAACTTCTTGCAGTTTTTCTTCCAATGACCCGGCTCGTTGCAATGGAAGCACATTCCTTTGCTAGCTGGATCAGGTTTCTTTTGTTCCTTTTCTTTCCCCTTTCCCTTAGCCTTCTTAGATTTCTTCTTTCAGAAGATACCTTAGGTCTCTTCCTTTTATTGGAAGAATCCTCCATCAAGATATGGTTCTTCTTGGATGGGAAGTGACCTTCTACAGTTTTCAGCATGTTAAGCAGCTCAGGCAAGCTGACATCTAGCTTATTCATGTGAAAATTAACCACAAACTGCGAGAAGGTCTCAGGGAGTGACTGCAAGACCAAGTCTTGACTCAACTCCCCATCCATGACGAACCCAAGCTGTCCAAGGCGTTCAATCAAATTGATCACTTTCAGGACATGAGTCTCGATGGCAGTACCCTCGGTCATCCGAGATCGGAAGAGCTCCTTAGATATCTCATATCTAGCAGTCCTACTCTGTTCACCATACAACTCCTTGAGGTGAAGCAGCATAGCAGGAGCATCCATTTTTTCGTGCTGACGCTGAAGCTCGTTATTCATGGATGCGAGCATGATGCATTGAGCCACAGATGCATCATCTTGCCACTTATTGAAAGTGACAATCTCTTCCTCAGAGGCTGTTTCTGAAACAGATTCAGGGACAGTTGAATTTAGGACATAAGAAATCTTTTCAGCAGTGAGAACAATTCTCAGATTTCTTAGCCAGTCCTCATAATTCGGCCCGGTAAGCTTGTTTGCATCAAGTATGCTTCGTAGTGAGATTAGTGATTTAGACATTTTTAAAATTCTGCATGTGAAAAATAACATTTTAGCAAACATTCATTTTATTAATTTTGCATACCAAAATAAATTTAGGTCTTTATTTTAAATTGGTATCTCCCACTATTTTCATCAAACTATATTACCCTCACTTATATAGTTCGGCAACATCTAATTAAAGATTTGCTAGTGAGAATAAGGACCCCATTTCAAATGTATATAACCTTGTGGATAGCACAACAAGCGATATACAAATAAATAGGTAGACAACTCTTGTCAATTACAACACTATATAACTCCTTCTTTTTTTTTGCCTCTTAAATCATAATGGTCAAGTGTGTGCACATCCGAACTAAAATGATTTAAGTTAAGTCCAGCCTAGCACTTCCATAAATTCAAAAAAGAAAAATGTTCGTCCTTGTGGATAGCACAACAAGACTAGATTGTTCAATTTTCTTGATAAGCATCAAATGTGATTAATTAACATCTTAAATACGCAATACTCGCCTTGTGGATAGCACAACAAGCTCATATTAAATATTTAATACTCTATTAATTTATCATGCTAGAAGGCGACGTTCGATATTCCAAATATCATTTGAACGCTTCGGACTTAATATTATTTCTTTGAGGGGTTTGTTATTATTTGTCTCATCTTCTTTAGCGCGCATGCACATATATATATAAAATACGCGTCATTTTATTAAACATGCGAAGCATGTTTGCATAAAATATAATATATATAATATTTAGCATGCAATATAGAATATTATATTCTACCCGGATTGATTATGGACTTTTATTCTAGTTTGGTTCACTAGAGCCACCAAGTGAACCAAAAGGTCAAACCTAGGAGTGCAAGAATTTAAATTTAAATATAACTATTACATTTAAACACGGGCTCCATACAAACGGGTCTTCACGCGCTCCTTGCTCCTTGGTCTCCAATTTCTTCAAGATAATTCTAACTATTCTTATTACATTAAACTATTTAATTTAAATAGAAACCTTGATCAACAGTCAAGGGGAAGTACATAGGAGGGAGATAGAATTTTACATCAAGAAAAAAAAATTAGAGATGACGAGGTACGCAGACCCCATTTAATAAAACCCATTCATTCAAGCATTCAACTAAAATAAAATCCAATCACATTGGTCAAATAGTCCATAATCAATCCCCATTTATTTTCATACATATCACCATATATATCAATAAATAAATATTCATCTCATGAATTAAAACATTCCATATATATATGAGTATCATTTAATGGGCAATTTTAAATTGCATGAAATCCAATTTCAAGATTAAAATAAACTCTTTATTTTAATTATAAAATTATTTAGAATATAATATATAAATATATCATATTTATTTTTTTTTAAAAAAATCACCTTCTTTTATTAAAAGAGTCCTGCAGGTTTATTAAAAAAGTCCTTTCCTGATGGGTCACCTTCTTTTTGGAGTAAGAAAGAGACAACACCTTTTCTTTGCAGAATTCAAGATTAGCACCAAAAAAAAATTGTGATTCGTCCCAAAAAAAGTCTTTTTTTTTTTTTTTTTTTAAAAAAAATATATAATTTTATACAATAAAATTATGCCCAATAAATTATTTTAAATACATACCCATATGTATATGAAATCAAAAATAAATTAATAATTGCATAAAGATTTGGCTCTGATGCCACTGTTGGGTTTGTACGAAATCGTGACGCAATCAAATTGCAAAAATTAGCGGAAGCATGGTATATCAGAGTTTAAAAATTTCTACAAAACCATTACCCGGATCATCCTTTATGCAAATTATTAATTTAAAACGATAAATAAGAAGTTATGGAATCATACCCTTGTAGAACGAAGCTTCCACAGGTACTAGTTCAACTCCTTGTTCTTCGTGATCTCCTTGAATTTTCGGGTTAGATTCCTTTCTTTGATCAACGTTAGCCACCCAAGTGTTTGGCCTCTAGAGGTGATCCACCAAGGAAGATGAATTATCAAGAAGGAGGGTGTTTGGCTTAACCTTAGTTTTCTATCCTCTATAGAAAAGGAGTACTCTCCAACAATTGGAATTACATCAATCTAATATCTATTATAAGACTTCTCTTATATAGACATTGGTCAACCCTTCTAATCCTATTAGACATGGGATTTCTTTTAATTAATTAAACTCCTTTAATTAATTTAGGCTTCCCACCACATGGGAATAATTAATTAAATTCATTTAATTAATTTGTCTCCTAATCTTATTAGGAATAAATGAGAGTACTAAATATTAAATTAATTACTAAACTCCTTTAGAAATTAAAATAATAATAATTGTAATAATATTAATAAGACTCCTCTTATTAATTTATATTTAATATTTCCAAAATATTAAATAATAAACATTAAGCTATTTAATTTATTCTATCACCATAGATTAAATTAATTATACTTAATGCATTATTACGATTATGCCATTACCTTCTTAAATAATTATTCTTCCTTTTATGGTGTGACCCTTTAGGTTCTCCATATTAAACCAGTTGTGAATAAATCAATTAAAACAATTTTAATCTTATTTAAATAAATAAATTAAACTAATAATTTATTTAAATAAATAATATTTATTCTACAATAGGGATAAGCCTCCCTAGCGATCAACGACTTTCCAGATAATATAGATTTCAACATTAATCAAAAAGAACCTGTGAGTAAATAGTTACCGTACAATTCAATCCTTCCACCATACAATGTCCCAATTAAATATAAGACATGGATTTACTGTCAAGTCTTATTTTATTTAATTATATGTATTTCGATTAGAAAATGCACAACTCCAAATAATGCAAATTAGAAACTCCTTTCTAATTTCATTTCACCTTGGCCAAGGATTCCTGGGTTGTCATTTAACGAATCACATAGGACATATCTCCTCTTTTACTAGAGGTGGTAGTTTCTTTATTGATCATTCATTATCTCCATATGTAACTCATTATACCCAAGCATACCCTATATATGCCTTAAAAGGTCTTAAGGAATAAGTCAAAGTATAATTTGTTACATACAAGATACTATGATGATCTCAAGTCCAAGGATTACTTGTACTACTATCACATTAGGAATTCCTATTGACAGGCGAGTAAATCTCCATTAGGTATTCCATAGCGAATCACGTTCAGTGAACTTATTCTCCAATAAGCACCTACATACTTACTTTAGTGTCTCCACACAAATGATCATGAGATCAATCATCCTCATCCAATGAGCAAGCAACATATGTACCAATCTATCCGGATTTACTAATCCCCTTTTTAGTAATCCCACGATTGGGAACTATTTTAGTTTTAAAACTTTCTAAGAATTTAGATCTCATTAGCATGATCATCATCATGATTCTAAAAGCATTGCTTAAAACTATGGGTTATTTACATATTATAAAAATAGCAACATGTAGATAATTAAATGCCTTTAATAAATGAATATTTTATTAATAAATAAATAAGATTGTTTACAAAGTACGTGCTTTATCATCATACATGATTGGCTTGTATGCACACTACTATCAAAAACTACGCCAGACAGCTCAACAGACTGACTGCGAAGACTTGAAAATCTAGGTCATGGACCCATCTTCCCGAATTCGGAAAAGGTCAAGCCCCATGTCATTGCGTAGCTCTCAGAAGTAGCTTTTCGAAAAGGTATGGCACGCCTCCATCGGATTCCCGGATTGTAAGTTATGAAGGTTTCAAGCGGACTATACATTATTTGAGGTGTACGTACTTCGAGGAAGTGGGGCCACCAGGCCCAGCCGCAGCTCTACATACGGCTGCCACATGTAGAGTTGCAGTAGGTCGGGCCTATATATATGCCCTCCCCCCTTAGCTTCTAAGAGAATAATCAAAAAGGAAAAAGCTGAGGAGAGAGAGAAAAAGACTAAAGGAGAGAAAATGAGCTTGTATCTTACTCCGATTTTTGTAAAACTTCTTTGTAAACACTCATATACACATATACTACAACATATCAAATTTTAACCAGTGGAAAACGAGTTTTGAGGCGCCAGAAGCCGTTCGATAACCATTCTCGTGCAATACTGTAAGATTTTGTCAGATCTGTCTTCTTCGCTTACTCTAACATATATATAAGTTCTATATACATAGTTTGTAAGACCCCAACTTTTATGAATAAAGATTTAATTTTCTTTATATATTATTTCGAAACAGTAAGGTGTTATTTTGATAAATATGAAAGTTATGGGTGAAATGTGCAAATATTTTTAAAATGAGCAAGTGGTTATAAAATATTCTTGTTGTCGGGGAATATTCGTTTGGTCGTGGAATATTCTTGTTGTCGGGGAATATCCGTACGACGGTGCGGCTATTTGTGGGCCCCACAACGGAATAACTGTCGGATATAGAAAGCGACAGAAATAACCTTTTTACAAAATAACGGCGTAGTTGTTACCGTTAGTACTGTTGAAATACCCGGTGGTTAAAATACAGTGATACGCGGTGTTGCACAGTAGCACACGGTATCGCACAGTATTTCGAATTATTGAGTCTTACGTGAGAAGCCATTACTCAATAATTGTTACAGTAATTACTGTTCAATATTTTATATTATTGACTCAATAATTGCTACGTTGATATTTTATATTATTGACTCAATAATTGTTACATTGATATTTTATTGACTCAATAATTGCTACGTTGCCATTTTATATGATTGATTTAATAATGGCTACAGTTGATATTTTGGTATTATTGATTCAATAATTGTCACTGCACAGTATTTCACATTATCAACTCAATAATTCATATTATTTGAATAATATTATTAGATAGCATTATTGACAATGTCTAAGGAAGTTCTGTCTAGGAGGGGTTATTTAATTGCGCGCCAGTAAGGAGAAGTCCTTATCGGAAGGCCCCCTCTTTCCTGGGAACGACCTGGTTGTCAATATTGTAATTCTATAATATTATTTGTGAATAATTAATTATTGATTTATATGATAAGGAAATATTTATTTTGTGGATATTAAAGAAGGAATTAGCACTGATGTGTTTTTATCAGTATCTTGGTATGGAAAATCATCTGGTTGTGGATTTCGGATAATTTATGTTTGGAATTTGGAAAAACTTTCTTCTGCAAAGTTGTAGAGAATTAAATTTCCTATAGAAGGACATCGAATTTGTATTTTTCTGACGAAGGGGCTATTTATTATGAATTATTGAAGTTTCGGAAAATAAATATTTTTTAAATAAAATGGTGGGCCCCACTTTTGGTTGTTGGTTGAAAAATCTGATTTTCTTAGCAGCCGGAGGCGGAGATTATTTTAAAAATAATATTATTTTATTATTTTAGTCTCCTTTGGCATCCTAAGCTTTTCCTATAAATAGGGTGCTTAGGTTAGAATTGAAAATCACACCAGAATCAGAAGTTTTCTCTCTCTATAATATCGAGCGTATTTTTGTGAGTATTTCAATACTTTGAGTATTAGTATTCAACGCAAGTTTCTTTCGGTATTATATCTGATATTCCAGTCAGAAGTACTATTCTTTTGAGGTAAGGGATGTTATTTCTTTCGTAAATGATGTTATTCTTCTCAATATCATTATACAGAAATATTGTCATGGATTTTATGTTGAAATTCTTATTTTTTCCGTCGGGGTTACTATTCACGTATACGGCACTATTCACGGGAAAATTTATTTTTCTTCTATTTGTCCAAATTGTCTGTTAAGGTTACTATCTTTGATTAGTATCCAAGTTTTGAGCTTTATTCTTGAATTTTGCTCCACAAAGTATTATTATGGATTATTCTTGAATTTGGATAAACTAAATGACGAATCCCTAATCTTTGTCTTTTATCTCACTAGATTTGTTATTTAAAATATTTTTCATCATCCTCAGTCCTAAAAGGTGATGTAACTGAATATCTTTGGCCTGTAGAGCAAAGATGAATGATTACCTGATGAATATCTTTGGCCGTAGTGCAAAGATGACAGGTGTTGAGATGAACATGACCACTGATGATACAAATGAATATCTTTGGCTTGTAGTGCAAAGATGAATATTGATTCGAGATGTATATTGATTGATGTTACAGGGATAAAATATTGATGATGGACTTTTAAATCATAGAAGATAGTAGACTTCATTCTCTGCTTAACTCTTCTAATGAATTGTTATTTCCGCTGCGAATATTGATCTAAGATTGGTTGTCCATTATATTTTATCTGATTTATTGAAGACTAACGATAATTTATTTTTCATTATTTTAGTCATAATATTCTTTACTGGGCTAGTTGAGCTCACCCTTTTCATCTGTTGTCCTCTTCAGGAAATGAGAATGTCGTAGGGACTAGTCGGGGAACAGAGTGATGGTCCGAGTTAGAGCAGTAGTAGTCCTCACTATTTTTGATAAATAGTGTGATAATAATTGTAATGAGGACTTAGTTTGAATTTTAATATTTTCTACATATTTGTATTGACACTCACAGTTGTGTGGTCGTATTTTGCACGACCGTATGATATAAAGTTGTATTTGAATTCTGTACCATGTATTTGGCGACTCAGAATGGGTTGGGTTGACTGAACCTATTCTGGGGGCGTCACAGTTGGTATCAGAGCTTAGGGATATGATCTTTGGCGGAGATCGGGGAATAGAACTAGGAGGGGAGAGACGAGTAAATCCTTCACTAGTATGTCCTACCTAAGCTTATGTGGTATTTAATTGGTCAGTCGGAGCATAGGGTTCATATGTGGGATGTTATTTGTTTAATTAACCCTTGTTTTATGGCAGTATTTAAGAATGGCAGCTGAGAACGTTAACAACGAAGTGAATGAGACCGTGGAGACACCTTTAATCGTTAACCAGGAGAACGTGCAACAAGAAGGCAATGTTCATCCTGAAAATAACGCTGGTCAGACGATAAACGATGAGATGTTTAGAAGTTTTCTGCAGTTCATGCAAAACCAGACGAGGGAGACTCGTGTACAACATATAGGTGGCGATAATAACAACTCGCGAATTGTTACTGCCAAGCAGTTCAAAGAATTGGGACCACCAGAGTTTCTGGGAAAGCCAGATCCGATTAAAGCGGAGACGTGGATTAAACAAATTACCAAGATATTTGATGTCTTGGGATGTACAGAGGAACAGAAGGTTCCATTCGCCACATTTATATTCCGTGGAGAGGCAGATTACTGGTGGGAATCCGTGAAGCGTACCCAGCCTGCCGTACTTAAGATGTCTTGGGAAGCGTTCCAGAAACTGTTCAATGACAAATACTTTCCTGAAAGTATTCGTCATATGAAGGAGGTAGAGTTTATCAGACTCGAGCAAAATAACATGACGGTATCCCAGTACGAGGCTAAGTTCGCGGAGCTGTCCAGGTTTGCACCTCATTTGGTGGAGAATGAGGAACGTATGACGCGGATGTTTCTAAGAGGTTTGAAACCCGAAATACGTCAATACCTCATTTCTCATAAATTTTCTTTATATTCGGATGTAGTAAACAGGGCCCAGTTATTAGAACGAGATAATGATTATGTTCAACCGAGGGACCACAACCAAGGTCGTACCGGTGGCAGCAGTCATCGGAGCAATGACAACCAGCGAGGAGGAAAGTATGACAGAAGCGGTAACCACTCCAGTGGTTATCGTGGCCATGATAGTAGAAGAAGCGAGTCGGGGGGAGATTTCAAGAAGAGAAGGTACAACAATGAGAACGTGAAAATGTCAACATCAGCACCAGCATCAACTGTTTCGAGGGGAGGAGAACGACCACCGGTCGTATGCTATAAATGCGGGAAAGAGGGACATATCAGCCCAAACTGCCCACAACAATTTAAAGGATGCTATAACTGTGGAAAAGAAGGACATATAGCTCGAGATTGTCCTGTTGCGAAACCAAATTCAGCGGGGGTGGTGATTCCAAAGGCGGTTGCAGACAAGTCAAAGTCGGCGATTCCTGGAAGAGCGTTTGTCGTGACAGCCCAAAACGCGAGGAATCCACACGAGGTGATTATGGGTAAGATGATCATAAACTCTTGCGAAGTTTATACCTTGTTAGATACCGGTGCTACCCATTCCTTTATTTCACCTGCTTGTGCTCAACGTTTGAACTTGACTTCTGATAAATTAGACTTTGAATTATTTGTTGAAACTCCGTTGGGAGAAACCTTTGTTACATCTACAGTTTACAAATCTTGCTTGATTCAGATTGGTACCCTTACCTTACCTGTTGATCTTATATCTTTGAAAATACTTGCATTTGACGTGATTTTAGGAATTGACTGGTTAACCACTTACCATGCCAAAATTGATTATTTTCGTAAGGTTGTTAGTTTTCATATTCCTAATCAACCTGTTGTACGAATCCAAATCACCAAACCACTAAAATTAGTCAATATCATTTCAAATCCCAAGGCTATTCGTTTATTGAAAAACGGATGTCAAGCTTTCTTAGCTCATGTCACTGATCTAAACCAGAATACATCAGATTTGAATGATATTTCTGTTGTTAATGAGTTTCCTGATGTATTTCCCGAAGAACTTCCCGGTCTACCCCCAGAACGTGAAGTTGAATTCTTTATTGACCTTGAGCCCGGTACAAAGCCCATTTCTAAAACCCCATATCGAATGGCTCCTATTAAACTTCAGGAGTTAAAGGTCCAATTACAAGAGTTGTTAGACATCGGTTTTATTCGTCCTAGTACGTCTCCTTGGGGTGCTCCTATTTTATTCGTAAAGAAGAAAGACGGGAGTATGCGACTTTGTATTGACTATCGGGAGTTGAACCATATCACCATCAAGAATAGGTATCCGTTACCTCGTATTGATGACCTGTTCGACCAGTTGCAAGGAGCGCAATTCTTTTCAAAGATCGATCTTCGTTCTGGATATCATCAGTTGAAGATTAAAACTGAGGATATTCCAAAGACTGCTTTCAGAACACGGTACGGGCATTATGAGTTCTTAGTCATGTCTTTTGGATTGACTAATGCTCCTGCTGCTTTCATGGATATGATGAACCGTGTATTTAAGGAGTATTTGGATCAATTCGTTGTTGTCTTTATTGATGACATCCTCATCTATTCTAAAAGCCGTGAAGATCATGAACACCATTTGAAGTTGGTACTTCAAAAGCTTCGTGAGAACAAGCTATACGCCAAGTTAAAGAAATGCGAGTTCTGGCTTGAGGAAGTAGCATTTCTTGGGCACGTGGTATCAAAACGTGGAGTATCTGTTGACCCGACGAAGATTGAAGCAATACAAAGCTGGGAGCAACCTAAGTCGGTGACCGAAGTACGAAGCTTTCTGGGCTTAGCTGGTTACTATCGGAGGTTCGTAGAGGGATTTTCTCGAATCGCTACTCCATTAACTCAGTTGACTCGGAAAGATACGAAATTCGTTTGGAGAGAGGAATGCGAGAAGAGCTTCCAAGAGCTCAAGAGGAGACTTATTTCGGCACCTGTTCTAACAATACCATCTGGTTTGGATGGATTTGTTATTTACAGCGATGCTTCGGGAAAAGGGTTAGGATGTGTTCTCATGCAACATGGGAAAGTCATAGCCTATGCCTCGCAACAACTCAAAGAATATGAGAGGAATTATCCTACTCATGATCTAGAGTTGGCAGCTATCGTTTTTGCGTTGAAGATCTGGAGACATTATCTGTACGGGGAGAAAGTGGAGATTTATACGGATCATAAGAGCCTTAAATATTTCTTCACTCAGAAGGAACTCAACATGCGGCAACGACATTGGCTTGAGCTGTTGAAAGATTACGATCATACCATCCAATACCATCCTAGAAAAGCGAACGTGGTAGCTGACGCGTTGAGTAGAAGATCATATGTGGAAACGAATGCGATGATGTCAAGTATACGTGTAGAACCAGCTTTGATTGATAAAGTTAAAGCTGCTCAAGCTACGGATGCGGAGCTGATGAAGATGAAGAAGAAGGTGCCAGAAGGTGCAATTCCAGAAGTGAGAATCGATGAAGATGGAATACTTCGAGTTAACTCCAGACTTTGTGTTCCTAGCGATTCCGACTTGAAGTATAGAATCATGATGGAGGCACACAACACACTGTTTGCGATCCATCCTGGGAGTACTAAAATGTATCGTGATCTTCGACATACATTTTGGTGGAGCAATATGAAGAGAGAGATCGCGGAGTTCATCTCGAGATGTTTAACTTGTCAACGTGTAAAGGCGGAGCATCAAGTGCCGAAGGGTCCATTGCAACCACTGGAGATTCCGGAATGGAAGTGGGAACACATTACGATGGATTTCGTTACGGGTCTTCCCAAGGTTTCTCAAGGCTTAGATGCGATTTGGGTTATTGTTGATAGATTAACCAAGTCTGCTCATTTCTTGCCGATACGAGAGACTTATTCCCTTGAACGTCTCGCTCGTATGTATGTGAATGAGATTGTGAGATTGCATGGCATGCCAGTATCCATAGTTTCGGATCGTGACCTAAGATTCACTTCACAATTTTGGATCAGTTTGCAGAAAGCTATGGGCACGAATTTACGATTCAGTTCGGCTTATCATCCTCAAACAGATGGGCAATCAGAAAGGACTATTCAAACTCTTGAAGATCCATTGAGACTCTGTGTTCTAGACTTCAAAGAGAGTTGGGATACGTACTTACCATTGGTGGAATTCTCCTACAACAACAGTTATCAGGCAAGTATAGGTGTGGCTCCATTCGAGGCATTGTATGGGAGAAAGTGTCGCTCTTCAGTATGTTGGGATAAGGTGGGTGAAGCAACATTATTGGGACCGGAGTTTGTACGTATGACTAACAGAAAAGATCCAAATGATCCGACAACGTATACAAATGGCACAGAATCGACAAAAGAGTTATGCAGATCTTCATCGAAAGGACGTGGAATTTAATGTTGGGGAGCATGTGTTATTACGTGTTGCTCCGTGGAAGGGATTTACAAGGTTTGGCAAGAGAGGAAAGCTCAATCCACGATTCATTGGTCCATTTGAGATCCTTGACCTAGTAGGAAAGGTGGCCTATAGACTCGCTTTACCTCCAAGCATGTCTCGTGTTCATAATGTTTTTCACATATCCGTGCTTCGTAAATAGGTGAAAGATCCAAACCACATTATTGAGTTAGAACCAGACGAGATAGCCGAAGATTTAACGTACGAGGAGGTACCTGTCAAGATCTTGGATAGGAAGGAGCATGTCCTACGCTCGAAAATTATACCTCAAGTTAAAGTTTTGTGGAGAAACCATGGAATTGAGGAAATGACCTGGGAGTTGGAATCGGAAATGAAAGCGAGGTATCCTCACCTTTTCGACATACCAGGTACGTACGTCAATTTCGAGGATGAAATTTCATAAGGAGGGGAGGTTGTAAGACCCCAACTTTTATGAATAAAGATTTAATTTTCTTTATATATTATTTCGAAACAGTAAGGTGTTGTTTTGATAAATATGAAAGTTATGGGTGAAATGTGCAAACATTTTTAAAATGAGCAAGTGGTTATAAAATATTCTTGTTGTCGGAGAATATTCGTTTGGTCGTGGAATATTCTTGTTGTCGGGGAATATCCGTACGACGGCGCGGCTATTTGTGGGCCCCACAACGGAATAACTGTCGGATATAGAAAGCGACACAAATAACCTTTTTACAAAATAACGGCGTAGTTGTTACCGTTAGTACTGTTGAAATACCCGGTGGTTAAAATACAGTGATACGCGGTGTTGCACAGTAGCACACGGTATCGCACAGTATTTCAAATTATTGAGTCTTACGTGAGAAGCCATTACTCAATAATTGTTACAGTAATTACTGTTCAATATTTTATATTATTGACTCAATAATTGCTACGTTGATATTTTATATTATTGACTCAATAATTGTTACATTGATATTTTATTGACTCAATAATTGCTACGTTGCCATTTTATATGATTGATTTAATAATGGCTACAGTTGATATTTTGGTATTATTGATTCAATAATTGTCACTGCACAGTATTTCACATTATCAACTCAATAATTCATATTATTTGAATAATATTATTAGATAGCATTATTGACAATGTCTAAGGAAGTTCTGTCTAGGAGGGGTTATTTAATTGCGCGCCAGTAAGGAGAAGTCCTAATCGGAAGGCCCCCTCTTTCCTGGGAACGACCTGGTTGTCAATATTGTAGTTCTATAATATTATTTGTGAATAATTAATTATTGATTTATATGATAAGGAAATATTTATTTTGTGGATATTAAAGAAGGAATTAGCACTGATGTGTTTTTATCAGTATCTTGGTATGGAAAATCATCTGGTTGTGGATTTCGGATAATTTATGTTTGGAATTTGGAAAAACTTTCTTCTGCAAAGTTGTAGAGAATTAAATTTCCTATAGAAAGACATCGAATTTGTATTTTTCTGACGAAGGGGCTATTTATTATGAATTATTGAAGTTTCGGAAAATAAATATTTTTTAAATAAAATGGTGGGCCCCACTTTTGGTTGTTGGTTGAAAAATCTGATTTTCTTAGCAGCCGGAGGCGGAGATTATTTTAAAAATAATATTATTTTATTATTTTAGTCTCCTTTGGCATCCTAAGCTTTTCCTATAAATAGGGTGCTTAGGTTAGAATTGAAAATCACACCAGAATCAGAAGTTTTCTCTCTCTATAATATCGAGCGTATTTTTGTGAGTATTTCAATACTTTGAGTATTAGTATTCAGCGCAAGTTTCCTTCGGTATTATATCTGATATTCCAGTCAGAAGTACTATTCTTTTGAGGTAAGGGATGTTATTTCTTTCGTAAATGATGTTATTCTTCTCAATATCATTATACAGAAATATTGTCATGGATTTTATGTTGAAATTCTTATTTTTTCCGTCGGAGTTACTATTCACGTATACGGCACTATTCACGGGAAAATTTATTTTTCTTCTATTTGTCCAAATTGTCTGTTAAGGTTACTATCTTTGATTGTATCCAAGTTTTGAGCTTTATTCTTGAATTTTGCTCCACAAAGTATTATTATGGATTATTCTTGAATTTGGATAAACTAAATGACGAATCTCTAATCTTTGTCTTTTATCTCACAAGATTTGTTATTTAAAATATTTTTCATCATCCTCAGTCCTAAAAGGTGATGTAACTGAATATCTTTGGCCTGTAGAGCAAAGATGAATGATTACCTGATGAATATCTTTGGCCGTAGTGCAAAGATGACAGGTGTTGAGATGAACATGACCACTGATGATACAAATGAATATCTTTGGCCTGTAGTGCAAAGATGAATATTGATTCGAGATGTATATTGATTGATGTTACAGGGATAAAATATTGATGATGGACTTTTAAATCATAGAAGATAGTAGACTTCATTCTCTGCTTAACTCTTCTAATGAATTGTTATTTCCGCTGCGAATATTGATCTAAGATTGGTTGTCCATTATATTTTATCTGATTTATTGAAGACTAACGATAATTTATTTTTCATTATCTTAGTCATAATATTCTTTACTGGGCTAGTTGAGCTCACCCTTTTCATCTGTTGTCCTCTTCAGGAAATGAGAATGTCGCAGGGACTAGTCGGGGAACAGAGTGATGGTCCGAGTTAGAGCAGTAGTAGTCCTCACTATTTCTGATAAATAGTGTGATAATAATTGTAATGAGGACTTAGTTTGAATTTTAATATTTTCTACATATTTGTATTGACACTCACAGTTGTGTGGTCGTATTTTGCACGACCGTATGATATAAAGTTGTATTTGAATTCTATACCATGTATTTGGCGACTCAGAATGGGTTGGGTTGACTGGACCTATTCTGGGGGCGTCACATAGTTGGCTGTTAATATTGGTCAAATCTGACTTTTTAACCGTTCATTTCGTGTAAATAGTCAATATTTGTCCTTTATTATTTAGATTTGTACTCAATCTAGCCAAATCTAGCTTTTAACCGGTTCAAAAGTTGTGAAACTTGAACCTAGAGGCTAGAATGGCTAAGATCTGTACAGATCTAGTTTTCTTTCTGGTTTTTGTAAGTATTTAGCAACCATGTGACCCTAGATATGTATCTAGAGGAAACTGGAAGCTATGGGTTACTCGCTTACGAGGATTTAACTGATGAATCCTTCGTCCAGTGATGTCTAGAGTAGATATATATATTATTGCAATATATTCATTATGCAGGCTGTTTATGTGATTTTATGTGACTCTAAGAGCTACAGGATATACGATCCAATCAATGGATCTAGATCCGGTTCCCGTGATGGACTTTTTTGAGTTGTACAATTAGCTTGCAAATTTTTGTACTTGTAAATCCAGGGCCTTAAAACGGTTATACGGGTTTAAGACCCCGAAATAGTGAAAACTATTATTGTGGTGCTCGGGCCCACTTCGATAGCTTTTATGCCCATAAGAAGCCCGACACTTATATATATATAATATTTATATATATATTATCGAAGTTGCTTCACATCTCGAGAATAAAATCAAAACAAGCCGAATCTGGAATAAAATGAAAGTATCAAAGGGTTTCTATTCCTATGCGAGCGAAAGGGTTTGAAAATCACTTTTCAAAATATCACTTTTATATCATTGTCTAAAAATGAACTTTTCAACAAATCAAACCCTTCGTATATAAGTCCAACGAAGCACAGCACTACTTTCAAATAAAGCACTTTAGGCATAGTTAACTGCATCACACATACATACACACACACTTCACATGTTTAGGGGATGAAAAGATGCGATAACCGTGTTTCACGGAAGTCGGGAGGTGCCTAACACCTTCCCCTCGCTTAAGCAAGCCCCCGATCTCTATGAATCTCGGTTTCCAATACCAATTAAACGGAGTCACATATTGGGTTATATTGCAAAATCTCTCAAAATTCAGTTGAGTTGGTACAACCATTTAACTCATATCAACTGGCGGCTCTATCTAATTCGGCCCAATCACATAAAATCAATCTTTTCAAATCCTTAACATGTATGTCGATTTTTTCCTAAAATCTCACCCTTAAAGCAAGATAATTAAAATCAACATAGAACATATAAAGGGTAAAGAACACAAACTCTAGGAATCGAATTTTCTCGGCGTCAACAATAAGTTAAGTATATTTAATTTAATCTATGGTAATAGAATAAATTAAATAGCTTAATATTTATTATTTAATATTTTGAAAATATTAAATATAAATTAATAAGAGGAGTTTTATTATTATTACTATTATTATTATTTTAATTCCTAAAAGGGTTTGGGAATTAATTAATAAAAGTACTCTCATAAGTTCCTAATTGTATTAGGATCTTAATTAATTAAAAGACTTTAATTAAAATAAAACTATATTCCTAAATAGTTTAGGAGGGTTATCTACATCTATAAATAAGAGGAGTTTTATTATGGGTTAGAGTAAGACACACTTCCAATAGTTGGGAGAGTACTTACAATTTCTATAGAGATATAAACTAGGGTTTTGCAAACACCCATCTTCATGAATAGATATTATTCCTTGGTGGATCACCTCTAGAGGCCAAAAACTTGGGTGGTTAACATTGATCTGGAGAAGGAATCTCATCGGTGGAATTTAAGTAGAATGTGAAAGGATTTATAGTTGAACTCGTACCTGAGAAAGCACAATTCTATGAGGGTATGATTCTGATTCTCCATCTCTTTCGTATAATTAATAATTGAGCACAATTATGATCATGGTGATGGTTTGTATAAAATTTTAAAATCGAATTTTATCGCGCTTCAGCATTGTTTATGTAATTTGATTGCATGTATGAGTTCTATACAAACCTAACACGGGTATAATAAAGTGTATATGGATGTAGGTGAATGATTAACAAATGATCTACCACTTACAGTAAAGGGAGAGAATATCCTATGTGATTTGATAAGTGACAACTCGAAAATCCCTGGTCATGGTTGAATGGAAATTAGAAAAAAGTTTCTAATTTACATTATCTAGAATTGTGCATTTTAGAATCGAAATACATATAATCAAATAAATAAAACTTGGCAGTAATTTCATATTTTATATTTGATTGGGACATTGTATGGTAGAAGGATTAAATTGTACGACAATTATTTACGGAATAAGTTATTTGTGATTAAACTTTGATTTTATATTATCCGGATAATCATGATACATTAACGTAAGGTGTCACTCTTGATGTAAAATAAATATTATTTATTTATATTTGAATTAAATGAGTTTAATTCAATATAAATAATATTAGAATGGTTCTAATTCATTTATTCTAATATCGACTTAATATTGAACCTAAAGGGTCACACCATAAAAGAGAAATATAATTTTAAAAATGATTGACTTAATAATAATAATAAATTAAGTGTTTTTAATTTATTAGTGAAATAAATTAAATGACTTAATATTTATAATTAAGTATTTGGAGAAATACTACTTATAAATTAATAAGAGGAGTCTTATTATTTATTATTATTATTATTCTTATAAATTATTTAGTTCCTTATTATTTTGGAAATTAAATTAAAATCCAAAAATCCTACGGAGTTATGAGAGAGGATTAGTCTATAAATAAGAGTGGTCTTATTATAGATGTGAGTTAGTATTTTGATACTACTTAAGTATTCTCTAAAACCTAAGGAGTTACGAGAGAGAGAGAGAGAATTAGGGCTAGTCATCCAAGGTCTTGCAAACCTAAATTCACTTCTTCAATCTATATACTTTTGGTGGATTCTATTGGTGGATTAACTTTAGAGCGTTGCACACTTGGGTAGCAAATTACGTTTGATCCGAATAATTGGAGAAACACGGAGGAGAAAATGATTGGAACTTGAAGTATTGATCAAAGGGTTGCATCATTTTTGAGATATATCTTTTATCATTTCTCGATTAATAATATTGCATAAGGTGATTCTTGGGATTGCAGAAAAAATTTAAATTTCGTTTTATGTCATACTTCCGCTTTGATTACAATATTTATGTCTTGTTGCTGCAAACTAAAAAATTATTGGTTCAATAATATGAAATAGTGTGCAATACCGTGTGTTATTGTGGAATACCGCATGCTACTGTGGAGTACCGCGTGCTACTATTTCTTTTTCACTGGATATTTTTACAGTTAAAGGTAATAGTTCCGTCGAATTTTTTTATTAAAAAATTCATTTCTGTCGTTTTCTGTATCCAACAATTATTTCGTTGTGGGGTCCACAAATGATTGGTTATTTCGACGCTGTCGTACTTTACTGAATATTCCCCGATATACCGAATATTCCCGACATACTTTTATTTCTTATAATTTGCATTTATCATCGGCTAGATAAAAGGAGATTTCATTCATAAGAAATCCTTTCTAACCATCCATAATCCCAAAAATAGGATCCAAACACCTCTAGATACGATCTAGGATGCTAGGAGAGCCTCAAATGAAGAATTAACCATAAGCAAACAAAGTTTAAACATAATAATTGACAAAATAAGCTAGATATAGGCTAGATATAGTATAAAGATGAGAACTTGAACTTTGGGAGTGATAGTTTTTTCTTCCTTAAGCTTTGTATAGAAGGATTTACTCTTGATTGATGGGAGTTTTGATGTGAAATACTAGATGTAGATTAGATTTAGAGATGTTTTACTTTTCCTTTCTTAATTCTCTCTCTGGATAACATTTTTTCTCTCTCTAAAATGCCTTCTTTTCTCAAAAAATGAACCAAAACTGTCTTATATAAGCACCCTAGGCCTACCACAGGTCCACTTGCGGCAGCCCTAGGGCAGAGCTTAACTGTCTCGATTTTTGTGTCACGACGTTGATTTTTCGTGTTGTGCGTTGAAACATTCATAACTTCTAAACCGGGAAGAGTTAGAAAATATGTCATACCAATCCAAAAAAAATTCTTGTCGAGAGCTACAAAATGACATTAAGTTTGATTAATTGTGAATTCGAGAAGATAGAGACAAAAAGGAAAAAATCATCCTTCTATAAATGTCGACTAGTCGCTCATCTTCTTTTCCGTATCTCGTCGCTTAGAGGTCATTTTGGAGACTCCGAATACTTGTTATGAGTCTTGTAATTTTTATTTTGACATTTTGACCTTGAGGTGAAATGGCACTTTTGACTGCCTGCCACAGTTAGAGAAAAGATGTGCAAATTTTGTGTGTCTACATAAACAATATTAGTTTTTTTTACTAGTCAAATTTGAGCAGGTTGGGGCACCAATTTCTCACTTTCTTTTAAAAGCTTGAAGTGTCACTACATTAAAAATACAATTAAAATAAAGTAAAAAGGAATTGAGAAAGAGGTACGTATCTTCCTTCATCTACATTAGAGAGATGATGAAATGACATGGATACCTTTAATGAATGAACTGTATTTTATAGACTTGAGGACTATTTGATTACCTTTTATTGTATCTAAATGGTGCTCTAAGTGCTTACTTCTGAATAAATAACAAGGGATCATTCAGAGTGTTTTTTGGAGGAAAAAAAAAACAAGTTTGATTGGTCTAGATTGTGCTGACTAAATAAGTAATATTTTCTTCCACCTCCAAAATATGTTTTAAGTACATTTTATACATATATTAAGAAAAATAAAATCGACAAAATATAGTATAAAAAGTTTTAATTTATAGTTAATGACGTCACAAAATTACATAAATGACTAGTCATTTTTTTTTCTAGTACTTGTGGAAGGCTAAATGAGATTTTTGTCTTTTACTTTATGTACTTATTATTGTCATTTTTTTGATGACAAAATATTGTATCTTAGATCATCCTTTAGAGGAGCAGTAAGCATTAGACTAGTTTTTTTGACTCTTTTTACCATAATAACCTCCAACAACTAAAAGAACTCCTTTTATTGTGAACACGTGATACACATTTTTTTAATAGTTAACTTTATTTAACCTTTTTTGGTACAGCATTTGAATTGAAAATTATATTTTTCTGAATCCATGTGCCTTTATTAGGAACCATTTCTATTGATATTTCTGAATCCGTGTGCTGTTATAAGGAATCTGTGTGCTGATATATGATTAAATGATATTTCAAAATTATGTTGATTGATATATATAACCACTAAATACAAACTATATTAAGTTTTTTACTAGTCGAATGTGAGCAGGATGGGGCACCAATTTCTCACTTTCACTTAAAGGATCAAAGTGTCACTACATTAAAAATATAATTAAAATAAAATAAATAGGAATTCACAAAAAGGTACGTACAATCCCTCATCTACATTAGACAGATGATGAAATGACATGGATACCCTTAATGAAAGCGTTATATTTTATAGATTTGAAGGCTATTTGATTACCTCTTATTGGATTGAATTGTGCTGAATAGATAAAAAGGGACCATTCAGAGTGTTTTTTGGAGATAAAAAAAAAACAAGTTTGATTGGTCTTAATTGCGTTGACCGAATAAGTAATATTTTCTTCTTCCTCTAAAATATGTTTTAAATACATTTTGTTCAAATATTAAAAAAATAAAGTAAAGTAAATAGAATATAAAAAGTTTCAATTTATAGTTAATAACTTCACAAAATTATATAAAGGATGAGATTTTTTTTCTCTAATATTTGTGAAGGACTAAATGACATTTGTTTTTTATTGTGTACTGATTGTCATCTTCTTGAAGATAAAAAAATATTGTACCTTAGGCCATTATCCTTTAGAGGAGCGGTAACTATTAGGCTAGCTTTTTGCATCTTTTTACCATAATAACCTCCGACAAATAAATGAATTCCTTTTATTGTGAACATGTGATTCACATTTTTTAAATTGTAATTAAGGGTGTAATCGAGTCGAATTGAACCGAATAGAGAGTTACTGGGATTCGATTTGAAAGTTAAATTCATACTCAAATTTGACTTGAATTCGAATTGTATTTGAAAATTTTTTACTCAGATTTAGCTTGACTCGAATATTCATTACTCGAATTCGATCCGGCTCAGATCAAATTATATTCAAATTACTTGCGAGTTTCAAATTTAAACTCAAATTCGAGTCTTCACATAGTGATTAACTTTATAATACATATAATAAATTGAACTCATTATTTTACTTGGAAATAAAAAAAATAAATTTTTAACTATACTATACAAATATAAAATCACAATAAAAATTAAAAACAAAATAAAAAACAATAACTAATTATCCTAATTTTATTCAACTTTATACATATAATAAGAGAATATATCGAGTATCTACTCAAATATATATCAACCGAGTATGTATCGAATTACAATCGAGAATTTGAGTAGTTTGAATTCTAAACAAATCGAGTATAATATTATTCAAATTCTATTCGTATTTTTATTTGAATTATTTTTTATACTCAAATTTAGATCATATTATTAATAAATCTGAGTAGAACCTTAATTATAATGACAAATTATAAATGCAAGAGATTCATTGAATTATGGACAATGTGTGTCCCTTCTCACCATATATAATTAAAATAATGATGACTAAATGTTAAAATATATTTAACCTCTGTCGGTGCAACATCTGAATTGAAAATGATATTTTTCTGAATCCATGTGCGGTTATAGGCCCGTGTTATGCTTTACTTCAATTCACCTAAAAATTAATTTTACTTTATCTCATAAATTTTTATGGTGATCGTAGATCTGGTAAAAAAAATAGGTTTGGATTAATTTTGAGTTACATAAAATAGGTTTGGGTTGATTTTAGTTTTAAAATCATATTACTTATATTTAATATGGGTTATGTAGTTTGGATTTAAATGGTTATGGGTCGAATTCAGATCGTCTTATTTTTTAAATTATATTTTCATTAAAATCTTAATTTCTGTTATACTAAAAGAGCCTTATTTTAATTTTTTAGACCCAAATTTGAAATTAAAAATTTTAATTGATGCGACTAATTTAATATTAAAAATATTAATTTTGTGATTATAGGCACTTTCAAAAAAAATACATTATAATTATTATGTTAATTAAAATTAATAAAATTATTGAGAATTTTATTGCAATAATCAGTACATATTAATTTTTTTTTGGGGGGTGAGGGTGGGTTAATCAATAAATAATATTTTTTTGGGGGTTGGGGGTGGGGGGTTGGGGTGGGGGGTGTATGACGGTGAAGTTGCTCAAGGCGACAAGAATCATTCTGTAAAACCTGATTATATTCTGAACCAGTTTGTTTCATGTAATTGTTATAGAAATTCAAAAATTAGAAAAGAGGCAATGGCAATAAATAATATTTTTGGTGGGGTGGGCGTGGGGGTGGGGGGTGGGGTGAGTGGGGGTGGGTGTGTGGGGGGTGGAGGGTTGGAGCGGGGGGTGTATACATAATTAATAAATTAAATATTTTAGGGTAGGGGAGGGGGGGGTGGGGTGGGGTGGGGGCGTGGGGTGGCGGGGGAGAAATTAAATTAAATTATATAATATAATATAAAATAATTTATGGAGAGAAGGGGAAATAAAATTTAATTATATAATATAAATTGTATAATTTAAATGAGTTATTTTAATTAATTAAGGAATGATATATTAATTATTTAAATTAATAGTTCGTTATTCTAAAAGTGTTAACTTTATTATGGATTAATTCTATAATTAGTGAAATTATTTTTATATATAATTACAAGTGTAGAAATTACAAAAGTATGTAATATGTATAATGTATGTGTCATATAAAAATATAGTGTAATTGTGACGCCCCCCAGAATAGGTCCAGTCAATCCAACTCATTCTGAGTCGCCAAATACATGGTACAGAATTCAAATACAAACTTTATATCATACGGTTGTGCAAAATACGACCACACAACTGTGAGTGTCAATACAAATATGTAAAAAATATTAATATTCAAACTAAGTCATCATTATAATTATTATCACACTATTTATCAGAAATAGTGAGGACTAGTACTGCTCTAACTCGGACAATCACTCTGTCCCCCGACTAGTCCCTGCGACATTCTTATTTTCTGAAGAGGACAACAGATGAAAAGGGTGAGCTCAACTAGCTCAGTAAAGAATATTATGACTAAGATAATGGAAAATAAATTATTGTTAGTCTTCAACAAATCAGATAAAATATAATGGACAACCAACTTTAGATCAATATTCGCAGCGAAAATAACAATTCATTAGAAGAGTTAAGCAGAGAATGAAGTCTACTATCTTCTATGATTTAAAAGTCCATCATCAATATTTTATCCCTGTAACATCAATCAATATACATCTCGAATTAAATATTCATCTTTGCACTACAGGCCAAAGATATTCATTTGTATCATCAGTGGTCATGTTCATCTCAACACTCGTCATTTTTGCACTACAGGCCAAAGATATTCATCAGGTAATCATTCATCTTTGCTCTACAGGCCAAAGATATTCAGTTATATCACCACTTAAGACTGAGGATGAGGAAAAATATTTTAAAGAACGAATCCAGTGGGATAAAAGACAAAGATTAAGGATTCGTATTTTAGTTTATCCAATTCAAAAATACTTTGTAATAATCAATTGTGGAGCAAAATTCAAGAATAAAGCTCAAAACTTAGATCCAACCAAAGATAGTAACCATAACAGACAATTTGGACAAATAGAAGAAAATTTAATTTTCCCGTGAATAGTGCCGTATACGTGAATAGTACCGTATACGTGAATAGTAACCTCGACAGAAAAAGTAAGAATTTCATAATAAAATTCATGTCAATATTTTGGTATAATGATATTGAAAAGAGTAACATCATTTACGAAATAAAATAACATCCCTTACCTCAAAAGAATAGTACCTCTGACTGGAATATCGGATATAATACCGAAGGAAACTTGCACTGAATACTAATACTCAAAGTATTGAAATACTCACAAAACTACGCTCGATATTATAGAGAGAGAAAACTTCTGATTCTGGTGTGGTTTTCAATTCTAACCTAAGCACCCTATTTATAGAAAAAACTTAGGATGCTAAAGGAAACTAAATTAATAAAATAATATTATTTTTTAAAAAAATCTCCAGCCGCCGGCTGCTCCCAAAAATCAGATTTTCAACAAAAGTGGGGCTCACCCATTAAAAAATATTTATTTTCCGAAACTTCAATAATTCATAATAAATAGCCCCTTTGTCAGAAAAATACAAATTCTATGTCCTTCCATAGGAAATTTAATTCTCTACAACTTTGTAGAAGGAAATTTTTCCAAATTCCAAACATAAATTATTCGAAATTCATAAAAAGATAATTTTCCACACCAAAATACTGATAAAAACTCATCAGCGCTTATTCCTTCTTTTATATCAACAAAATAAATATTTTCTTATCATATAAATCAATAATTAATTATTCACAAATAATATTATAGAACTACAATATTGACAACCAGGTCGTTCCTAGGAAAGAGGGGGCATTCCGATAAGGATTTCTCCTTACTGGCGCGTAATTAAATAACCCCTCATAGACAGAACTTTCTTAGACATTGTCAATAATGCTATCTAATAATATTATTCAAATAATATGAATTATTGAGTTAATAATGTGAAATACTGTGCAATGACAATTATTGAATCAATAATACAAAATATCAACTGTAGCCATTATTGAATCAATCATATAAAATAACAACGTAGCAATTATTGAGTCAATAAAATATCAATGTAACAATTATTGAGTCAATAATATAAAATATCAACGTAGCAATTATTGAGTCAATAATATAAAATATTGAACAGTAATTACTGTAACAATAATTGAGTAAGTGCCTTCTCACGTAAGACTCAATAATTTGAAATACTGTGCGATTCCGTGTGCTACTGTGCAACACCGCGTATCACTGTATTTTAACCACCGGGTATTTTAACAGTACTAACGGTAACAACTACGCCGTTATTTTATAAAAAGGTTATTTCTGTCGCTTTCTATATCCGACAGTTATTCCGTTGTGGGGTCCACAAATAGCTGCGCCGTCGTACGAATATTCCCCGACAACAAGAATATTCCACGACCAAACGAATATTCCCCGACAACCAGAATATTTTATAACCACTTGCTCATTTTAAAATATTTGCACATTTCATCCTTAACTTTCATATTTATCAATCAACACCTTACTATTTCGAAATAATATATAAAAAAAATTAAATCTTTATTCATAAAAGTTGGGGTCTTACAGTAATAATGCATACATGTTGATGTATTAGCTCTTCAAAGTGCAAAAAATTATTATAGATTAATATGGGTCAAAAGTAATTAAATTAGATTCAATTCATGTTTGTAATAATAATATGGGTTCAATATCAAATCAATCCATCACTTTAAAAACTAGTTAACCAACCCAATAAATCCATAGATCCAAATAATTTTGTTTAACTATATAGTTTTGAACCTAAATTGGCAGCTCTAAGTGATCGTAATTAAATTTTGACACATTATTGTCGATATATATATCTATATAGAGAGAGGGATTTCCAATTAAGAAAATAATACCACAGTTTAGAGTACTATAAATCCGATTACCTCTACCACTCACTTTCCACTTCAACAAGTTCAGAAAACACAACATACCTAAAAATGGATTCCTCCTTATCATCCTCACGTCCCCTAGAAATCTATGTCCTCCCCTTCCTCTCCCCCGGCCATATGATCCCCCTCTCCGAAATCGCTCGCCTCTTCGCCGCACGCGGCGAGCACGTGACCATCATCACCACCCCTTCCAATGTCGCCCTCATCCAGGACAAAGACCAAAATGCCCCTATCCGCATTCACACTATCCCATTCCCTGCCAAGGAGGTTGGTTTACCGGAGGGGCTTGAAAACTTTTTTTCTGTTAAGGATATTGACACCGCCGCTAAAGTGTTCACCGGAATGCAACTGCTCCGGAACTCTATTGAAGAATATGTAACTGAGCACCGGCCGGATTGTCTTTTGTCTGATATGTTCTTCCCGTGGACGGCCGACCTCGCCATCCGCCTCGACATTCCTCGGTTGGTTTTTAATGCGACTTGTATGTTCTCTCAGGTCAGTGACATGCCACCTAAACTGTTTTAACGATAATTAAAAATGTTCAAAATTTAACCATATTAATTATATAAGCACGTTAACAAACACATCAGTTCAAAGTTTTGAAATTTTTGAAAATAATTGTTTGAAATTTAATGATTTTGATGTTAAAATAAGACGATTAATATGTCATATTAAAAAAATCTTTTTCCAGAATGTCTAGAATAATAGGTGTCAATTTCAATGGTTAAGTATTTCTAAAATAATTATAAAAGTATAACTTAAAATATTAAGTGTGGCTTGATGTATGCTTGTTCTTTTAACATAATTTTTGCTCTAATAATATTAACAATGTAAAATAAAAATAATTGGTATATATTTCTAATAGTTTAACTAGAATTAAATGATTTTCTCACACATTAAGACTAATAGTAATATTATACTCTCTTTGTATCATTAAAAAAGTCATATTTATAGAAAACAATTGTTTCATAATAAATTTTTTTATTGATGATAATATAATTATATATATTTTTCATTAGATATATTTCTAATATTTTCTATAAATTTTAAAATTTATATTACTTTTTATTGAAAAATAAAAATAATATATTACACCTTATTTAACCTCATTAAAAATCTAATAAATTCAAGTGACAAATTTACAAAAACTTAACCATACATATAAAAAAAAAAATTAATTTCCATACCTCCTAACCTTTTTTCCTTATTTCCTGTCTCAGGTAATGAAAGACGCCGTCCGCCGGCCTGACTCGCCTCACCTGACCGTCAAATCCGACTACGACCCTTTTGTCATTTCCGGGCTCCCACACCCCATCACCATGACCAGAGCCGAGCTCCCGGACTACGTTCGGACCCCGAACGGGTACACCAAGATGATGGAAGAGTGGAAAGAGGCCGAGTTGAAAAGCTACGGCGTACTCGTAAACAATTACTACGAGTTCGACTCGGCCTACACCGATTTTTACCAAAATATGGTCGCCCCAACTCAAAAAATCATTAATGTGGGCCCGGCGGCGTTGATTCACCGGAGCGGCAACGAGAAGGTGAAGAGAGGGCATAAAACGGTAGTAGGTGAGCATGAGTGTCTGAGTTGGCTCAACTCGAAAGAGCCTAACTCGGTGCTTTATGTTTGCTTTGGGAGCGGGTGTGTATTCCCTGATGCGCAGCTCATGGAGATAGCGTGTGGGCTCATGGCCGCGGGGCATGATTTCATGTGGGTGGTGCTTGGGAAGGATGATGAGAAGAAGGAAGTTGAAGTGAATTGGTTGCCGTTGGATTTTGATGAGAAGATGATCAAGACCAACAGGGGAATGATAGTCAAGGGGTGGGCCCCACAGGTACTGATTTTTATTTATTATTTTTTTGACAATAAGTCTAGGCAGACGTTATTATTGGACATTTTCAATTTTTTATTTTTTTATTTTTTTTTGTTTTTTTGCGACTCTTAAAAAATGTATAATATTTATTACAACAGAAATTTTTATAAAATATAGTATTTTAGGTATAATTTAGATACATATACAAGAATAGTATTGAACAGTCTGTACAATACTGTTCTTGTATATGTATCCAAATTACACCTAAAATATTATATTTTGTATGTATCTAAATTATACCTAAAATATTATATTTTATAAAAATTTCAGTTGTAATAAATACTATATATTTTTTAAGAGTCGCAAGAAAAACAAAAAAAATTAAAAAATTAAAAATGTTCAATTCTAATGTCCAATAATAATGTCTATATAAAAGGACTCTTTTTTTGAAGTCTCATTTCGGGTAAGGCTATAAACGAGCCAAACGGTTCGGGCTCGATTCGGGCTCGACTCGAAAAAATACGAGCGAGACTCGGATTTGTTAATAATATGATCCAAATCTGAGCATTAAAAATAGTTCGAATAAAAAAATGAGTAGAATCTGAGCAAGGTTATACTCAACTCGTTTAAGATTCAAATTACTCGAATTCTTGAGTGTGATTCGATACATGCTCGATTGATACAAATTCGATTAGATACTCGATACATTCTCTTATAATATATACAAATTTAAATCAAATTAGAATAATTAATTATTATTATTATTATTTTTATTTTAATTGTGATTTTATATTTGTAAAGTGTAATAGTAAATATATTTTCTCATTTCTAAATAAAATAACAAATTCAATTTATAATTATATTTATTATAAAACTAGTTATTATGTAGAGACTAGAATTCGAGCTTGAATTTGAAGCTCGCGAGTAGCTTGACTATTATTCGAGCCGAGTCAGATCGAATTCGAGTAGTAAATATTCTAGTCGAGTCGAATCTGAGTAGAATTTTTCAAATACAATTCGAATTCGAGTCGAATTCAAGTACGAATTTATCATTTCGAGTCGAATCCGAGTAGCTCTCTGTTCATTTCGATTTGACTCGTTTACACCCTTAATTCCGGGACAACAGTATGCCTGCTTATATAAATGGAAGAGTAAAATATATTGAGACCCTGACCATCCTCTTTTTAAGTAATAATTAGTACTTCTTCGGTATAATATGTAACATTCATTATCGTTAGTATAATTAACAAACTAATATTTAAATATATTTTTAATATAATATCTAATATACCCTTCAGTTATAATATCTAATTTATCCACTAAATATAAATTTGTGTATTATAATTTTTACTTAATTTGATCTAATTAGTTAAATTATGAATTTGTGCAATAAATAATATAAATGTCAAAAAATAATAAATATTTATTTTATCAAAAAATGAAGTCACACACTTTTTGATAATTAAATTTCTTAAAGATTAAAATTTACTTAATATACATTTAATATTTTTTTGTAATTAAAAAGTAAAATTTTAATAAGCATAAAAATACAAATTAACGCAATTTTTTTAAATTATTTTTCTCAAATATTAAAATTTATGTAAAATAAAATTATTATAACATAACGAATCTTATTATTCATATAAAAAAGTATTAAAAATTATATTAATTATTTTTCTCAAATATTAAACTAAATATAAGTCAAACTTAAGAATAATTATTTACAATAAAAATGACAAATGTTATTACTAAAAAAATACATTAATTTTTTTTAATAAGATAGAGGTAGTAATAAATATTATTATATTTTTTTTAAAAAAAAAACATCAACTGTATATTAAAAAATATAATTAAAATCATAAACATTCCAAATTTTGACATATACTCAAGCAAATTTAACATATAAAAATCATAATAAAAGACTAAGAATATAATAATAATTTTTTTTGTTAAATACCAAAAAATAAACTATCAACATACTCAATCACTTTAATTAGAAAACCTCCATTAATAACTTAATTTAAAATTCTTAATATTCGTATTACTTATCCAAAAATATGTGTTAATTAAATTAAATTATTTGAATAAGATACTCTTAAAAATAAAACTATAATTAAAATGTATTGTATTAAAAAAATATAATTAAACATATATATATATATATATATATATATATATATATTATTCAAGAATTAAAATTTGATAAGGTAAATATATAATTTTATCTATTTAGTCAACCCTAAAAATTTGCAGGGATACTAACTGTTATTTAAAAATTTAGAAGAAGATGAGTGTTATTATGTTTATTTAGAAGAAGTGTCACTGTATTTTACTCTAAATAGAAACAATATGACTATGCTTAATAATATTGCAACAGTATGACTATGCTTATAATATTAATATTTAATCAAATCTCACATTAAAAATAGAAACAATATAATATAAAAAAATTAAAATATATGCACTGTAATACCCTCTTTCCGAAATAAAAAGAAAAGTTATGCACAAAACAAAATCAAACTTATAAAATTATAACTATAAAAAGACTCTAATCCACAAAAGAATAGTCTTATAACTAAGCATGCACAAACAGCCTATATGAATGACACCAAGTTTTTTACGTAATTTTTTGATTCTTGGATTTGAATACTCTTAATGGCTTAGATTAAAGCTGATTTTTAATTTATACACTCTATTTTTTATATAACAGCCTATATGAATGCATATATTATCATAATATTAGTAATAACTAACCAAAATTGCTTAGATATACATACTTGCTTTCACAACATTTGTATAAAATTATACTGAAGTTTTGGTTAGTTATCACCAATATTATGATAATATATGCATTCATATAGGTTGTTATACAAAGAATAGAGTATATAAATTAAAAATCAGCTTTAATCTTAGATATTAAGAGTGTTCAAATTTAAAAATCAAAAAATTGTGTAAAAAATTGTTTAAAAAATTTAGTGTCATTAATCCGCACCCATATATATATATATATGCAAGAACTATAAGATATGATAACAGAAGTATAGCAATTTTACTAAAAGATAAAATTTTATTTATCAAATTCAAAATATACAAACAGGTAACTGAAATGAACTTACAATTATGACTCGATTATAGAAATCGTAACATTGATTACTAAGAGAGGAAGCATAAGAGGTTTAAAGATTTGTCAGATAGGGATTTGAGTCTTTCTAAAATATTCTATTGGATTTTTAATCCTGCCTCTCTCAAATGACTACGCATTCCTTTTATAGAATAAGAAAGACGTAACTATTACAGACTCAATAATTACAAATAACTTTAACTGTTGTTGAACAGTAATACTTTTACAAAAGTAAATAATTACAGACGCGTTAATAATAACTTTTGACTACATACAGACGCAATAATTTAAAAAGAAAATACAATTTTTGACCATATGACCGACAGTGGGAACATGACTCCACAAAACGATAAATGACTCATGCCTTTACTTTCGGCTGCTTTTGAAAAAGGAGCACCTTTGACGATGACTTGTGGTGAGTCATAGAAAATGACTCATGCAAATGGGTGAGCATCCTAAGCAAAAGGATCTTGAGCATCTTGGAGGTCGATGCTTCCGTACGGATCCTCGGCGTTGGCTGCCTGTTTACTGGAACTGGAGGAAGCTGATGAGCTGATCGAAGGAACATCATATTCCTTGTGGAGCTTACTATGAATGAGCT
This sequence comes from Panax stipuleanatus, assembly GCA_020205555.1. NCBI lineage: Eukaryota > Viridiplantae > Streptophyta > Magnoliopsida > Apiales > Araliaceae > Panax > Panax stipuleanatus. The sequence continues at coordinate 66,057,591 of CM035126.1, forward strand.
GAGCTAACATTTTTAACTCTGCATTAGTACAATAATTAATATCTGAAAATTTTAAATTTGTCTGAGAGAATTTTTTAGATTTACTAGAAGACTCCTTAGGAGAAGCTGATTTAATAGGAATGGGATTAACTGAAAATTCTTTCTGAACTTGACCAATGATACGATAAATATCAAATTTATCCCACCATTTGACTGAGAAAGTTCGAGTTACAAAAGTTAATTAACTATTAGAAGAAGGATTAACAATTTGACCACTCGAAGACTGAAAAATGGATTCAACAATAGGAGAAAGAAGACCATATTGCCATTTGAGAATCCATGGAATTTTATATTTGCTAATAAATTGAAGAAGAATAAGAATATAATCAAATTTTTGATTGTATGGACTTCTACAGCAGAAATGATTAACAAGAGGTTTAAGCTCTAAGGGGAAGATATCGAAACAAGATCCGAATCTAGACCACCAAAGGGTAAACCAAAGGGGAAGCTGACTTTTGAACTTGTGGTCTAATTGAATGAACCACGAATGACTGAAGGAAGGATTTTGGAATAAAAAAATTCTATTCCATGCTTCCATATAATCATAATAGCAAAATTGGCTATTAAGATTGTCTAACTGTCTGAGATCGGACGGATGATTACCCCAATCAGGCATGGAGTTAATCCGCTTAATATATAAGGAATGAAAAATGACTTTGAAATTATCATTCTTATCATAAATCGGTTTAATAAGGATTGACTCAGTTTGAAGGAGGATTTTCTTATAATACGCAAGGGATTTATAAGGAGCTAATGGAAGGAAATGTCAACCAGCTGGAAAGAACTGGGAGGCCAATTTGACTGGATCGTCTTTCGATTTCATATGAGGTTCTATATGAAACAGATTGACAGTATACATAGGAACATACTGCGAATGCAGTTGACTAGGATTAGGGTTACTAGAAGAGGAAGATGGGGGCAAAAGAATCAATTGACTTGGGAGGTTGGGCTAAAATCGTGTTATAAGGTTTTGAAATAGTTCCAAGTAGCTGATATCTGTTTGCTACATCCACTGCAGTAGCTGGGCTAATTGGGTGAGGAATTATGGCTCCTTTGGGCCTTGGATTACTTGGACCTGCAGGGGATCGAACTGAAGAGTTGCCATCCCTCACGCTAATGTTTCTTTAGTAGTACCTGAATTAATAAATTCTCTAGTGAGAAAATCTGGAACTGAATTTTGACTACCTTTAATATATTCTATATTAAAATAAAAAATACTTAATAATGATTATCATCTTGCAAAAATATGCTTAGCAGCTATATTTTTAACATCTTTTTTTAAAATATATTTGGCAGATTTGCAATCAATTCTTATCAAAAATCTTTGGTTTAATAAATCATTCTGAAATTTACTAATGCATAGAACTAATGCTAAGATCTCTTTTTTAATCGTGCTATAATTATTTTGAGCCGGATTTCATGCACCAGAATGAAATCGAACAATTTGCTCAGCAGAAGAAGGGGTTAATTTTTGTTTTAGAATGCCACCGAATCCAATTTCAGAGGCATCAGTTTCAACAATTTTGAATGCAGATTCATTAGAAATGCCAAGGCAATGCAATACCTTAACATATTTTTTAACTTGCTGGACGATGGAAGTATGTTTATCAGTCCAAGGAGGGGAATTTTTTTGTAAGCGAAGAAATAGAAGTTTACAAATTGTTCTAAGATTTTGATAAAACTTACCCACGTAATTTAGAGATCCTAAAAAACGTTGAAGCTGAGTTTTATCGATTATTTTATCAGAAAATTTATCAGCAAACTGAATAACTCGCTGAATAGGCCTAAAAAGACCATGATGAATATCATGACCAAGAAATTTAACTCTAGTCTGAAAAAGACTGCATTTAGTAGGGGAGAGGACCAAACTATTGACTTTGATTGTTTTGAAGAACGAACCTAAATGCTTATAGTGTTCGTCTATGGAATTAGAAAAAATCAGAATATCATCGATGTAAACAATGATGAAATGACTAAAAGGATTTAAAATATCATTAAGAATATTCTGAAATTTACTGGGAGCATTTTTGAGACCGAATGACTGAACAATCCATTCATAATGACCAAAAGGAGTTGTAAAAGCAGTTTTGTATCTATCACTGGGATGAATACTGACCTGCCAGAACCCTGATTTAAGGTCAAATTTATTAAAAATGGTTGCTCTACTAAGTCTACTAAGAAGGTCATCTTTGTTAGGTAACGGATACTTAATTCATTCTAGGACTTTGTTTAGAGGCTTGTAATTAATAACTAATCTAGGGACTCCTCTTTCCTTTTCAGCTTCATTAATAACATAAAAAGCTGGACAAGACCAAGGAGATTTACTAGGTTTAACTAAGCGTTTAGCAAGCAAATCATTGATTTCTTGTTTGCAAAGCTCCATTTGTTGATGATTCATTTGTATAGGTCTAGCCTTAGTAGAAATTAAATGTTCTTTAAATTTCTTAGCATAAGGTAACCTAACAACATGCTTTCTTCTGTGCCAAAAAGTATTGGATGAATCAGCACAAAGATTTTTTATCATAAAATTTTTAAGTTCTTCAATCTAAGTCTGAATCTTTTCCTGTAGAAGAAGATCTTCCATTTGTTTATACTTAATCTCTTGCTTCAAGAATTTTAATTGAGAAGTTTTACAGTTTAACAAGTTTAAAGATTTTGAAATAGATTCATCTTGAATAAATTTTAAATCTCTTTCTTTGGGTTGAGTAATAAAATTAAACACTACCTTTTGACCAAAATGTTCAGTAGTTAAACCATTATTATTAGTAGTGAATGGATATAACAAATATATAAATAGAAGACCCAAAATGACCTTATCCGTCAAGTTGCGAATCAAAACAAAAGTTGTTTTAAAACACATATTATCCTGACAAATATGGACTTTAGGAAGTTTATATTTTATTTTCATTTTACTACCATTAGCAGAGTTTAATTTTCACTAGTTTTCTTATAAAACTTAGTAGGGATTAACCCTTCTTGAATACAATTAAGATCTGAACAAGTATCCACTAGGGCAGGAAGTGGCAGGAAGTGTAATTGTAAAAATTTTATCGATAACTAGTTTGATAATGATATACCATTTTTGGATGGTAATATCTTTTAATCTTTTCAAGGAATATCCTTGAACCATAAGAACCGAGTCATCCTTAGCATTAGAGGATTCAACTTCATCTTCTAAAGATGAGGATTCAGAGATATGAAGATCTGAGCCTTTAGTTGCTAAATTGGACACCTTTTTTCTTAGATCAGAGATTTTAATTTTTAACGCTGAAATTTCTTTTTTAAGTTTATTGACTTCTTGATTTAATTCAGGTAGGGTAATTTCTCTGTCAGGAGTTTTAAATCTTTTTAACGTTTTATTAAGACTGATAATAGGTTTTTCTTTACTCTTAATGACCCTATTTTTTTTAGAATTGTTTTTAGTTAACAATTCTTTTAACTGTTTCATGTATTGTGTTTTTAACTCAGAATCAGTAATTTTACCAACTAGATCAATTAATAAAAAGTTTTCCTCATTATCTTTGTTAAGAACATTAATATTTTTGTTGCAGCAATCAGATCTGCAATTATCTGTACACAGGGTGATTTCATTTTCTTCACTTTCAGTTTGATTATCTTCATCATCATTAGAGGAATAAGGAATATCAAAATTGTCGTTACTATCGACTTCATTCTCTATTCTTATTAACTCTAAAAGCTTATCAGTTTCTTCAGCTGAAATGTTTAACTGACTCAATTTCTGTTTAATCTTACATTCGTTTTTATAATGACCCTTTTGGTCACAATTATAACAAGTAATTTTACTCTTATCTTGACTCTTAGACTGATGAGAAGATCTTTTATTATGATTTATTTTAGACTTAGGCTTCTCATAATAATTATTTTAATTTTTAGACTTACTAGACCTCTTTCTATGATGCTTACTGCTTTTGGGTTTTTTAATATATTTTTTTCGATGCTTTCTTCTAGAAGGAGCAACAGGAGGTAAACTATATTGTTCGCAGAAAGTTCCAAGTTAAAATTTGGCCTTATTTTTATCTTTACTAGCCTGTTTAGCAAGTTTATAATCAATACACATTTTTAGACCAATTCTTTGGATATAACTAATTATATCACCATAAGTTAGGTTATCATAACCAATATAACCCAAAGTTTTACTAAGTTCTTCTCTAACTTTGTGAGCAAACAAATTAGAAAGATCGTTAACAAATTTTTCTTTCCAAAAAGGTTTGTTACTATCACTTCGCATCATGACTCGAGAAATAAAAATATCTTTGTACCATCTAAAATCACTTAGAATGGGACAAGTGAGATTACTTAACTGATCATGAATTCTTTCGGTGATATTATTAGGAGTTTCAATAAAATATTTATTATGATAAATATTAAAGTATTAACACCATCAGAAATACCAAAATTAATATCTTCTCTGAACATTTATTGACCATCATCATCCAGTTGGCGTGCATGAATTATATTATTTCTAGCATCTTCATCAAGGTGCTTTTTCCACCAAGAACGAAGGACACCAGTAAATTCATTAGTTAATATTTTAACAATTTCAGGCTGAGTCAAGCCACTGAATGCTGTAATATAACTATTTGCAACCATGGACAAATGATTCATTTTAGTAAGGATCTGATGTTCACTAAATCCGTCAATATTTCACTCATATATTTTATTAGAAGAAACAGAAAATTGATTGTCTAGATTCTTTTCCTCAGATTGAAGATCAGGAGGAGTTGATTTAGGATACCAATTTTTTGTTATACTTGTGTTGTGTTGTTGAAGGTTAACTTTTTTAACTGATCATTAAGATCAGGGTGGAAGCTGTTTCAGATTTATTATCTGAATGTCTAATACTTTCATCATCAGAGTCTTTCATCTGATCAATGATAGTAATAGTACCACTAGTTTCTCCAGAATTCATCTTTTTAAGTAATTTATCAATAGTTTTAACTAAATCAAATTTTTTATTCTGCAATTTCAAACCTTCACGTTTTTCAGAGAGTGTTAATAAAGGTTGATCAATCTTTTTATCAGGGTTTTTAACCACAGATTGGTCAAATTTTTCTTCAATCTTATCTAACTGTTTTTTAATAGTGGCTAAATACTGATTAGTAAAATTATTTTGTTCAATAATTTTCTTTTCATCAGTTTTGCCATTAGCAACTTTAAAAGGATTGACAACAATTGATATATTTTTAACATGTAAAAGTACAGTTTTCAATGGAGGATGAGAAGCCAAAAATTTTGACTTGTCCTCTTTTGTCCACTGACTTTTAGTTAGAACCTTACAATTAGAATGATATTTATTATACCAATCATAAAAAGTAATGTTTATTTTTTCATTGTTAATAATTTTTTTTTATTTTTTAACAATTTTATCTCTATCATGTTTATCGTAATTGTTATGAAAAGTATGTCTTTTGTTTTTATTAGATTTGGAATTAAAATCTTAAACCAGATTATTCCAATCTAAAATAAATTCTTTTTTAAGAACTCTTAACTGGGAATTAATCGGGGCTTCGAAATCTGAAGGAGTAGGCCCTAATGAAGATGTAGTAGAAAGATCTTGATCTTCTTCTACTATATCATTAGCAGTGTAACAAGGATGACTAGTTTGACCCTGGTTTAAAATACATTTCATTTTAATATCAGGCATAGAAATATTACTAAGTACTTCCGTGTCTCTTCTCGAGGTAACTGAAGAAAATGAAAAACTAGTAAATTCTTCTATGATTAAAGGTCTTCTGATACGTTCAAAATTAACTCTGACAGTACCATCAGAAAATTGTTTTATATTTTCTACATTTAACAAATTGTTTATAATGAGTTTTTGTGAAATTTCACTAGGTAAAGTAATATCCTTCCAAAGAATGGTTCTTGGAGTTTGAATATTAGCATTACTAGTACTACTTTGAATTAAAACAGTATGATCTTTAGGACTTTTATTAAGAGCATGAACATTTAAATTAGTTTTCATAACTTTATAATAAATCCTGTAGATCAACGTTATCGGCTGAGAACCCTCAATCATTTGAGTAATTTCACCAGCAATTTTAATGTTTAAGGTTAAGGCTTTTAATAAATTAGCATCATTAAGGCTCAGAGGGAGATCAGAAAAATAATTAAAATGGATAGGTCCATCATGCAGACTTGATTCCATAATGCCAATAATGCTATGAGCATAATTAAGGAAACGGACATCTCTAAGACACATAAAGATACTCGAATTAATTCTCTTAATATTTAGAGGTTTAACTGTAACTTGAACTAAACCAATATGAATGAAATTATAACCTTTCTTCCTATATTTTTTAACAACATCAGGAGATAGAAAGGTATAATTTTTATATTCTTTGTTAATAGCATAAACACGTTCAACAGTTTTAACATTGTAATTTGTTTTAAAATTGTCAATAAAGGTTAACTGGTATATCTCTCTAGGGGACACACTAGGTATGTTTCAATTACACAAAGTTTGATTAATGTTTTCATAACTATGTTCTTCTTGATTAACAATGTCTGGAACAGAAGGTAAAGTTGTCCGATTACTAACTGAAGAACTAGATCTAAACAGTCTACTCATTTTAGAAAATTAAAAATTTTAAAAATCAAAGTGCTGCCATACATACCCTTCTTATCTTAAGTAGACGCATATCTATGTTCTAGGTCAGACACCTGACACTGCTCCACTCTGAAACTTACAAAGGGCTAAAAGACCGGGACGAAAACGGTGTTCTACAGTAAGAGCTTAGGTGACTTAGGCACTGTGAAAAGAAAAACCTTTAATTAAGAAAAATGAATTAGAACAAAAAGATATTAGATAAAACAGTTAACAATCAAACAACTTGTGGCTCTGATACCAAAGGGCGGAAGCACAAAGGGAAGAGAAGGCACACAAAGGGAAGGGCAGGCGCATGCATGTCTGAATCACAACTATAGCAAGAACTATAAGAAATGATAATAGAGCCTAAGTCACTTAAGCTCTTACTGTAGAACACCGTATTCGTCCCGGTCTTTTAGCCATTTATAAGTCTCAGAGTGGAGCAGTGTCGGGTGTCTTACCTAGAACATAGGTATGCGTCTACTTAAGGTAAGAAGAGTATGTATGACACCATTTTGATTTTTAAAAATTTTGATTTTCTAAAATGAGTAGACTGTTTAGATCTAGTTCTTCAGTTAGTAATCGAACAGCCTTATCTTCTGTTTCAGACATTGTTAATCAAGTATTAATCAAACTTTGTGTAATTGGAACATACCTAGTGTGCCCCCTAGAGAGATATACCAGTCAACCTTTATTGACAATTTTAAAACAGATTACAATGTTAAAACTGTTAAACGTGTTTATGCTATTAACAAAGAATATAAAAAATATAGCCTTCTATCTCCTGATGTTGTTAAAAAATATAGGAAGAAAGGTTATAATTTTATTCATATTGGTTTAGTTCAAGTTGCAGTTAAACCTCTAAATATTAAGGGAATTAATTCGAGTATCTTTCTGTGTTTCAGATATGCCCGTTTTCTTAATTATGCTCCTAGCATTATTGGCATTATGGAATCAAGTCGGCATGATGGACCTATCCATTTTAATTATTTTTCTGATCTCCCTCTGAGCCTTAATGATGCTAATTTATTAAAAGCCTTAACCTTAAACATTAAAACTGCTGGTGAAATTACTCAAATGATTGAGGGTTCTCAGTCGATAGCGTTGATCTACAAGATTTATTATAAAGTTATGAAAACTAATTTAAATGTTCATGCTCTTAATAAAAGTCCTAAAGATCATACTGTTTTAATTCAAAGCAGTACTAGTAATGCTAATATTCAAACTCCAAGGATCATTCTTTGGAAGGATATTACTTTACCTAGTCAGTGAATTTTACCTAGTGAAATTCCACAAAAACCCATTATAAACAATTTGTTAAATGTAGAAAATATAAAGCAATTTTTTGATGGTACTGTCAAAGTTAGTTTTGAACGTACCAGAAGACCTTTAATCATAAAAGAATTTACTAGTTCTTCAGTTTCTTCAGTTACCTCGAGAAGAGACACGGAAGTACTTAGTAATATTTCTATGCCTTATATTAAAATAAAAGGTATTTTAAACCAGGGTCAAACTAGTCATTCTTGTTACACTGCTAATGATATAGTAGAAAAAGATCAAGATCTTTCTCATACATCTTCATTAGGGCCTACTCCTTCAGATTTCGAAGCCCCAATTAATTCCCAGTTAAGAGTTCTTAAAAAAAAATTATTTTAGATTGGAATAATCTGGTTTAAGATTTTAATTTCAAATCTAATAAAAACAAAAGACATGCTTTTCATAACAATTACGATAAACATGATAGAGATAAAATTGTTAAAAAATAGTAATTTTTTTATTAACAATGAAAAAATAAACATTACTTTTTATGATTGGTATGATAAATATCATTCTAATTATAAGGTTCTAACTAAAAGTCAGTGGACAAAAGAGGACAAGTCAAAAATTTTGGCTTCTCATCTTCCATTGAAAATTATACTTTTACATGTTAAAAATACGTCAGTTGTTGTCAGTCCTTTTAAAGTTGCTGATGGCAAAACTGATGAAAAAAAAATTATTGAACAAAATAATTTTACTAATCAGTATTTAGCCACTATTGAAAAATAGTTAGATAAGATTGAAGAAAAATTTGACCAATCTGTGGTTAAAAACCCTGATAAAAAGATTGATCAACTTTATTAACACTCCCTGAAAAATGTGAAGGTTTGGGATTGCCGAATAAAGATTTTGATTTAGTTAAAACTATTGATAAATTACTTAAAAAGATGAGTTCTTGAGAAGCTAGTGGTACTATTGCTATCATTGATCAGATGGAAGACTTTGATGATGAAAGTATTAGTCATTCAGATAATAAATTTGAAACAGCTTCCATCCCCGATCTTAATGATCAGTTAAAAAAGTTAACATTCAACAACACAAGTATAACAAAAAATTGATATCCTAGACCAACTCATCCTGATCTTCAATCTGAGGAAAAGAATCTAGACAATCAATTTTCTGTTTCTTCTAATAAAATATATGAGTGGAATATTGACGGATTTAGTGAACATCAGATCCTTACTAAAATGAATCATTTGTCTATGGTTGCAAATAATTATATTACAACATTCAGTGGCTTGACTCAGCCTGAAATTGTTAAAATATTAACTAATAGATTTACTGGTGTCCTTCGTTCTTGGTGAAAAAAGCACCTTGATGAAGATGCTAGAAATAAAATAATTCATGCGCGCCAACTGAATGATGATAGTCAACCAATGTTCAGAGAAGATATTAGTTTTGGTATTCCTGATGGTGTTAATACTTTAATATTTACCATAATAAAACATTTGATTGGAACTCCTAATAATATCACCGAAAGAATTCATGATCAGTTAAGTAATCTCACTTGTCCCACTCTAAGTGATTTTAGATGATATAAAGATGTTTTTATTTCTCGAGTCATGATGCGAAGTGATAGTAACAAACCTTTTTGGAAAGAAAAATTTGTTAACGGTCTTCTTAATTTATTTACTCACAAAGTTAGAGAAGAACTTAGTAAAACTTTGGGTTATATTAATTATGATAACCTAACTTATGGTGATATAATCAGTTATATCCAAAGAATTGGTCTAAAAATGTGTATTGATTATAAACTTGCTAAACAGGCTAGTAAAACTAAAAATAAGGCCAAATATAAACTTGGAACTTTCTGCGAACAATATGATTTACCTCCTGTTGCTCCCTCTAGAAGAAAGTATCGAAAAAAATATATTGAAAAACGCAAAAGTAGTAAGCATCATAGAAAGAGGTTTAGTCAGTCTAAAAATTGAGATAATTATTATGAGAAGCCTAAGTCTAAAAAGAAAACTCATAATAAAAGATCTTTTCACCAGTCTAAGAGTCAAGATAAGAGTAAAATTACTTATTATAATTGTGGCCAAAAGGGTCATTATAAAAGCGAATGTAAGATTAAACAGAAATTGAGTCAGTTAAACATTTCAGCTGAAGAAACTGATATGCTTTTAGAGTTAATAAGAATAGAGAATGAAGTCGATAGTAACGACAATTCTGATATTACTTATTCCTCTAATGATGATAAAGATAATCAAACTGAAAGTGAAGAAAATAAAGTCACCTTGTGTATAGATAATTGCAGATCTGATTGCTGCAACAAAAATATTAATGTTCTTAACAAAGATGATGAGGAAAGCTATTTGTTAATTGATCTAATTGGTAAAATTACTGATTCTGAGTTAAAAATACAATACATAAAATAGTTAAAAGAATTGTTAACTAAAATAATTCTGAGAAAAATAGGGTCATTAAGAGTAAAGAAAAATATATTATCAGTCTTAATAAAATGTTAGAAAGATTTAAAACTCCTGATAGAGAAATTACCCTACCTGAATTAAATTAAGAAGTCAATAAACTTAAAAAAAAAATTCAGTGTTAAAAATTAAAATCTCCGATCTAAGAAAAGAGGTGTTCAATTTAGCAACTAAAGGCTCAGATCTTCATATCTCTGAATCCTCATCTTCAGAAGATGAAGTTGAATCCTCTAATGCTAAGGATGACTCAGTTCTTATGGTTCAAGGATATTCCTTGAAAAGATTAAAAGATATTACCATACAAAAATGGTATATTATTATCAAACTAGTTATCGATAAAAATTTTACAATTACACTTCCTGCCCTAGTGGATACTGGTGCAGATCTTAATTGTATTCAAGAAGGGTTAATCCCTACTAGGCTTTATAAGAAAACTAGTGAAAAATTAAACTCTGCTAATGGTAGTAAAATAAAAATAAAATATAAACTTCCTAAAGTCCATATTTGTCAGGATAATATGTGTTTTAAAATAACTTTTGTTTTGATTTGCAACTTGACGAATAAGGTCATTTTGGGTATTCTGTTTATATATTTGTTATATACATTCACTACTAATAATAATGGTTTAACCATTGAACATTTGGGTCAAAAAGTAGTGTTTAATTTCATTACTCAACCCAAAGAAAGAGATTTGAAATTTATTCAAGTTGAATCTATTTCAAAATCTTTAAACTTGTTAAACTGTAAAACTTCTCAGTTAAAATTCTTGAAGCAAGAGATTAAGTATAAACAAGTGGAAGATCTTCTTCTTCAGAAAAAGGTTCAGACTACGATTGAAGAACTTAGAAATTTTATGGTAAAAAATCTTTTTGCTGATTCATCCAATACTTTTTGGCACAGAAGAAAGCATGTTGTTAGGTTACCTTATGCTAAGGAATTTAAAGAACATTTAATTTCTACTAAGGCTAGACCTATACAAATGAATCATCAACAAATGGAGCTTTGCAAACAAGAAATCAATGATTTGCTTGCAAAACGCTTAGTTAAACCTAGTAAATCTCCTTGGTCTTGTCCAGCTTTTTATGTTATTAATGAAGATGAAAAGGAAAGAGGAGTCCCCAAATTAGTTATTAATTATAAGCCTCTAAACAAGGTCCTAGAATGGATTAGGTATCCGTTACCTAACAAAGAAGACCTTCTTAGCAGACTTAGTAGAGCAACCGTTTTTAGTAAATTTGACCTTAAATCAGGGTTCTGACAGGTCAGTATTCATCCCAGTGATAGATATAAAACTGCTTTTACAACTCCTTTTGGTCATTATGAATAGATTGTTCAGCCATTCTGTCTCAAAAATGCTCCCAGTGAATTTCAGAATATTCTTAATGATATTTTTAATCATTTTAGTCATTTCATCATTGTTTACATCGTTGATATTCTGATTTTTTTAATTCCATAGACGAACACTATAAGCATTTAGGATCATTCTTCAAAACAATCAAAGTCAATGGTTTGGCCCTCTCCCCTACTAAATGTAGTCTTTTCTAGACTAGAGTTAAAGTTCTTGGTCATAATATTCATCGTGGTCTTATTAGGCCTATTCAGCGAGTTATTCAGTTTGCAGATAAATTTCCTGATAAAATAATCGATAAAACTCAGCTTCAACGTTTTTTAGGATCTCTAAATTACGTGGGTAAGTTTTATCAAGATCTTAGAGCAATTTGTAAACCTCTATTTCTTCGTTTACAAAAAAATTCCCCTCTTTGGACTGATGAACATACTTCCATCGTCTAGCAAGTTAAAAAATATGTTAAGGTATTGCCTTGACTTGACATTTTTAATGAATCTGCATTCAAAATTGTTGAAACTGATGCCTCTGAAATTGGATTCGGTGGCATTCTAATATAAAAATTAACCCCTTCTTCTGCTGAGCAAATTGTTCGATTTCATTCTGGTGCATAGAATCCGGCTCAAAGTAATTATAACATGATTAAAAAAGAGATCTTAGCATTAGTTCTATGCATTAGTAAATTTCAGAATGATTTATTAAACCAAAGATTTTTGATAAGAATTGATTGCAAATCTGCCAAATATATTTTAGAAAAAGATGTTAAAAATATAGCTGCTAATCATATTTTTGCAAGATAGCAATCATTATTAAGTATTTTTGATATAGAATATATTAAAGGTAGTCAAAATTCTGTTCCAGATTTTCTCACTACAGAATTTATTAATTCAGGTACTACTAAAGAAACATGAGCGTGAGAGGTGGTAACTCTTCAGTTCGGCCCCCTCCAGGTCCAAGTAATCCAAGGCCCAAAGGAGCCATAATTCCTCACCTAGTTAGCCCAATTACTGCAGTAGCTGTAGCAAACAGATATCAGCTACTTGGAACTATTCTAAAACTTTATAACACGATTTTGGCCCAACCTCCCAAGTCAATTGATCTTTTTGCCCCATCATCCTCTTCTAGTAACCCTAATCCTAGTCAACTGCATTCGCAGTATGTTCCTATGTATACTGTTAATCTGTTTCATATAGAACGTCATATGAAACCAAAAGACGATCCAGTCAAATTGGCCTCCCAGTTCTTCCCAGCTGGTTGACATTTCCTTCCATTAGCTCCTTATAAATTCCTTGCGTATTATAAGGAAATCCTCCTTCAAACTGAGCCAAATTCTTATTAAATCGATTTATGATAAGAATGATAATTCCAAAGTCATTTTTCATTCCTTATATATTAAGCGGATTATTTTCATGCCTGATTGTGGTAATCATCCGTCCGATCTCAGACAGTTAGACAATCTTAATAGCCAATTTTGCTATTACGATTATATGGAAGCATGGAATAGAATCTTTTTATTCCAAAATCCTTCCTTCAGTCATTCGTGATTCATTCAATTCGACCACAAGTTCAAAAGTCAGCTTCCCCTTTGGTTTACCCTTTGGTGGTCTAGATTCGGATCTAGTTTCGATATCTTCCCCTCAGAGCTTAAACCGCTTGTTAATCATTTCTGCTGTAGAAGTCCATACAATCAAAAATTTGATTATATTCCTGTTCTTCTTCAATTTATTAGCAAATATAAAATTTTATGGATTCTCAAATGGCAATATGGTCTTCTTTCTCCTATTGTTGAATCCATTTTTCAGTCTTCGAGTGGTCAAATTGTTAATCCTTCTTCTAATAGTCAATTCACTTTAGTAACTCGAACTTTCTCAGTTAAATGGTGGATAAATTTGATATTTATCGTATCATTGGTCAAGTTCAGAAAGAATTTTCAGTTAATCCTATTCCTATTAAATCAGCTTCTCCTAAGGAGTCTTCTAGTAAATCTAAAAAATCCTCTCAGACAAATTTGGATTTTTTAGATATTAATCATTGTACTAATGCAGAGTTAAAAATGTTAGCTCAGCTCATTCATAGTAAGCTCCACAAGGAGGATGATGTTCCTTCGATCAGCTCATCAGCTTCCTCCAGTTCCAGTAAACAGGCAGCTGGCGTCGAGGATCCGTACGGAAGCATCGACCTCCAAGATGCTCAAGATCCTTTTGCTTAGGATACTCACCCATTTGCATGAGTCATTTTCTATGACTCACCACAAGTCATCATCAAAGGTGCTCTTTTTTCAAAAGCAGCCGAAAGTAAAGGCACGAGTCATTTGTCGTTTTGTGGAGTCATGTTCCCACTGTCGGCCATATGGTCAAAAGTTGTATTTCCTTTTTGAATTATTGCGTCTGTATGTAGTCAAAAGTTATTATTAATACGTCTGTAATTATTTACTTTTGTAAAAGTATTACTGTTCAACAACAGTTAAAGTTGTTTGTAATTATTGTGTCTGTAATAGTTACGCCTTTCTTATTCTATAAAAGGAATGCGTAGTCATTTGAGAGAGGCAGGATTAAAAATCCAATAGAGTGTTTTAGAAAGACTCAAATCCCTATCTAACAAATCTTTAAACCTCTTATGCTTCCTCTCTTAGTAATCAATGTTAAGATTTCTATAATCGAGTCATAATTGTAAGTTCATTTCAGTTATCTGTTTGTATATTTTGAATTTGATAAATAAAATTTTATCTTTTAGTAAAATTGATATACTTCTGTTATCATTTTTTATAGTTCTTGCTATAGTTGTGATTCAGACATGCATGCGCCTTCTGTTCCCTTTGTGTGCCTTCTCTTCCCTTTATGCTTCCGCCCTTTGGTATCAGAGCTCTTCTCTTCCCTTTGTGCTTCCGCCCTTTGGTATCATATATATATATATAGAATTCATCTTAATGATTCAAAACTTCTAATCAACTAATGTACTGTAAATATCATACAAATTCATATTACAATTAATTAGTTTATTAGTTATTAGTTGGTATGCATCATTATAGCTTACAAGTCATACAATTTCAAAGCTCTCAGTGCTCACGTGAATGATCACTTCATTATCTAATTAATATTTAATTAATATTTAGTCTTCATAGTCTGCAACAAGTTCATAAGCATTACAAAACCCCACAAATCCAATGTCTTTATCAAGGAAAGCGATAAAGTCACATTAATGATCTTACCTTAATTGGGAGAATTTACCTATTTTTTCATTTTCTGCTCTTTCACCATCGCTCAATTTCCTTTCTCTTTCTTTTTCTCGGTTCGTATAATGAAAATAAGATTAGGTTTAGGTATTTATTTATTAATAGATTTTATTAAAAAAAGTTAGTTTTAATAGAATTTAATATTACCCACATATAAATAAAATCTAATAAGTTTTAAGGCCCAATTTATCAAAATTAATGTGTCCATCACTTATTAATATTTATTAGCCCACATAAATTAAATGATTAGTTTGACCCAAATAAAAGACAAAGTCCAATTAGAATATTTTAAAAAAATATAAATTTAAATGTTGTTTAATTTTTTTTGGGTATTACATGCACACAATTGTGAATCCAACCTGAGCCTAAAAACAACGCCCATGCCCCCAATCTTTAACTAGGTTTTTCAATAGGATTGGTATAGTTCAAGAAACCTCTCCCATACTCCTCCCGCGACCTAACTTGTTGTTTTTATCATCCCTGACTCGCCCTTCAAATAACATATATCTCATACTCGTTATGCCCTGACTTGAACCTATAATTCTCTGCCCACCTTAAAATTAACTTTCTTCAAAAATTACATATTTATTAACAATCAAACAACATGCACCATTTTCATTACTACCGACAACTTATACTACAAATCTATAGAATTAATATATATATACACAAAAGATTAATTTTAATACTAATATATTATACATCTCTTATTATAAAGCCTCCAATTTTTATAACTGTTTTTTGATGTAATTAGATCACACTTTATTCTTAAAATTTGAATTTTAAGTTGCGTTTCTATTTTTCCTACTTAAGCATGAGATGTGGTGTTTCTATTTTTCCTACCTAAGCATGAGACGTGGTTTACTAGAAAAATAAGAATACATGACGGAACTTTGTGACAGTTTTTAAAAACAATCACAAAAGATAATAATTTATGGACTTTTTGACTAATCACAAAATAATAGTATATATGATGGCTCTTAGTGATGGTTAATTTTTCCATCAATGTATTATAATTATGATGACCATGTCTGTTAATGTCAAGATCCGTCCACGCGCTCCAATCACCAAAGCGCGTCCAATCTTGCACAAAAACGGGTAAACACCAAAAGCTTGACGGCTTAGGCCGCCGGGGGATAGCTCCGGTGTGAGAATAAGTACATGTTGAACAAGGTTAACAATGGAGGTTATATGCTTTAGTGCTGGAAAGTAATGATATTGTGTGTACCTTAGAATCAGGGTCAAGCCATGTATTTATAGTGTTCTCACATCCTTACTAGAATTCATCTCTAAATTGGATCAGGGTTCCCCCTTGTATCCTTCCATATTAGGATTACACCAAATCTCCTAGAATTTAGGAAGTCAAATTAATATCCAACACCTCATCCCATAATTAAAGTTTTCATATAACTAGGAATATCTCCCACCATTCCTTATTCGAACCCAAACTGGCCCAATCATGGCTAAGCCTGAACCGGGTCCTAGACCTCAAATATTCGGGGCCCAACATTGGCCCCCCAATCTTCCATTAAATGAAACATTTGATGGAAGAGTATACAAACTATAGCCCAACCATACAAAATAAATTGTCCAGCCCACTTGTAATGAGGCCAAACCGACCCACCTCCTGCACCCCAACAGCTGAGTCTAGGGAAGGACCCAAACGACATCAGCCCAATCAACATTGCCCAACAGCCTTTACACAGCCCACAACTCATAAGACCGGAGCAACCAAATAGCCCCTTAAATTAGAAACCCTTCACATCCACACGTGCCCCATCATTTCCCTCATTAATGAGCCGCCCCTCGGGATTCGAAAAGACAAACAACACAAAACCCCCTCCTTTCAATCATTTCACTACCGATTTCAAAATACTCCACTCCTTCTCTGAGAATCCTTTCTGCAAAACCTTCATAACTACAACTTTCTTCCTTCAAGATTCCGGTAATGGCAATTCCCCACAACTCCAGTGACTCCATTCCTACCACCACCGTGCCTATCATTGCTATTCCCCTCTCCACCATACCTGCCCCAACCGTCACTTCCATGGATGCCCCATCCTCTTCTCGCAATGCCCCCTCTGTGCAATTACATCTGACTCCACCACCACGACAACCACCAGCCAAACCCCTACTCAAACCACCAATCCACCGGAAATCGATTCCCAGAAAGCTCAACTCGAGTACTCTGATGAAGCCAAATTCCCCCACGCCAATACTCCATCACGACTCACCGAAGAAGATCTCGCCGTTATCCGCGCGCACTACCAGATCCCCGACACCCACTCACTCAAAGCTCATGCTGCCACCGATCGGATGTACCACCAGACCGACGGTTGGGTCGCCCTGCCTTTGACTCTGCTAGAGAAAGGAGTTTGGTTCCCTCTTCATGCCTTCATCTGACCCTCCTCGGGTTTATTGGCATCGACTTCAGCAGTTGGTGTCGAACTCATACATCAACATTATTACCTTCATCGCTTTCTGCCATGAAGCCGATGTCGCCCCATCCATCGACATGTTCTTCTCCTTATTTATGATGCACGCTTCCCGCAAACCATGCTTCAGACAGTTCAGCAAATTTCCCAACAAACCTAATAGCAAAATAGAAAGGCGTTCCCTGATGACAACCCCCTCTAGCAACAAAGGATGGCACAGGGACTGGTTCTTCATCCGAGGACCAGAAACCCAGAAATTGCCGAACTGGGCCTCCCTTAAACGGCCGAACGTTTCTCTTGGCGATATTGCTCCCGAATGGGTAATAGAAATGGCCAAGCTGATCACGAAGATACTTCTGAAAGAATGGAGCTACGTCCTCCTGACCAAACAAGCCTGGCTATATGATCACAAACGTAAGTCTTCGAAACCAATCAATTTGTAATTACCAAATATTCCTATCACCCTCTTTTTGATGTTTGAATTTCGCAGTATCCCTTATCAAATTTACATCCATTGACCGTCGGGACCTGGAGGACTTCCTCACAGACAAAACTCCCAATGAGTCTCCCGAAGCCCAAGCTGTCGATACCCCAATCGCCAAAGTCCAAACATCTAATACACCACCCGCCGAACCCATCCCTACCAAGATCGCAACTTCAGAACCCTCAGCGACAACCCGAAAGAAGAGGAGAGCCACCAAAGGATCTTCTCAAACATAAACAACCGACCCCTCCTCTCGTTGGCAAAAGTCTTCTTAACCTTCCAGTGGCCGAACAAGCCCGGATTATACGTATCAAGAAGAAACGCACCACAATTACCTCTCTTACAGCCGAAGACCTAAAAGTCCCCTCATCCGAAGCCCCCACACCTTCAACCGAAGTTAACCCTACCCAAACTTCCACTCACAGAAAAAAACGAAAGGATACCAAGAATCCTACCGCCGAACCCCCCCTAAAAAGCCACATATTGAGCCACCTTCTTCATCAAGACAACCTTCTCCCCCGCCAACAGAGGAAAACTCAACCCGAACCTCCTTCTATACCCGAGATCCCCACAGATACCCCCTCAAAGCTTTTGAAAGTTTCGTTCTTCCTGGTGATGACAACAAATTCAATGACATTCTCTACAACGACCTCATCCTTTCCGGTATCATGCAGCAAGGCAGGGTAATCCTCCTTAATCCCATCCGTCTATTTATTAGTGTTACACTTCAACTCTTTTCCTTATCTTCATGCATTTTTTTCCAGGCCGACGCTATAGGGGGTCGTGTCCTCAAGCAATGGAAAGAGCGCGATGCCGAAGAGGAGCGATCAAAACAAGAGAAGAAAACTCTTCGCGCGACTCTCCTTCAAGAATAAACCGCACACGCCAAAATCGACCAAGCCCACAAAAACCTCCAGAACGAATTCTCCAGCCTTCAGAACAAGAACACAAGTCTGAAAAAATATGCAGCTCGAACTGACACCAAATGCCAATTCCTCTTGGAGAAGTCTGAAGCTGACCAAGCAGAGATCTACCAGTTGAAGCAGAGCAACCTTGCACTTCAACAACAAAACTCTGACTTGAAGACACAGGTATAAGACACTCGCCAGGTGTGCACTACTCTGGAAAAACAACTTTCCGAGTACAAAACATCAGGGCCGATTCTTACTGCTGATCTACGGCTTCAGATTATTCAAGACTATCGAAAATTCGATGAGCTGAATGCGAAGATAACCAAGATGTTCTGCGAAGGATATGAGGCCTACCGAAGTAAAGGCAAAGCTAAACTGGCCGAACGCTTCGTGAACACTGCTCTTCTGGACTCTTCGGACTCCAAAGAAGGAAACGACGAAGGCCCCTCTTCAGATTAGGAACATCTTTGTAAAATCCAAATCCCATGTATATGTTAATTTATCAATGAAAATATCCATCTTTTGTTTTTATAATTTTTCGAACGGTATTTATGTCATAAACACATATAACATCTATTCCAAGAAAAGAGTTAAAAACAGTTAAAGTATTATTAACATAAAAAATATTATTCGCTCCTAAGAGCTGAATTAACCCAACCTTATAACTGACAACCTTGTTCTCTCCGGGAGCCGAACAGGTTCAACCAAAAATATTCGCTCCCAAGATTCGAATCAACCCAACCTTATGACTGGCAACCTCGTTCTCTCCGTGAGCCGAACAGGTTCAACCAAAGATATTCACATTCGCTCTCAAAAGAGCCGACAGAATCAAACCTTATAACTGGCAACCTCGTTCTCTCTGTGAGCCGAACAGGTTCAACCAAAAAATATTCGCTCCCAAGAGCCGAATCAACCCAACCTTATAACTGGCAACCTCGTTCTCTCCGTGAGCCGAACAGGTTCAACCAAAAATATTCAAATTCGCTCCCAAGAGCCGAATGAATCCAACCTTATACCAAAGATCTTGCCCGCTCCGTGGAGTCGGACAGATATAGAACAAAGCACAAAGGACAACACAGATTTATTGAAAAACTACTTCTTTTATTGATAATCCTTGGAAATATTACAAACACATGACTCTGACTTCTGCTCTACTGAAAGTACTTCCTCAATCGGCCCGCATGCCAAGTGTTTTTTATCTCTGTTCCATCCATCGCTCGAAGCCGATAGGTGTTAGGCTTTGGTATCTCCGATCCCTCTGATTCTTGTGATCCCTACGATTCCTGTGATCTCTGTCCTCTGTACTGCCAGCTCGAGACGGGCTTCCGTAACATCTGTCTCTGTTGTGCCGATGGCTCTCGTGACGATTGCCCTTTGGTTTTTGACCTGATGGCTCTGTTTTCGGATGAGCCTCTTTCCCGTGGGGGGACCATCTGTCTTTGGTCTCTCCGGCCGGCACCTTCCTAACTATCCTCCCGAGAGTAGCTTCGGCGCCTCCCTTCGCTGTACCGGGGGCTGTTAGGGCGGTGTACCCTCTAACGTCCCCCGGGTCTGCGACCTTCAGATCTGCTCCTGTCACGAGAACGGCTCCGAAGCCTGCTCTCGGTTCTCCTCGTATCTTCTGCATGTTTCCCTCTGGGTTACCTCTCTGGGGTCCTCCCCCGCCCTCGGGGGCGACTGTGGCTGGAGGCCTCATTCTCCTGCCCGGCCATGTGTACCATCTGCCTGGCGATCTCCTCCTTCTGCAACAAAAGGACTTTTAACGCCTCCTCCGTTTCTTCTATCTCTTTCGCTTTCTGGGCTAGAGCAATCTTCTTGTCCTCCCGGAGTTGGGTTCGAGGCGGTGTGCCTCCTACCCCTCTCCAATCTCTTCCACCCTTGCTAGCCGTGGAGAACAGCTTCCGCTGCACGTCCTCTTGATTCCCCACTTTGGATCCTGCCGAATTGGTCTAGGGGCAAAGCCGCTCATGGATGCTCTTGGATGGCCCCAACCTATCCTTCACCGATCCCTTCTTCTAGGAAGACGCTTCGGCCGTAGGCTGTCCCATGCCAGAAACAGTTTGTTGTTCACCATGCTTTCCGACACAGTGATTTGCTGGTTGTGATTGAATGAACACTAGAGAAAGTCCTCCTTCTAGCGCCAATGTTAAAGCCAAGATCCATCCACGCGCTCCAATCAACAAAGCGCGTCCAATCCTTCACAAAAACGGGTAAACACCAAAAGCTTGACGGCTTGGGCCGTCGGGGGATAGCTCTGGTATGAGAATAAGTACACGCTGAACAAGGTTAACAATGGAGGCTATATGCTCTAGTACTGGAAAGTAATGATATTGCGTGTACCTTAGAATCAAGGTCAAACCATGTATTTATAGTGTTCTCATATCCTTACTAGAATCCATCTCTAAATTGGATTAGGGTTCATAACAATCATTAAAAAAGATAGATTTTTGTGACGACTTTTATTTGCAATTACAAAAAGAATGTATTTTGTGACTGCTTTGCAATCACCAAATCTTGGGACTAATTTTGTTTAGCAAGTCAACTCACATATGCTTCCTTTTATATTTTGTTTTAAAATTATAATCATGATTTGGGTTTTGTTGTAGTGATAATATTTGTTATTTAGTTTACAAATGGAGGAGGATTCGAATCCTACAAATATCGTTTAAGACAGGTAACATAGTGAAATAAATAGTACGTAAAAAAGATTCACGTTCTTACCTTTGATCCTTAAAGTCATGTGTTTTTTTGTAATGATTTGGACAATCACAATAAATTACGTGTTAATGTAATTGTATTAATCATCACAAAAGTACTAAGCGTTTGCATGATTGTCAAAACATCACAAAAAAAATTTCATGATGGGGGTATACAGGATGACCTTCGTAACGGCTAAAGTCATCACAAAAACCTTTTGTGATGATTTTTTGAATTTATATAATGGATTTAAGCTATCACAAAAAGCTATTTTTTTTGGTAGTATTATACAATTATATTTATTTTTTAATTCCTCTCATTCATTTACTCTCTTAATTTTTTATTTTTTTACATTAGAACACACATAGTATATGTATTTAATTAGCATATATAATTAGGGTAGCGGAGCGGGTCAGAGACAACTATAGCCCATATTTAACCTTAATTTTATAAAGTTCAAAACATGGGTAATATTAGAGTTGGATGGGTAGATCGAATCTAGTTATAATCATCAACCTAAAACCTCATTCGCATAATTGTTTAATTTTTCCTTGTTTTTTCTCAAAGGTGTTGATCTTGGACCATCCATCGGTGGGTGGGTTTCTAAGTCACTGCGGGTGGAACTCGGTGATCGAGGCTGTGAGTGCGGGCATCCCAATGGCCACATGGCCATTGTATGCAGAACATTTCTACAACGAGAAGTTATTGACCCAGGTGCTGGGAATTGGAGTGGAGGTTGGCGCAGAAGAGTGGAACCTTTGGGTGGATGCTGGCAAAAAGGTTATCAAGAGAGAGAAAATTGAAAGGGCCGTCAAAAAAATAATGGACGGTGGTGATGAATGGAAGGAGACGAGGAGAAAGACGAAAGAGATGGGAGAGAGAGCCAAGAAAGCTGTGGGAGAAGGTGGGTCCTCTCAAAGGAATGTAACGGTCCTAATTGAAGATCTAAGGAAACTCAGAGAGAAAAGTGAGAAAGCATAGAAACAAAACTCGTTGTGATGGTCAGATTACGATAAAGTTTGTTTTTTTATCGATGTAATATTTTGTTATACTGATATAACATTATTATATAACCTCTAGGATAAATTTTGTATTTCATGAAAATATAATCGTTAATATTGCATGGGAATTAACTTTTACGTACACATGCAACATGTTGCATTGCATGAATAACTATTGTTGATTTGCACTAGGTAAGAAAATCTATTTGAAAAAAGTTTAAGATTGATTGTAGAATTATAGAATATTTTGTTTTGTTTGTTTTTGATGAATATTTTATCTCTTTTTAAATAATAACAGTCTTGTTAATTTTTGTTACAAAAAGTTCTTATTTTGATACTGTTTCAAAATTAGAGTTAGACACATTTTGACTTTTTCAAATTAATTTGTAAATTTAAAAAACTTAAAATTGATATAAATCGATTTTTAAGTTTAATTTAAGTACAATGAATATGACAATTAGTATCAACTTTAGTTTTATTATTATAGCAATTATAATTACTAATGTTTTTTACACACATGGAGTGATAGACACATAATTAATATATTTTAATATTCTCATATTTATTATTTTATATGCTTATTTTATTTAACTAATATATTTTGTTTTGTTTTGTAGAAAATAACATTTATTTTTCTTGGAGAGCAAATAAAGGATTTATATCTAACTTTTAAAGATGGAAAATGACTCTTAGGCTACGTTTGTTTGCAATGATTACACTTGTGATAGGGCTATTAATCCAAGTATCTTGTTTGTTTTTAAATTTGAACTTGGGACTATTAGTCCCGGAATTATAAAATAGCTTAAGATAAGGGATTATTTAATACCATGTTCTACATGGTATTATTATCCCTACTATTTGGGATTAAAAATTGCTAGACAAAATTAACATCAATCTTTTTCTAAAATGACCATCATATTTTGCAATCTCCGTTATTAATAACCGACAACTTAAAACTTACTGGTACAAAAACTATGTACCAGTAATCTAATACACGTAATTTAATTATTTGATATGTATAATTTAAATCTTACACTGACAATAGAACTGGCAATATTTACTGATTATGTATACCCCACCCCCACCCCGCCCCTCCACCCCCTCAAAAAAAATAATATTTACTGATTATGTATATACCCAGCCACCCCCACCCACCCACGCCACCCCCACCCCCACCCCCACCCCCACTCGAAAAAATTAATATTTTCTGATTATGTATACACCCCCAGTAATACCCGAGAATTTTCTAATATTATTAAATAAATATATCAATGGAAATGAGAATTTATTTGAATATAAATGATTTTGTGTTATGAGAATAATTAGTTCAATTATATATTAAATTGAATAATTATAATAATTGAGAATATGTGGAGTTTGCGATAAACTCGTGAAAGCCTTGTGTGGCACAGTGACGTAATATTAATGATTTTATTAATTTAAGCGAACAATTAATCTATATTAATTATCGTAGAATATTAATTAATGGTTATGGAATATTAATGGTGATTAATTCATAATATGTGATTATTATTATTGCACGAAAAATGATAATAATAATGAGCAACGTGTCTATAATATAATAAAAAGTTATATTCATTTAATGTGATATTTAATCATATAAGTGTTAATCAATTATTATGAAAATTAATAATCAATGAGGAATGGATTAATTAATACTATCGTTAATTAATCAATGAGATAAATAATTTATTTATTTGACAAATAAGTGAGTTATTAATATAATAAGATTATATTAATTGATATATGCAAATGTGCAATACTTGAATATATAAAGTATATGGAATACAATTATATTATATAGTGTGGTGCAACATTTATGTGGCTATACTATATATGGACTATGTATTAAGATTAATTAAAGTATGTGAGCTACATGACTAATGCCTATGTGACAATGTGAGTAAGTAGACATTAAAATGATATATCATGAATATATTGTAAATAATTATTGAATTAATAGAATCTAATAATGAATGAGATAATGTAATATGGTAATATTTGATTTGAATTATATCCGGTAAAACAAATGTGCATGGATTATGTGTGTAAATTACACTTATTACAGTATGTGAATTACATTGTGACATTAAATTACAAACTAAGTGTAGATATTATGTATAAGTATACAACATAAGTGTTGTATGAATCCATGGCTGAGCTGCATTCTCTTGTCCCATAATAAGAGTCACATTTCATTCTCTTCACGTGAAAAACTCCAAGCTAGTCTACTGCCTCTTTTCTCAAAATCAACATTCTAGCTATCATGATGAACAAGGGAGTGGTATTGATAATGAGTTTCACCAACTAATTACCAACTCTCCATTAACCTCTATACAATACAAAATCTCGTTAGTTTAATTTGATGTATATATGCATTGTCTGTATTTTGGTTTCTCTATAAATACAACCCATCTCCTTCTAAATTGATTTGCTGAGAATTTCTAAGAGAAGAGAGTATACTGTAATTGTCTATTTAGTTGAGAAGGAATTTCTATAGTAGCATTAGCAAGCCCAAACCATTAACAGAGGTATATTAAGCATTCATTGTTCTTCATTTTTCAGTTTCTGTCAAAATTCCAATTCTTGATTATGGATGCAAAACATGCCAAATGGATTATAGAAAGCTTGTTTAGTTGTTATAATAGACTTATAAGCATATTGAAATACAATGTGGTTATTTTCGTGAGGAAATTTTGTGAATTGGGTTGATTTTTTTCGAAGCAGGAGCTTCCAGCTCTGTACAGGTAACGGCGCAGCTGCGCCCTGGTTATACTAGGGTGCTGCGCAGCTGCGCCAGTGCTGGACTTATGTTTTGCTGGCCAAGGCCCTACGCAGCTGCGCCGGCTACTGGATCTAGTTCCTGCTTTCTGCTAGAAATCTGTTATGGTATAAATAACTAATGTGACTTAAACAAGTCTATTAATGAGCTTGGCATGCCTATATGGATATATTGAGACAATGTAAGCATGTTTTACTAAGAGTTACACACATACTTATAGTTTGCGATAAACTTAGAGTTTTATAAACAAACTTCGAATTTGAAAATGAACTCGATATGTATACTTGCCATGTTAACATTCTGACCTTGCAAGCATATTTGTATGATTTAAGGATGTATGAAAAGCATGCTAACTCGCGTATATAGGTTCCATACTAAAATGTGGACATGTGAACCTTACTAATGACAACATAAGCTTTAAATGTGGACTTTGACATGTTATATTAGGACTCTACATTCTGATATTTTCAACATGATTGAATATGCTTTGAAGGCATCATACATGTACGTACTTGTTATATGTAATGCAAGTTAATCAAGCATGAGTTCGATTAAGTCACGAACTAGTAACAGTGCTAGAATCACACATCCATGATATAGAAACATATAAACATGCATATCAATAAAATATGTGACTACTTTATATCTCTAAATGATAAGCATGACAACTTATGTAAATTCATGGCATTGCATAACCCTAAGTCGTTAGGGATCGTGAATTAAAAACTAAATCATATATGATTGGAATTTGAAAGATTGAACAAGCATGAAAGTATCCTTTAAATATGTGTACATACTTTGTGATATCATATGTTATGTGTTACTTGAACCCGACGGTTAACTTATGAGAATGCCATAACTTGCTAAAATGAAATATATTTTAGTATTGCTAGTAGTCTTATGTGATATTAATAATATGCGAGTATGTTTGCTAATTGTGGTAGTCTCACATGATAGTAATGATGTATGAATATGATCAACTTGAGAAAAGAGGAAGTTAAGGATAGAAATTATATTCTATATAACTGTGTAGCTAGGTTAAAACTTAGCTTATGTATTGATCGTATATTCAAAGATAAAATGTGAAGTTAAATTATATGACTAATGAATATCATATATATACGTAATTGTATTACGATAGGAATTCGAAAGTGTTGGCTAGCTTTACGTGAGTAAACTACGCATAAGGCAAGTATCCTAAACCCTTGCATTATTTTATTCAACGGATATTGTAAGCGAGTATCTAAACCTTATCTCTTTGGATACAAGAATTCTATCTTTGTATATTGCGAACTAGTTTCATACTTAATTGTTTGAATTAAATTAGCATACTTGAACTCTTATTTCATTAAAGCTATTATTCATGTTGAACTTAGTATTGTTCTTGAATATTGTGAAAGTGTCTATGCCATTTGATTCGGCTAGACTTATATTATTGAAAAGCGATCCAAACTAATTGATTGGTGCGGGATCTTGTATTTGACTGAGAAGAATAACCTTCTTTGAAGGGAATATATAATTGTCGGAGAACCGACGTGCACACTTGAGTATGATTGATTGTTATGCATAACGATGGTGCTTTAGGCTGATCACCTGTTGTACCTGTTTTTGTTGGATTTTCAGTTTATTACTGTTAATTCTAGTAGAAGTTCATAGTCCTTAGCGACTGCTCAGTATTCAGTTATCTTGAAATCTTGAATTGATTTGTTATTAAATCACATTGATATTATTCTGTCCTTAGCGACTATTATTGAAAACTGTTGATATTCTTGTTATCCTTGAACTATCAAACTGTGTTATACCCTTTTAAAAATTAAGGATTATATCACTTACCCTTATTGTATATTACTTGCTGGGCAATTTGTGCTCATTCTTGCTTTCCCTAAAACATTTCAGTTAAGGCAGAGCAGGGCGAACCTTCGGGCGTTGATAAGGGCAGGGCAAGGCTACCAACTAGCTTGTCTCTTTTATGTTTTTAAATATTTTATTGTTGTATTAAGATGATGTAGTAAGACTGGTTTTGATTATGTTTAAGCTTAAGTTAGGTTATGTAATAAGTCGTTAATTGATATTATTATATAATCTATTAAGTACTGTAGGTTGCGAGACTTGGAGAAATAATTATAATAAATCATTGTAAATTATTCTAGAATAGATTTTCCGCTGTGATATGTGTTATTTAGTTATTATTATTGTGATGTATTACCATGAGCACGTGATGAACCGAATTCGAGAGACCAAGTGGCGGTCCTGGAATTTGGGGGCGTCACAAGTCTTCTAACCCTAAACTTGTTAATTCTATACAATTTCTTGAGTTCATATATTCATTGTTGAGAATGTCCTTTCCATATTTGTATTGGACAATTGTTTATTTAATTGAAATGATCTTAACTTATTGTTCAAGTAAGATCCAGTTATTATTTTAAATGCTTTAAGTTGATTCTAAAGCATATGTTAGTTCATAATTCCGTTACTTACGAATTATTGAAAGTCGATTCAACTAATCCTTAGTTGATGAACGTGAACTCTAAATTTTCTTGTACGTTTATCAACTAATCCCTTAGCTGATAAATGAGAATTCTAAATTACCCTTGTAAGCTTATCCAAACCAAACTTTCTTTGGTGCGGACTTGAATTCAAATTACTGAGTTGAACAACCCTAAAGGGGAGGTTACTACGCATAGCGTTAAAATCTTTGTGCACAATACATGGTACAAAGGGCTGATCCTCCTAAGTACGAGTTAAGGTCCATAGTCTTATTACTGTTAAAGGTTTAAATAGAAATATTTATAACCTAGGACAAAAGTTCAAAGGTCTTATGACCCTCAGATAAATTCTATATTCGAATTTTAATGTTGATAGAGAATTATTATTCAATTCTTTATTGTTGAAGTAAGCTAAGTTATTCAGATCTTTTTAAAGATATCCTTTCATGTATATATTATTGTTAAACTCCAGTGAGCTGTTGTTTGCTCACTCTTGCATTAAATAATAATTGCAGTTAAGGTTGATAACGTTGATGCTCCGTCTACGAGTAAGGGCAAGGGAAAGCAAAGCAAGTGAAGACTTGTTTTTATTTAATTGAGAATGATTGTAATAAGACTTGAATGTTATATTTTTATTTCCACATTTTTATATTTTCATGTCAGGGTTAGAGTAACTCAGGATTATTTTAAAAAGGTTGTAACTCTTGTTTTAAGGGAGATTTTATATAAAGATTGTAATTTCTTTTGAGTTATATTGGGTAGATATTTGTTATAGTTAGAAAGTGAACACCAAATTATGTGAAAAAGAAGTACCCGGATTTGGGGGTGTCACAGTTATCTGCTTGCAAAGTTTTCCATGACTCACCAAAATTCTTTTAGTACTCATCTATTACCAGACAAGCATTTGATATGTAGTCAGGTCATAAGGTTTAATTGTCTGGCACATCCAAATGCTTATCAAGGTCAACACCCCTCCAAACATCTAAACCAATGCAGAGAGGAGAAATGTTTTCAAGGGTTGTTGGGGCCCGAATATTTGAGGACCAAGACCCGGATTGGGCTTGGCCTCGGTTGGGCTAAGTTGGGTCCGATTGGGTCATGATTGGGATATAATTCCTAGTTATATGGAGATTCTATTTATGGGAAGAGGAATTAGTTATTGATTGGACTTCCCATATCTTGGGAGATTTAATACAATCCTATTATGAAAAGGATTTACGGGGGAACCCTAATCCATTATGAAGATGGATTCTAGCATGGATGTGAGGTACTATAAATATATGGCTTTACTGTAACGATTGAGATTTTTATATTTAATTTTAAATATTTATTGAGTTAAATAAATATTTTATGTGATTTATTTATGGAGTTAAATAAATAAATTACGTGAATTATGAGAATGATTTAATTAAGTGTTACATATTAATTTAATGAATGTTATTTAATTGATGTATATATATTAATTTTATATTATAGTTCTAATTTAATTGAGAGAATTAAATTAGATGAATTGTGTGTTAAGTGTTACATGAATTATAATTAGCGAGTAATTATAATTATGTGACAAATTATTTTATGTGGTTAATTGATTTTAATTGATTAAATAAGAATGTTCTATTTTTAATTAATTAAAATGTGACATTTAAAATATGTGTAAATGGATTATTTAAAATAAAGGAAAAGAATTTTTTTAAAAATAATTTATACCAAACAAGGCCCTTGCTTTTGTTTTAAAGGACTGTTGCCAAACAGGGCCCTTACACTAGCTTAACCCTAAATTACCTAAACTATGTTTGGATTTAATAAAGCTAGTTTCTAATTTTCTTGTAGCCAAACAAGTCAAGATGGCTTTTGAATTTTCTAACTGTTAATTTAATTAGAGTTAGTACGTATATTATTATATGTCAGTTATATATTTTCTATATACTACCTAAGTTTAAAACTACGTTAGTTTTCCTAAGTCTAAACTAAGAAAAACAAAGAAAGAAAAGAGAAGCAGAGAAGAAGAAGAGAAGTTTGAGTAATCAAGAGGAAAATCATCTTCTTCACTTTATTAAGCATTAAGGTATTTCTTTAATTCCTTATATTTGATATATATATATATATATATATATATATATATATCATGTTCTTCATGTTCTTCGTGTTCAATTTCTGTAAAATATTAAGATTTCATGGAAGTTGTAATTATGAGTTATGTGTATATATGATGTTCATATATTTTCATAATTGCATGCCATGGAGAGTTTTCAAGAATACAATTGTTGGAAAAATAAGTTTTTATGTTCTTCATATTTTTATTCTCTGTAAAAGTAAATTTTCATGAAAGTGGTATAATCATGAATTGAATATATGTATTGTGTTCATGTTATACTAATAGTGATTGTATGCCATAAGAATTTTCAGAAATCAAATTACTGTAGAAAGATATTTTAACAGAAAATTCATGTTGATATGAGTTCATATGAGTTTTAGTTTTGTTGTCAATTTTGGTTTGAGAAATTGATGAATTGGAATATGCTAGCATGCTTATTAGGAAATTGGTTGATGTTATCTTCAATTAAGTATATAATGCATGCATATAAAGTGGAATTGATGGAGAAATTTATTACAGTGGGTTATTTTGGACAAGATATGAGTTTTCATGAAAATGACCAAATTAAAATTTTAAAACTCTTGATTCTCGTTGTTTAAATGATTTTATGTTTTGGAAGCATGTTAGATATATGTATTACAGCGTATATATGATTTACAGTGTCTATGTTACTGTAATTTTCCGTTTGTTGGCTTGAATGGGTTGTTCGGTAAAACAGAGGGTCGAAACTGTCTGCGTCTGGCTGCGTTGCTGCGCAGCTGCACCGGTAGCAAGGCCAGGAGCAGCGCAGCTGCACCACTTGCTCTTCTCTGATCCGACCCCTGCGCAGCTGTGCCGGTGCCCAGGCTGCTGGCTGCGCAGCTGCGCCGTGCACAGTGCTTGGGCAGTGACTTTAGTTTCTTGTGCAGTTTATTTTAAAACATTAGTTTAATTATTCCTTGATAGTGGACATATATTTAAATGATATAACATGTTATATGATTGTGACAAATTCATATTTGAGAAATAAAAGAAATTTTAAAAACTTTAATTAGATTATAAATATTTTATTGTAAATGAGTTACTTAATTATAATTTGATTAATTATAATTAAGAGTAAGTGTTTAATTTAAAGTATAATATGGTTAAATTATAATGTATAAAAATTGATTTATTTTAATCAATTAGATGTTAATTTAAATTATAATTTAAGTAATTATAATTTAATAAATGCATGTTTAGTTATGAATTTTAAGTTTATAATTGCATGATTAATTATAATTTGTGCAATTATAATGCATGATATAGTTTAATTAATTATTAATTATAAATTGGTGATAATTTAAGAGGTAATTATAAGTGAGTAATTATAATTAGATTAAGTGTTTAAATTATAATTGTTTAATTATAATTTAGCTAAATACATAATTAATTTAATTATGTGAGTATGTGTGTGATGTAATTAACTATGTGATAGTTGATTATTATTATTTATTTATTAGAGTGAGTTAACCATGAGGGTTAACCACTTATGTGAGTTAGTTATGTGTTAACTAATTTAGATTATTATAATTGAATGTGTATAGGAAGTGTTTAAGTACGTGGTTGAGTTAAGTAGTTTGCGCGTAAGGCAAGTCTTCTAACTCTAAACTTGTTACTTCTATACAATTTCTTGAGTTCATATATTCATTGTTGAGAATGTCCTTTCCATTTCTGTATTGGACAATTGTTTATTTAATTGAAATGATCTTAACTTATTGTTCAAATAAAATCCATTTATTCTTTTAAATGCTTTAAGTTGATTCTAAAGCATATGTTAGTTCATAATTCTGTTATTTACGAATTATTAAAAGTCGATTCAACTAATCCTTAGTTGATGAACGTGAACTCTAAATTTCCTTGTAAGCTTATCAACTAATCCCTTAGCTGATAAATGAGAATTCTAAATTACCCTTGTAAGTTTATCCAAACCAAACTTTCTTTGGTGCGGACTTGAATTCAAATTACTGAGTTGAACAACCCTATTTACTAGGGGAGGTTACTACGCATAGCGTTAAGATGTTTGTGCACAATACATGGTACGAAGGGTTGATCCCCCTAAGTATGGATTAAGGTCCATAGTCTTATTGACTGTTAAAGGTTTAAATAGAAATATTTATAACCTAGGACGAAAGTTCAAAGGTCTTATGACCCTCAGATAAATTCTATTTTCGAATTATAATTATGATGAAAGAATTATTATTCAATTCTTTATTGTTGAAGCGAATCATATTATTCAGATTCTTTTAAAGATATCCTTTTATATATATATTATTGTTAAACTCCAGTGAGCTGTTGTTTGCTCACTCTTGCATTAAATAACAATTTCAGTTAAGGTTGATAACGCTGATGCTCCGTCTACGAGTAAGGGCAAGGGAAAGCAAAGCAAGTGAAGACTTGTTTTTATTTAATTGAGAATGATTGTAATAAGACTTGAATGTTATATTTTTATTTTCGCACTTTATTATTTTCATGTCAGGGTTAGAGTAACCAGGGATTATTTTAAAAAGGTTGTAACCCTTGTTGTAAGGGAGATTTATTTATTTTAATTTAAGTTGTTTATTTTGCATTATTCATTGGGTAGATGTATGTTATATTAGAAAGTGAACACCAAATCATGTGAAAACGAAGTACCCAGATTTGGGGGTATCACATTGACTATTCACAAGGTACACTTACACAATATTACTATTTTTCAGCAATAGAGTATTTTACCTCCATTGTTAACCTTGTCAGCCTGTACTTACTCTCACACCGGAGCTATCCCCCGGCGGCCCAAGCCGTCAAGCTTTGGTGTTTACCCATTTTGTGCAGGATTGGACGCGCTTTGGTGATTGGAGCGCGTGGACGAATCTTGGCGTTAACAAGGGTCATCTATATTTTAAATACTTTTTAATTTCTTATATAGAATGAAACTTTGTCCTTCCTTAAGTATCATGTCATTCATTTTATATAATTA
This sequence comes from Panax stipuleanatus, assembly GCA_020205555.1. Lineage (NCBI taxonomy): Eukaryota > Viridiplantae > Streptophyta > Magnoliopsida > Apiales > Araliaceae > Panax > Panax stipuleanatus. The sequence continues at coordinate 66,090,452 of CM035126.1, forward strand.
CTTATCCATAAATATAGACCACAAACTTACTATCATCATTACTTAGAAATACGACAACCAGAAATACTCGTGCAAAGGTGGATGGAAGTGGTTCAAAAGCCAGAATCCTAACCCTAATACAATCACAGAGGCTATGGTAGGAGGGTAGGATCAGTTTGACAAATTCAAAGACAAGCGCTCCAGTTACAGTTACTCTGAGCCAACTTTGGCTAGAAATGTAGGCTTGGTTGCTGCAATAGTGTTCCTCTCGACAAGTGGCACCCGAAATGGCATTGATAAGAATATCATATTTTCTACAGTCCCGCCACTGTATCCAGTAAGCCCACCACCCCCACCACCATGGAAGCCTTGAAAATACAAGGTCTTGTAATTGTATAACTATGAATGAGCTGCTACATTCTTCATTCTTGGCCATTTTTCTCTTCCTAGACTCTTTGGTCATGTTTGTTTGCAAGAATTATAATTTTAGGGTTATAATCTATGAGATTTTAATCCTAAAACTATTAATCCATGAGATTATAAGCTCAAGATTATAATACCTGGTTGAACATGATATTAAATAGTCCCCATATTAAGCTATTTTATCATCTCTAGACTAATGTCTCAAGTCCAAATTTAAAAACAAACAAGATACTTAGAATTAATAGTTTTATCTCAAGTATAATTATTACAAACAAACATAACATTTATGCAATAGATATATTGATTGGAAACTTTAAAGATTTTCCAATTTACTATTACTCTGTTAAACATACTCCCTCAATGCTGCAAGGCTTTTTTAAATTTTTTTTTTTAGTGTTAGGAATGCATTTTTAGAATAATGATAGGTTATAACTGTTGTATTTTATGTTAAATAATATATTATAAAGTTAAATAAAAAATAAATATAAACATATATTATTTGGTGATGTTACCATTAAAAGAGTTTAATGTGTAAATTGAATGAGTCGTAATTAATTTATTCATTGAGATATTGTAACAGTTTTATATATATTAAAAGTGATATTTACCGTTTATATATCAAATGAATTTTCAGCAGTAAAAGTGTTACCGTTGCCATCTTTGTTATCGTTGGCATCTTTCCTAGATAAAGAAGACTGAGCTCTCTTAATGATATCATCTCTCCTTTACTGAAAAGTATCTATATATATTGCTACGTCAGTTGGTAATCATATATCACCAAAAAGCTGCTGATTCACCACCAAAAAGCTGCTGACTCTTATATCATCAAAAGGAGTTGCTATATATATATATATATATATATATTATATATAAAATTACAGTCAATTTTATACTACCTGTACTTCTAACAAAATTACAGTCAATTTATATACTATACTATACTATATATATATATATATATATATATATATGCTCATCTTCTCATTCCGTACCAATATATGATATACATAAAATATTTATATATATATATATGTGGTACAATTTTGAGTTTGAGTAAGAAAAATTAGAAGTTGTTCCTGGGTCATTCAACTATTTCGAGTGCTGATTAGTTGGGTGAAGAACCGTTGAATCCTGGAGTAGGATTTTGTCAGTGACCTTAGCACCGAGAAAAGTTCTCCGAGGGACGAAATTTCTACTTAAGGACAGTGCACTGCACGCCTGTGCTCAACATTATTCGCTATAAATCGATAAGTATTTTTCTGCCCTTCTTTTCTTTTATAGTTAAATCCTATATTTAATTCGTGTTTATCCAACAATAACTTGGCAAAAACAATTTAATTTACCTAGAAAAAAGCATTGATGAATTGTACTATACAATCCCATCAATGTTTTGTTTAAGTAAACTAGAAAATTTTATATGTGTTACCCAGCGTTATTCGTATTTTTAAGGCATTCATACAACAGCTGTTTGCATTAAATTTTCAGTATATTTTCGACTATATAAACATAACTGAAAAAGTGTATTTCATAATGCCTTAAAAATAGTGTGTCAAGTACGTATTTTTAAGTCGCAATAATAACATAGTGCAGCAGAGATTTATTATTTGGATTTTAGACTACCTTCTTGTTTTAGACCTCTTTCGATACTTCTTTTACTGCTATTGTTTTCATGATATATACAAAGGAGAAAAATTGCACAAAAATAACATATTCCAAATGTTAGTGGGGTTAACTTTTTGAACGAAAAAGTGACGTGGGAAAAAAAATACTGAATCCTAGTCATTACACACATAAGCTATAGCCCACCCGATTCGACCCAACTTATGCCCATGCCCACCCAGCCCCATCGATCTGATCCGACCCAACTTATTACATGAACATTAAATAAAGACTTCATGGAAGTTCAGTTTAAAAGGGGAGTTAGGGTTCTTCGTAAGAGTAAAGAATTGAGTAAAAATTGGCGAATTCCTAAAGTAATTGAGAGTAAGAGAGTTATATGACAGTGTATGTAGAGAAGATGAGTACTTCAAGTGGGGTAGAGAGCTCTTATAGAAGAAAAACGGTGAGCATATCTGCAGATTCACAACGCGACACTACCTCATTCAATCTCATCGCCTGCAGATGTGGAATCAATGCACCCATGTGGGAGGCATGGAAAGATGGAATCGCATATCCAGGTAGATGATTTGTTGGTTGTAACAGGTATAAGGTATGTGAATTTTGCAATTATTTTTAAAAAAATCATATTAAATAAAAAAAGGGGATTTTTTAGTCACAAATCTTCCTCTATTGTATATTCTGAGCAGGAGCCAAACATGTATTGTGGATTTTATATATCGAAAGATCAAGGGAAGTGATAAAAAAATTGAGGGATGAACTATGCTTAGCGAATTAAGAAATACAACGGTTGAAATATTTTGAGAATGGAAGTGAATCAAGTGTGCTCAAAGAATTGAAGTGGAAAAATTCCCAAAAAACAAAAAAACTCAGAAGGATGTGGCTTTTTCTAATTTATTCATAGATGATATTTTTAATTTTTTGTAGTAATAGTGGTTTAAACCTTGGTTGGGCAAAATGATTGTAATATTTTGGGATGGTTTATGTGTTTTATTGTAATTGTGGAAGTTTGGTGTTTGAAGGTTATGATTGTAAATGGGGAAGTCTGGGCTTTGACAACATTTTACCAAAATGCTATGGCATTATTAAGCTCTGTTAGAAACAGAATTGCACCATTTATCAGTAAAGATTGTCCAACAGAAAATGTCACAACCAAATTGTAATCTATCTTCAACCAAACCACAAGAATAAATGTCACACCAAAACAATAAATGTCAGTCAATAGCCTTGATAACCATCTAGCATATAACATTGAACAATCTTGTGGCACTATTTACACAAAAACAATCAGCAAATTGGACCAACTAAGAAGCTATACCATACATATACAAATTCAAAGTAGTTATCCCATACCAAAAGAGTATGACCAACTATCCCATACATATATAACCACATATACCAAAATATCCTGTCCAGCTATTCCAAAACACTAAGCATTTTTCTTGCATGCTACTACTACACTAAGAAAACTATACCAAAAGTACACCAAAATATAAAACTTAGGCATCATTTTTCTTGCATGCTACTACTACTGTTTTGGACCACTTCCATCCTTCTGCCTTGGTGTTTTAAAGGGCCTGCTTGTTGAAGACTGTGATCCTCTAGTGTATACTTCTCTTTTTCTTGTATTTTCCTGGTTTGGTGGTGTAGAAGATGGTGGAGTGCAACCTTCCCTAGCTGTGGTTGAGGTCTTCTTCTTTCTCACAAGGGTTGGAGTTGGCATCTGTTTAGAACAAATAGAAACAGTTATCAAATAAAGTATGAAATTCAAAAATTCAGAAAGAACTAGGTAATTGATTTAGTAATTTCTTTTAACTTCAAATACTATCAAATAAAGTAAGAAATAAAGAAAGAACTAGGTAGAATTTATACTTACAAAGGTAACTTTGTCTTTGTCTTTTCTAGTCTCGCTTGCATTGTTAACCCTTTTAACTACTGTAGTATCCTATGGAATCAAATAGGAATAGTCAATAAAAAAATTGCAAAGATATGAAAATGGGTATATATATAAAAATCAAACTTACAACATTTTCAGTAGGTGGATTAGATAGCTTTTGTGCTCTTCTCTTTCGCCTTGGGGACTGGAGGTTATGGGTATGCATGTAATTTCCTGGCAGAGTGGGGTGCTTTGGACACCTAAGTCGATTGTGACCCTCTCCCTTGTATAAACTGCAGTTCATCTTCCTCCCTTTCCTTGACACCCTACCCACCTTCCCACTGGTATTTGGACCATCTTCCCACCTCTCTTTTCTTCTTAATAGTTGTGGCCTTCCCTTCAGCTTCTTTTTCATGGGTGAAGGTAACAAGATATCACAATTGGTAAAGTCCCAAAAATCTTCCCCAGGCAATACTTCTAAGGTATGAGAATAAGTCTTAATGTAAGTGTCCCTAGTGTACCAGTGAGCCACATAATCTATTGGGTTTCCATATATGGAATAAATTGCCCTAACAGCATGACAATAAGGGATTCTTATCAAATCCCACACCCTACTTGCACAACTTTTCTCCACAAGGTTAACAGTGTATCCTCCTCTCCCTCTCTCCTTCACTTGGAACTTTGACTGTCCATCCCATAAAGCTTCACAATGTGTAGAATCTAAGATAGCAGCATCCAATTTCTTCTTAATCCTTGGGCAGATTAATTCTTCACTCTTCAATAATTCATCTCTTTTTTGGTGCAACCTCACCATAATCTGATCATGTATCTCAGCTACCATGTGTAACACTGGCATATATCTTGCCTTTATGATCCATGCATTAAAGCACTCAGACATGTTGTTCTCCACACTGTCAGTCTTTGAGTGAGTCTCAAAGAATGCCTTGGACCAAACTTTGGGATCTTGCTTTGCCAGTTTGTTATGTGCAGGAATTGATACCCTTTTAACCTATGTCATTGCCCTTTTGTGTGCTACAGTATGAGTTGCCATGGCTGCCTCCCAAAAAGCTATTTTAAGAGCTTGGGAAGGATACTTCTTCCTCCAATTTGCATAGATGTGCCTTGCACAGTTTTTATGCTCTACATGAGGAAGGATATCTTGAATAGCTCCTTTCAACCCCTGAAAATATCAAAATAACATGGCCACAGTTTCAAAATAAATAATGATCCATGCATTGAATAAATAAATAACAAATAAGATGCTAACCTTTTGTTGGTCAGATATTAAAGTCAGCCCATACCCATATCCCAAAGTAAGATCAGACACCAACAACTACATGAACCAAGTCTAACTGTCATAATTCTCACTCTCCACCACCCCCATAGCTATAGGAAATATCTGATTGTTTCCATCCGTGCCAACTGCAGATAGAAGCTGTCCACCACACCCTATTTTCAAAAAACAGCCATCCAAGCCAATAACAGGCCTACATCCACCTTTCCAAGCCTTTTTCAAAGCATCATAACAAATATAAAATCTCTTAAATCTTGGCACATCTTCAGGATTCAATCTTGTTATTTTTATGTCAACTGTGTTATTCTTATTACTGTTCACTATCTAAGCCCCAAAGTCCCACACCCTTGCATAATGATCCTTCATAACCTGTTGAATCCCCTGCAGTGCTAACTGTCTCATGCACTTAACCTCTGTAACATCCAATTTCATTTTCAACTTTATTTCTTCTTGCATCTCCCTTAATTTCCAGCTAGGATTCTTCCTAATCCTATTCCCATAGTACTCAGCCAAATACTTGTCTGTAGCCAACTTATTTTTGAAGATTCTGGTGCAATTGTGAATGTCTAAGATAGACTTAACCTTCCATGTATAAGTCCCTTGTATGTAACTAGCCCATAATTTCCATGGACATCCTTTCTCACACTTAACTTGGTATCTTTTCAAATCATTGACTGGATACCATAATTTCCTCCCATTTGCAATGGAGTAGTCTCTTATGGCATCTTTAAACTCCTTAATGCTGGAAAATGTCATGTACTCCTTAAATTTTATCAACTTCCTTTTTATCTTCTTGTTGTAAACCTCAACTGACTTTCTTTTTTCTTTATTAAGGGGAGGCCTTACATAGCAAACATCCTCTTCTTCTTCACTGCTATCAGAAAGAGACCTCAGTACATCACTGTTCTCATATTCACTTTGCCATGAAGGATCATCTGTGTCACTAGTCTCATATTAACTACCTTCATTATCATTTTTAGGTATTTCTCCCTCTATGTGATTCAATTCTGGGCCATGTCCTGCCACATGTTCTTCCACATTTTCAGGTTCATCCTCACCCTCACCCTCTTCATGTCCTTCATCTACCTGATTTTCTCTTTCCTCTCCCTCTTGTCCTGTCTCATGTCTCTCATCCTCCAAGCCTGTGTTCTTGTTCATCTCTCTCTTATACTCCCTAGCCATCCTCCTAGCTTATACTAATTCTGCATCACTGCAGTCTTCATCAACATCACTATCAGAGGTATCTATCTCACTGCAGTGCTCAACTACCCTTTGTTTACCCCTTTTAGACTTCTTTTTAGCACTCTTTTTGACATTCTCACATTTTCTACTCCTATCACTCAACTTCTCCCCATCCACACTGTCCTAACCCTCACCCTCACCCTCCCCAACTACACTGTCCTCACCCTCACCCTCACCAATCACATTTTCACCCACAAATTAATTCCCATTACCAGCAACATTATCAGCCACAATTTTATCAACATTTTCAATCACATTATCAGTCACATTAATCCTAATATGTTCATCCAATATGGAGGTTTGATCAGTATTATATGGTAATACATGGTCTACATAGACATCAATTACACCATGTGACAAGCAAATATTGACCATATCTCTTATACTAGCATCATCATGAACAAGTCTAACCCCATTTGTAATATCTACTCCATCAATTTTAAAATAAATGATAAATGGTTTTTATAGCCACTTATTTAGATATTAACTAACTTGTTTTGTTGCTTAAACTCAAGTATTATTGTTGCTTTTCATGCATTTTTACTTTCTTTTGTAGTTTCCTTGATTGGGAACTTTCTTGGTGTCATATGAGCTAAAAGAGATGCAATGATGGGATAAGGAGCACTGAGCAGCAATAGCAAAGAAGAGGCATGACGCTGGACAGAACAAAGCACGGCGTAGCTGCGCCAGCTCCATGTGTATACCCTGCGCAGCTGCGCCAGAAGACTTGGCTGGATCCCCTGCAGCGCAGCTGCGCCAGTTTTGAGCTAGCAAGGAGCGCAGTTGCGCCAGTCAATATTTATGCAGTTTGACTTTTATTAAAAGGCCAATTAGAGTATTGCTTGGGCCAGGAGGCAAATAGACTTGGAACGATATATTAGACCTATTTTGTTATTATTCACATATCTCTCCTTGGAGATCACTTAGCTTAATATTGTTCTCTCTTTTCTTCTCTTTATTTTCAATATTAGATTAGAGTAGATTAAAATAGTTAGTTTCTAGATTTGATTAGATCGGAAGGTTGAAGCGAGTGAAGAGCATTAAAGACTCAATCTTGGAGTTTGAGAAATCAAATTTGCATTTTCTATCTTTATTTTCTCTTTGGATTCATATTTGTAATCTTATGATGTATTTTCAACTTGTGGATGGTAGATTTGATTCAATCATAACTTAAACTCTATTTTGAGATTACAATGGATCCTATTGAGTAGTTTATGTTGATACACTTCAATGTTGGTCTTGTTAATCATTATTGAATTGTCTATTATGGTTTGTATTCACTTGCTTAATTATCTAGCTATCAATTACTGTGATAATTCATATGAACTTGAAAGACGAAGTATGAGTTTAGATCTGATCATAATAGCTTGTGTTTGTATGTTCTACATGACGTTGGAATGTATGATTCATGCTTAGGATAGATATATACCGAAGCACCACTTGTAGTCAATTGAGGACTTGGGCTTAAACCCTAATTATTTGTAAATCACATAGACATATAGTGGTTTAGGTAATGTGGGTGTTCATATTTATTCTATCAATTGTGGATTATATGTGATATGGATTAGGTACATTGAAAGATGGCCTTGTCTCACTTTCGTGTTCTCGACTAACAATCTGTGATAATTGATTTGGCTTAACAGGAAGTTTGTTGATGTAGATGACTCAATAGGGGAAATTGGGATCTCATATCTTCATTATCTAGTTTATTCTAGGGTTAATTAGTTTTAGTTTAATTACATAGTTTTATTCAAAACACTAAATCATTCGTTTAGATAAGACTGAAATGGATATGGGTTAGTGCTTGGTGAGATTTATTAGCTAATTCTCCGTGGGAATGATACTCTACTAACTCTTTATTATTTGTTGACCGTGTATACTTGCACGCATATATTGATCGGTAAAACGACCAACAAGTTTTTACCGCCGTTGCCGGGGAGTTAATTTGATAAATTTTTGCCAACATTAGCTTCAATCAAATTAGTCTTAATTTAAACATTTTTATCTTGTTTTAATTCTCTTCCTATATTCTCTCTTTTCAGGTACTATGGATTTCAGTGCTTATCCATGGTTTTACACGAGGATGGATTAACCAAGGGAAACAGGGAATACTGGACTCAACCCAATTGCTACATTATCAGCACAACTTGAAATACCATCGAGGAAGTTGGACGTTGTTGCAGCTCAACGAAGTCGAGAGATAACAGTTACTTGTGGATATTGTGCTGGCTACCATCCGAGTCATCAGTGCACCGTCAGTTGTGGACCTGTGCAGTATGGGGGTGATCACTTCAACCATGATGATTATCCCAATTATCATCAAGATTGGGGGTATCACCCGGATTCTTCATAGAATTATGATTATCAAGAACAATATTGTGATCCAAGTCCAACATACGCACCAAAATTTACATATCAGACTCCAACCAATGATCCTCACTACATGGATTCTGAGGCTGAAACAGAAAAGGCAAGATTGGAGGAAGAATGTTGCATGGCATCAATGAAGGAGACCTTAATTGAGCAAGGGAAGTCAATTAAGAATCTTCAGAATTGGACGGATCAAATTTGCATGGCTTTAATGAAGGAGGAATTGATTGAGCAAGGGATGAAAATTCAAAATCTTCAGAATCAAGTATCTCAATTGTTTTAAGCTATGAACAATTGTCCTTAGAATAATTGGTGTTATGACCTGGATGTTGAAACTAATGGAGAGCCCGGAGTGTACATGCAACTGGATGAACTGAAAGAAATGGATATCAAGGAGACAATTGGGGACATGGAAAATAATGAATGTGAGCAAACTGTGATAATACCCCAAGTGCCTTCTCCGATAAAGTTGAAAAGTCCAGTCCGTTTTGCACACCCATGCCCCCTTTGTAGTCATATCGAACGTAAGGATTTTGATGATATGAAAGATTCCACATTTTTGAAACCATGGTGGTCCGAGGAAGAGAAAATTGAAGAAGAGCCTGTTGTATTGTTCATGCCTCAATGCAAAAATCTATTCGCAAATACAACGGAAGAAGTGCCTAGCTATGCGATGGAAATGGGGAATTCATGTACTAGAAATATGCTAGGTGGCTTCAATTTGATGACTCTCGCGAAGGGGAACCTCCCAACGCACACTGCGGTTCTAATGGATAGAGGGTTTCTCACTTATCGTAGAGGGATCGGATAGCGGTGTCAAGTAGAAAGTCCAGCTATTGGACTATAAACCGAGCGCTCGTTGGGAGGCACCTCATCAAATCTCTCTCTTCCTACTTGTTTAATTCTCCATTACCTACCTTCTATCATTTTTTCCCCTCTATGTTTAATTCTTCTTAGTTGTCAATAGTTCATAATAATTTTTGGTAATTTTAGTGATTTAATAAATGTTTGTTTGCCTTAATCAGGATCAATTCAGTTGGTTCAATATATGGTCAATTGCAAATGAGAAGCTGCAGAACAAATTAAATGAAATTTCTGAGTATTGGCGCGGCCGCGCCAATACAAGCCTAATGATCAGAGTGGCCACTCCAATACCCAGACCAGAAGCTGAAACTCACACGGCGCAGCTGCGCCATCTTTAAGGGCAATACAAGCGCAGCTGCGTCAGAATCTGCCGATTTTTTTTATAAGTTAAGACCGGCCCACGTCTTAATTCATTCCCAAATTTAATTCAATTTCGGCAGTCTTCCTTCTAAACCTCAAAACCACTAGAGCTTAATCGTATCTCTCAACCTTGCTACAAAACCTAATACACAAACCCCCAACTCACATAAACAAACTCCATCTCCAAACTCACATTCGATATCCTTATACACTCCATCCCTACATAAACCCTAATCCTATCGTATCTCACTCCCATCCTAAATTAGAATAGCGGAAAACATAGAGAAAGAGGGTGGAGATTGTGCACTGTTTGCTCAATCCGATTTGGGAAGAAGGTTGAAGTGTTATATAGCAAGTTTGGAGGTGATTACACACAAAAGTCAAGACATCCAAAATCCTTGGTTACAACTGAAAGGAAGGGTAAAGATTCAGAGCTTGGATTGAGAGCACACAACCTGTTTGGTTAAAGTTTATAGAAACTTTGGGTTTATTTAGTTGTTTAAGGCAGTGAGGGTTTGCATTGGTTCAAAGCAGTGAAAGGTGATAGATTACTTGACAGAGTGTAGCAGTGCTTGCAGTTTGGGGTTCAGTTGCTCATTGCAGATTTCAGAATACTCAAATCAGAATTTAGTATACTCAATATTCTCATCTGAAAGTCCAGTCATTATGCTGAAGAGAATTCGCACGCCCTCTCCTCCTTCTCCTCCTCCGAGTAGTGATCATGGCGAAGGTAGTTCCAGAGAAGCATTGGACAGCTTTCAATTTGTCAACCTCGCGGCTCAGCAATACTATATGAACGCTCTGGACAGAAAAAATTATGTGAAGGAAAGGGGGCAGAAATCGGGCAACAATGACGGGCTGATAAAGAAACAGATTATCAAACATGGGTGGGCACTAGTTGTGGCCAAGCCCCTGTCAGCCCCTATACCCCTCATCAAAGAATTCTATGCCAACGTGCATGAGACGCAGAATGGGATATCATATGTGAGGGGGAAGCAGGTTCCTTACACAAAGCAGGCGATTAATGAAATATTTAAAGTGGACACTTTTCCTTCTGGTCCAACAAATTGGGCAGAGTCCCAGTGTATGGAGACTGACCTCGACAAGCTTATCAAAGAACTGTGCAAGCCAGGCACTAAGTGGATGACTTACGCAGGCACAGATAGAAAAGTTAGCTTCCCCCAGACTGCCTTGAGTCGCTATGCAAAGGCTTGGTATAGTTTCATATGCGCGAGCATACTCCCATCCAGTCATCATGCTGAAGTCACTGTTGATCGAGCTACCCTGCTTTATGGCATCATGAAGAACAAAGTAATTGACATAGGCCACATCCTCAATCAGTCCATGCTCAGATTCATGAGGGGTAGCACTTCAGGAGGAATCCCGCATGCTTCAGTGATTACACGCCTATGCTTAGCTGCAGAAGTAGTCTAGGATAATGAGCCTCTACAGCTCCCGATGAGACATTGATCATACAGCTATCCAGCAGTACACCATTTGGGAGGGTGCAGAGTCTCACCCTCGAGGGCTTGGATTTATGTTGGGAGATGCTGATGATGATGAAGAGGAAGAAGAAGGAGAAGGTGCTTCAGTGCAGGGAGCAGGGCCAACCTCTGCAGAATATGCTGCTCAGCAAAGGGAGATAGGCCAGCTGAGGAGACGGATGGACACGATGTACGTGGACTTCCAGACCTACACATCCGAGTTCTCCCAGGCTTTATCTCGTGCTTTTGGGATGTCTGGTGTGCATGCAGAGTTCCCTACCTTTGGCACAGGCAGCCAGTACCGTCCTCCAGACACACCACCTGAGCAAGCTGATGAGGAGGACGACGACGAGGACACCTAGGGGAGTTCCTTTTTCCTTTTACCTCCAATGAGGACATTGCAGTTTTTAAGTTTTGGGGTATTAGGTTTATTTTGCATTTAGTTTAATTCATATCATATTGCGTATTGTTTAGTTCATATAGTGCATGTTAGGAAGTATTTTGGTTAAATTTTCAAAAAAAAATTATCTTGTTGTAGTTGATTGTGTTAGGACACATTGCATGAATCCAGTTGTCAGTTGGTTTGTTAGTCATTTGGCCTATGAGGAAACTAAAATTACTTGCCTTTTGAACTGATTTGAGACTTAAGCTTGATTATAATGTCATATCATAGTGTAAATCCTTGTCTGTCGGATACTGATGTCACCGGATAGCACTCTAGAGTAACCACCATGATTTGCTTAGTTTAAATTTTCACATACTTGTCTTCTGGTGGGAAATATGTGTTTTAATAAAAGAGTTTCAGTAATCAAGTGGCAATAACTAGAACTGTAAAAAGCTTAAGTTTGGGGGAAACAAGGGGTCTGCATGTTATATGTGGAAAAATAATATAAAAAGAGAAAAAGTGAAAAAAAAAGAAAAAGAAGAAAAAAATAGATTGTGAATAAACACTTCGGCTACGTCGAGTCCTGTGGCCTTAGATACTCGAGCAAGTAAGTCCTAGGGGTGTCTTTACACCCAGCGCCTGAAGGTCTTTTGGTTTGGGATTCGTTGGTCGAAAGCTCGTTACACGGGTATCATTGAAAAGCCTAAGAGGACTAGGCTTTGCACAGTCGAGTGTGTACACGAAAAAGGGCGAAATCGCCCTCGTGAGTAAATAAAAAGCATATTAAAACCCTTGTGGACTCTTAGCTTAAGTGATGCATGGTCTTGGTTAGAACTTATCTGATTTACTGCTTTTCTTGAGTTGAAACTCGTTTTTCCTCTAAGAAGCATAGTATGTGATATATTTGTTCAAAAGCATGTTTAATGGTTGCTTCACACACACACAATACATCAATGCTGACAGTTTTGGATTTGCAGAGGATATGCTTGACAATCTTATTTTGAGTAGCTTTTCTGTTTGATTATCTTGTAGTTTTTCTGAGGCATTTCATATGAATATCAATTCTGACTGATTCCTTGATTCACTTTCATTTTAGTGTAGGTTGTATACATGGTAGTTATTGCATTGCATCTTTTGCTTGGTTTTGTTTTTGTTACTTGAGGGCAAGCAACAGTTTAAGTTTGGGGGTATTTGATAAGTGGTTTTTATAGCCACTTATTTAGATATTAACTAACTTGTTTTTTTGCTTAAACTCAAGTATTATTGTTGCTTTTCATGCATTTTTACTTTCTTTTGTAGTTTTCTTGATTGGGAACTTTCTTGGTGGCATATGAGCTAAAAGAGATGTAATGATGGGAAAAGGAGCACTGAGCAACAATAGCAGAGAAGAGGCATGATGCTGGACATAACAAAGCACGGCGCAGCTGCGCCAACTTCATGTGTATACCCTGCGCAGCTGCGCCAGAAGACTTGGCTGTATCCCCTGCAGCGCAGCTGTGCCAGTTTTGAGCTAGCAAGGAGCGCAGCTGCGCCAGTCAATATTTATGCAGTTTGACTTTTATTAAAAGGCCAATTAGAGTATTGCTTGGGCCAGGAGGCAAATAGACTTGGAACGATATATTAGACCTATTTTGTTATTATTCACATATCTCTCCTTGGAGATCACTTAGCTTAATATTGTTCTCTCTTTTTTTCTCTTTATTTTCAATATTAGATTAGAGTATATTAAAATAGTTAGTTTCTAGATTTGATTAGATCGAAAGGTTGAAGCGAGTGAAGAGCATTAAAGACTCAATCTTGGAGCTTGAGAAATCAGATTTGCATTTTCTATCTTTATTTTCTCTTGGATTCATATTTGTAATCTTATGATGTATTTTCAACTTTTGGATGGTAGATTTGATTCAATCATGACTTAAACTCTATTTTGAAATTATAATGGATCCTATTGAGTAGTTTATGTTGATACACTTCATTGTTGGTCTTGTTAATCATTATTGAATTGTCTATATTATGGTTTGTATTCAATTGCTTAATTGCCTAGCTATCAATTACTGTGATAATTCATATGAACTTAAAAGACGACGTATGAGTTTAGATCTGATCATAATAGCTTGTGTTTGTATGTTCTACATAGCGTTGGAATGTATGATTCATGCTTAGGATAGACATATACCGAAGCACCACTTGTAGTCAATTGAAGACTTGGGCTTAAACCCTAATTATTTGTAAATCACATAGACATATAGTGGTTTAGGTAATGTGGGTGTTCATATTTATTCTATCAATTATGGATTATATGTGATATGGATTAGGTACATTGAAAGATGGCCTTGTCTCACTTTTGTGTTCTCGACTAACAATCTTTGATAATTGATTTGGCTTAATAGGAAGTTTGTTGATGTAGATGACTCAATAGGGGAAATTGGGATCTCATATCTTCATTATCTAGTTTATTCTAGGGTTAATTAGTTTTAGTTTAATTACATAGTTTTATTCAAAACACTAAATCATTCGTTTAGATAAGACTGAAATGGTTATAGGTTAGTGCTTGGTGAGATTTATTAGCTAATTCTCCGTGGGAACGATACTCTACTTACTCTTTATTACTTGTTGACCGTGTATACTTGCACGTATATATTGATCGGTAAAACAACCAACAATAAACACTTGATTTAGGATGATAATTGAGTTCAGTAGCTAAGTCATTAATAGCACCCATGCAAATATAATCAACATTCAACCGTGAAATATGATAAACATTACCTCCCACATAGTCACATAAAGGAGCATAGATGAACTTCCCACCATGGTGTACATTCAGTTGCACAATAGTATCCATCTGTAATAAACCACATACAAAACAGAGCATAAGTTGAAGAAATGAAAATAAATACAGAGCATTCATGTGGGGACAAAAGGGAACCAAAATTTAGTAAAGAAATATTTTATAAATCTCCCACCCAAGAAGCAATAAATAAAAAGACATGTGGAGAACAATCAGATGCTAATCAATCTAGGGTTTAGAAACACAAGGGCAATACGACAACAAGTAACACAAAAAAATCATCAAAGTCAGATGAGGGGACCATCAAATGGGACATACCTGTCGATCGTTACTTGATATCGAGCAACAAACGAGTTTAACCAACAAGTGGATTTTGTTTCAAAATCACACCAAATAATCGATTGTTTCGAAATAGAGTTCAATCGAACAAGTCATGGTTCAGTTTAACCAACAATCTGAACTTTTCAATTGATCGACCACTTTGGAATGGCTGACTTAGGACTCAAATTTCTTTATCGATCGAACTTGGAACAAAATGAATATTCACACTTGCTTCTCTTGGCTTCTAATAATAGATGTGGGTCCATCAACTGGTACTTGGGTGGGAGATTTTCCCTCCATATCCACCTAATGAAGGCCACATGGACTGGGTATAGCCACATCATAAAAATTGTACACGTCTGCAGCCTATTTATTAATTTTCGTCTAAAGTCAAACGACTTGACGGATTTTCTAACGTTTTGTTAGTAAAGTAAGGTACAGTGAGTTGACTGTAAGAAAAATCGGTTGAGTGACCCACTTGTAAGTTGACTTATAGTACAGTGACCAAATAAGCATTTAACCCAAATCAATATGATTACTGATTCATAATAAGGAAGAAGGTTTATAGAAATTTTTATTTCACCAAATTCAAGTGAATCAAGTCCTATTCACTCTATATATTGGTTCATAGTCCAAAAGACATCAGTGTTAACGCGCTGCACTCTTATATTCTTTACTCAAGTTATTTTATTTTTACTTTGTAATATGTGGGGGATTGTTGTATTTTATGTTAAATAATATATTACAAAGTTAAATAAAAAATAAATATATACATATATTATTCGGTGATGTTACCATTAAAAGAGTTTAATGTGTCAATTAAATGAGTCATAATTAATTTATTCATTGATATATTGTAACAATTCTATATATATTAAAAGTGATATTTACCGTTTATATATCAAATGAATTTTCAGCAGTAAAAGTGTTATCGTTGCCATCTTTGTTACCGTTGGCATCTTTCCTATATAAAGAAGACTAAGCTCTCTTAGTAACATCATCTCTCCTTTACTGAAAAGTAGGGGTGAGCATGGTGCGGTTTGGTGCGGTTTGAAGCTCAAACCGCACACGAAACCGCTTAAGTGCGGTTTGACAAATTTAAAACCCCACATGAAACCGTTTGTGATTGGTGCGGTGCGGTTTTGAACCGTGCGGTTTGGTTTCATTTGGTGCGGTTTCGATTTCAAAACCAATTGAAATAACAAAACCGTAAAATAGTTAACAAAATCATCTACGTAAACGTATTACGCAGTGAACACAATCATGAAGCTAATTTAGCAAAATAGTTCCAAGTATCAACAATTATATAGTTGATTAATATTATGTTATCACATTTGATTTAAGAAATACCAAGCCCACTCTTTGATTTACAAATATAATTGATACTGTTGATTCTTCATTCATTGTCCCTGCAATATCTGTCCTCTAAAATAAAATGAGGAGAATATGTTATAGTAGAGAAATTATATATACTCGTAGCAAATTTGAGAAAACATAATAATTATTTGGTGCGGTTTCGGTTTTATGCGTGCGATTTTGACTAGTAACCAAACCGAAACCATAAATTTGGTTTTTCAACCCTCCTAAAACCGCAATATACGCCGGAACTGTTGGTGCGATTTTAATTGGTGCGATTTGTGCAGTTTTTGGTGCGGTTTCGGTTCCAATTTAGTTCCTTGCTCAATTCTACTGAAAAGTATCTATATGTATTGCTACATCAGTTGGTAATCATATATCACCAAAAAGATGCTGATTCACCACCAAAAAGCTGCTGACTCTTATATCATCAAAAGGAGTTGCTATATATATTGCCTTTTAACAAAATTGCAGTCAATTTTTATATATATATTCTACCTGTACTTCCGTACGTATATATATATATATATATATATATATATATATATATATATACATGTGGTACAATTTTGAGTTTAAGAAAAATTAGAAATTGTTCCTGGGTCATTCAACTATTTCGAGTGCTGATTAGTTGGGTGAAGAGCCGTTGAATCCTGAAGTAGAATTTCGTCAGTGACCTTAGTACCGAGAAAAGTTCTTCGAGGGGTGAAATTTTTACTTAAAGACAGTGCACTACACGCCTCTGCTCAACATTATTCACTATAAATCGATAAGTATTTTTCTGCCCTTCTTTTCTTTATAGTTGAATCCTATATTTTATTCGTGTTTATCCAACAATAACTTGGCAAAAACAGTTTAATTTACCTAGAAAAAAGCATTGATGAATTGTACTATACAATCCCATCAATGTTTTGTTTAAGTAAACTAGAAAATTTTATGTGTTACCCAGCATTGTTCTTATTTTAAGGCATTCATACAACAGCTGTTTGCATTAAATTTTCAGTATATTTTCGACTATATAAACATAACTGAAAAAGTGTATTTCATAATGCCTTCAAAATAGTGTCAAGTACGTTTTTTTAAGTCGCAATAATAACATAGTGCAGCAGAGATTTATTATTTTGGATTTTAGACTACCTTCTTGTTTTAGACCTCTTTCGATACTGCTTTTACTGCTATTGTTTTCATGAAATATGCAAAGGAGAAAAATTGCACAAAAATAACATATTCCAGATGTATACATCTTTATAATGTTCTCCAAAGAGATGCAATCTGAGAAATAAACCAGCCATTCTTATAAATAAAGATGTTAATGTGTACAAACAAAAGAACAAAGAAAAGAAGACATCGTCGCACAATTAAATATCAACCCATTTCAAAACCAAGAACACCACACTGCCTATCAAGATTTCACAACATTTACCTATTTTTCGACGGGGAATTATTAATCCAAGCATGCATGATTCTGATGAATGAGAGAATTCCGTCCAACTATTGTATATAGCAGGAGCCTGGTTCTTCCGGGGAAACTCGCCCAGGGCCGGCCAATGGAGCAGCAGCAACTCCTCTTTGATTCAACAAACACCGAAAGTGTGCTAACCTTCCAGTTACTTGTCTTGGATCCTTAGCTAGTTGATCATAAGGTGTCCACAACCTCTCTTCATTGAAGAAAAAGGAGACCATAAGGAAAAATGAATTTTATGAACATCAATTTAATTTAAATAGCGACAAAAAAACTCCCAATAAATTATGATACTAATGCCAATTAGGAAAGAGGTTTTGAGAGCTGCAATTCTAATTACTAAACAACTGTATTAATATGCAGAATATCATGATGTCGAAAATGACACATTATTCAAATTTCTAACTTGGTTTATATTCTTATTAACATTGTGCTAAACATAACCGAGATGTCCAGGAGAAAGATAGAAAGTCAAGTGCAACAGCAAATCTGTTGCCAACACATTGTGATATACCAACCTCTTGTTCTCTTTTCTCCTTAAACTTTTACCAGTATGCACAAAGGCACATGGGAATGCATATGAGAGTAGAAATGAAATTATTGGCCCCATCTATATGATACAGGTTGTATTGTTCAATGAGTAAGGAACACCGAGCCTTCCATTACCAGGTTTAGTTAACTTGCACATGGAAGATTTGATAGCAGTTGCAATACTAGGTGAACACGCACAAATATTGAGTGCTTTTCAAAACATAAACAATAGTGTTCTATAAAAACAAATTTGTTGATTTAAAAGTACTCAACCACAGTTAATGGTGAAAAATTGGTGTGATGTGATAACTCAATGAAAACGAAGCTAGCTATTAAGCCTTATTTATTTCTTGTTTAGCATATTACAAGACCATTCATAGCATTTACAACTTGCATTATCAATTTTGACAACATATTATTCTTTCCCGGAAAAGATTACAACTTGTTCATGTTTCTTCTTTTAATATATTTACAACTTATCAAAAAAAAATGATTAAAATGAGTACCTGCAGCGGCCGCAGCACGGGGCCATATTGTTTGTTCAATATCTGATCCATCAATATGTTCACCCCACATGCATACCTCACCCCCGATAACTAATTTCTGTCTCGCAGGGATAGTGATGTTTGTGAGGGGTTCATACATATAGAACTCCTGCCATGTGGTATCCAAGTGATCCAAATACCACTTATCCTGGTTACTTACAATGCACCTCAGCCCAGCTGCAACCGCTCGCTCAGCAACACCACCCCCAAGCCTGTCAAAGAGGTTGCAAGTATAAAAGAACAGATATCACATCATTTCGGGATTTATTATGGTTTTACTTTTCTTTTTCCATTTACTTTCTTTTAGCAAAGTGAAGATTTAAAGAATAGATATCGCAAGAACTATCCGCGCTATAAAATTTACTCAGTTTGTACGAGGCAAGATGCAACAATGATGAGTGGGTTTCATACCTATGAATTAGATACCTTTTAAACCTAAGATATTACTACTTCGGGTATTTTTAGGAGCATTATTACGTGTTTGCATTGGTTTTGTGCAGGGATAAGCTGGGAGGACAAGAACAAAGGAATAAGTGCAAAAGGAAAAATCTGCAGAAAATTCATGAACCTCGCCGGGGCGCAAAATTTGTGTTGGGAAAGCTCGCCTAGGCACAGGTTCGCAGGGGCGCAGTTTGCAAGGCTGAAATGTGCGCCGGAGCGAGGTTTGTGGCAGACAACTTAAAGTTTCCTTGTTCATGGAGATATTTGGCTGAGGGATTTGGAACGCGATTAGAAGAGTATAAAAGGCAAATAGAGGGGCAGAGAGGATATAATCTTGGACATTAACAAACCCTAACCTTGGGAGATCACACGTTGAAAAATTGAAGCGAGGCTAAAGGCACGAAGAACGCAAGGCGAGATTGGAGAAGAGTAGCACTAAACTTTCAATTTCTATTCTCTTTCTTCATCTCTTCTTTGTTTTCAGGATGCTAGTAACTTTGTGAATGATAGTTCTTTATTTATCTATGATGAACTAATTTACTATTTAAGTCTACAATGGAGCTTATTGTGTAACTGAGAATTGACATGCGTCTATATTAGTTTATTGAGACTATTTCCAGATTATTTACTATGGCTTATGCTTAATAATGTTTTTGCTTGATCACCAATTACTTGTTATTCCATATGAACTCGAGAGATAAAATATGGAATTACACTACTACAAAACAGTAAATAGATGACATTTAATAGACAACGTTTTTATAAAAAACGTTGTGGTTTAGTTTTCCACAACGTTTTTTTGAGAAAATGTTGTGGTTTGATATACAAAAGCATTGTGTATTTGAAAGGGGTAATTTTTTGTTTCAAAGTGATAACAGTTTTTTAAAGAAAACGTTGTCTTTTAAAAAAACACGGAGGGCTGATGCGCGCTACTACCTCTCGACTCTGATTTTCTCTTCTCTACGTGCCCATGTTCATTAGGGCCCATATCCATTTCTTCAAGCAAATTACTCCGGTTCTCGCTCTCTCTGGTCGATCTAGGATTCAATTTCTACAAAAATAACTGGTCGATCTGGGATTCAATCGCGCGATACTGCCTCTCGCGCTCTCGCTCTCTCTCTCTCTGGTCAAGCAAATTACTCTTTTTGCAGATGAAACCCTTTTGTGTGGAAGAAAGGCAGGTTTACCTCGGAGAGTTACTGAATTTTGGCTTCAACAGGGGAAAGTTTAGGGGTTCTGCTGGGGTACCATCTGGTGTAACTGGAATAGGCTTCACTTCCTTCTTAAGCTCATTAATCTCAGTCTGAATTTTCCGAACTCTCAAGTACAAACAAGGTTTATTACTTTCATTGTAATCTGTGACTTACATCTCTAATGCTTGATTTCATTTGATGCAGGATTCTTATAACTTATAGAGATGGATTCTTATAAATGGCAAATTTTTGTTGAATTTGCCATTTATTTGGTACAAAAAATATCAGTACTAAATACTAATCAGGTAATACTTCCATGGACCCTAACTAATTTCTTACTTTCATCATTATATGGTAGGTTCTGCTAGTTTAAAGTTGTCATTGGATGGATTTTGTTGGCACTTGCGGGAGAAGGTAAAATAGGTTAGATCAAGTGCCATTTTAGGTTAAACATCAACTTGGAACCATAATGTACTACTGTATAGTTGCCACCATAATATGGAGTCTCATATTTGAAATTCCATCTCAATTGCTCTGACTGAATCAGCATATAAATGTACCTTAAGTTAAAAAAAAATTGCCGGTTCAAGTTGTCAGAACTAGCACTACTCAATATCATAATCATAATAATGTTCCCGTAGAATGCTAAATGTTGTTTGTACAGAATAGTACACTGATTTATGTTTTCTTGTTTTATCACTTCTAATTAACAGATTTTTCTGTGGCGGGAGGTTGATCTTTGGTCCTGATGCGGCATCAGTAGCTTTATCTACATTCCTGATAGGGACTCCAGCAATGGCATTTTACTTTAAAATGCTTGGGAGGATACACAAACTTGATCCCTCATATGGATATGGCGTACTGATTGCTGGAGTTATCTTCCTAGTTTTGGTAGGTTAATGAAATCTTTGGAAATTTGGAAACAGGGCCAGCAAACTATGCCAATAACAAAATTTGGAGTATATTTAACCAATAACAAAATTGGTTATTTCATATTTTTGTTATTGGCATATCAAAAATTGGTTAGTCTTCATGGTAGTTTTGTCTCTCTTATATGGGTTTTCGATCAAAAGAATATAAAATTGGAAAGGAAGTTAATTGTGAATTTTGTAAGATATGGAATAATGCTCTTTTGGCCTGTTGAGTAGGCTGGAGACACTTATAAAATTTAGATTATTTATGTTGGGGGCTCATTGTATTGTGTTGCATGGCAAGCAGAGGTATGTTGGGCATATTAAATGTATGGTAAAAGATGACCTTGTACTTCTATCAGAAACTATGTGACTAAACTAAACGTGAGTTAGATGTGTCTTCAGTACCTAAATATGTGTTTCTTACAAGCTTCTGGGTAAATATGTAACACTTATGTCATAACTCCATACAATGAGTATCCTCAGTTGCTTGGCTTACTCTTGAAATTGCTGAACGGTGAACTGGCATGGTCTACCAGGCGAGAAGTGTTGAAGGTAGCTGCAAACTAAACTGAGTGTTTCTTTTTCCTTTTTTCTCTTTGGTTATCTGAGTGGCTTAGTCGCTCTGGGATTCGTTTTCTCTGGTTATCTGAGTGGCGGAGTCGCTCTAGTTCTCTGATTTGTTTCCTCAAAGGTAAGTTCTAAGTTGGGTGTGTTAATTTTTACTTCAAGTTGTGATTTCAATCTTAAAATTTGTCCTCTTTTCAGTATGATTTGTAATGCCTCTGCGAATGTAACAGTCTGTGCACGATTCAGACCTTTGAGTTCAAAAGAAAGAAGAGACGATGATGATTCTGTTTGCATTCAAGGAATCGACATTGATAAAACAATCTGTTAATCTGATAGTTTGTGTAATTCAACTTCTTTTCATTATTACATTTCTCTCTCAGGGACCTTTTTGATTTATCAAAGGACAACATACAGATAAAGGAGCATAAAATGCAAGGAATATTGTTGTGTGGGGTAACAGAGGTGACTTTTCCTTTCTTTCATTTGACAATATTGTTGCTTAATCTTAATTTAGATGGTGTGTAAACATATATTTGTAGACATGCTTTTGGTTGGATATTTACCTTTTATACGTAAACCTCAACCGACGAAGTCTATTGACGGTAGTAACATACATTTTGAGTTTTCTCTGTAAGTTTGAAAACCATCTTCATCCTCCGTGGCTATCCTACCATCATCAAAACACACGAGCACTGAAGATGGACTCGGACTAAAGAAATGTCTGTTTTCAACACAAATGCGCTTTATATTGTTACCAACTTGGTTTGGACCCAAAATGTAAGACCCCAACTTTTATGAATAAAGATTTAATTTTCTTTATATATTATTTCGAAATAGTAAGGTGTTGACTTGATAAATATGAAAGTTATGGGTGAAATGTGCAAATATTTTTTAAAATGAGCAAGTGGTTATAAAATATTCTTGTTGTCGGGGAATATTCGTTTGGTCGTGGAATATTCTTGTTGTCGGGGAATATTCGTACGACGGCGCAGCTATTTGTGGGCCCCCACAACGGAATAACTGTCGGATATAGAAAGCGACAGAAATAACTTTTTACAAGATAACGGCGTGGTTGTTACCGTTAGTACTGTTGAAATACCCGGTGGTTAAAATACAGTACGCGGTGGTGCGCAGTAGCACACGGTATTGCACAGTATTTCGAATTATTGAGTCTTACGTGAGAAGGAACCTACTCAATTATTGTTACAGTATTTACTGTTCAATATTTTATATTATTGACTCAATAATTGCTACGTTGATATTTTATATTATTGACTCAATAATTGCTGCATTGATATTTTATTGACTCAATAATTGCTACGTTGCTATTTTTTTATGATTGATTCAATAATGGCTACAGTGGATATTGTGTAGTATTGATTCAATAATTGTCATTGCACAGTATTTCACGTTATCAACTCAATAATTCATATTATTTGAATAATATTATTAGATAGCATTATTGACAATGTCTAAGGAAGTTCTGTCTAGGAGGGGTTATTTAATTGCGCGCCAGTAAGGAGAAGTCCTTATCGGAAGGCCCCCTCTGTCCTGGGAACGACCTGGTTGTTAATATTGTAATTCTATAATATTATTTGTGAATAATTAATTATTGATTTATATGATAAGGAAATATTTATTTTGTGGATATAAAAGAAGGAATTTGTGCTGATGTGTTTTTATCAGTATTTTGGTGTGAAAAATCATCCGTTTATGGATTTCGGATAGTTTATGTTTGGAATTTGGAAAAACTTCCTTCTGAAAAGTTGTAGAGAATTAAATTTCCTATGAAAGGACATAGAATTGGTATTTTTCTGACAAAGGGGCTATTTGTTATGAATTATTGAAGTTTTGGAAAATAAATATTTTTTAAATAAAAGGTGGGCCCCACTTTTGTTGGTTTGTTGAAAAATCAGAATTTTTGGGCAGCAGCCAGGCGGCGGAAGAAAAAAAAAATATTATTTTATTATTTTAGTCTCCTTTGGCATTCTAAGCTTTTCCTATAAATAGGGTGCTTAGGTTAGAATTAAAAATCACACCAGAAATCAGAAGTTTTCTCCCTCTATAATATCGAGCGTATTTTTGTGAGTATTTTAATACTTTGAGTATTAGCATTCAGTGCAAGTTTCTTTCGAAATTATATCCGATATTCCAGCCAGAAGTACTATTATTTTGAGGTAAGGGATGTTATTTCTTTCGTAAATGATGTTATTCTTCTCAATATCATTATACAAAAATATTGTCATGGATTTTATGTTGAAATTCTTACTTTTTTCGTCGGGGTTACTATTCACAGTATACGGCACTATTCACGTATACGGCACTATTCACGGGAAAATTTATTTTTCTTCTATTTGTCCAAATTGTTTGTTAAGGTTACTATCTGTGATTGTATCCAAGTTTTGGGCTTTATTCTTGAATTTTGCTCCACAAAGTATTATTATGGATTATTCTTGAATTTGGATAAACTAAAATACGAATATTTGATCTTTGTCTTTTATCTCACTGGATTCGTTCTTTAAAATATTTTTCATCATCCTCAGTCCTAAAAGATGAATGATTACTTGATGAATATCTTTGGCCTGTAGAGCAAAGATGAATGATTACCTGATGAATATCTTTGGCCTGTAGTGCAAAGATGACAGGTGTTGAGATGAACATGACTACTGATGATGCAAATGAATATCTTTGGCCTGTAGTGCAAAGATGAATATTTGATTTGAGATATATATTGATTGATGTTACAGGGATAAAATATTGGTGATGGACTTTTAAATCATAGAAGATAGTAGACTTCATTCTCTGCTTAACTCTTCTGATGATTTGTTATTTCCGCTGCGAATATTGATCTAAAACTTGTTGTCCATAATATTTTATCTGAACTGTTGAAGACTAACGATAATTTATTTTTCAGTATCTTAGTCATAATATTCTTTACTGGGCTAGTTGAGCTCACCCTTTTCATCTGTTGTCCTCTTCAGGAAATGAGAATGTTGCGGGGACTAGTCGGGGGACAGAGTGATGGTCCGAGTTAGAGCAGTAGTAGTCCTCACTATTTCTGATAAATAGTGTGATAATAATTGTAATGAGGACTTAGTTTGAATCTTAATATTTTCTACATATTTGTATTGAGACTCACAGTTGTGTGGTCGTATTTTGCACGACCGTATGATATAAAGTTTGTATTTGAATTCTGTACCATGTATTTGACGACTCAGAATGGGTTGGGTTGAATGGACCTATTCTGGGGGCGTCACAGTTGGTATCAGAGCTTAGGGATATGATCTCTGTCGGAGATCGGGGAATAGAACTAGGAGGGGAGAGACGAGTAAATCCTTCTCTAGGGTGTCCTACCTAAGCTTATGTGGTATTTAATTGGTCAGTCGGAGCATAGGGTTAATATGTGATATGTTGACTTGTTTAATTAACCCTTGTTTTATGGCAGTATTTGAGAATGGCAGCTGAGAATGTTAACAACGAAGTGAATGAGACCGTGGAGACACCTTTAATCACCAACCAGGATAATGTGATGACATCAGAAGAAGAAATTAGAAATATCCATGTGGTGAGTGAAGAATTAATAGTTGCACCCGAGCTAGTCGCAGAGGTAGCAGCTGAGAGTGAGGAAGAAGAGGAACCTGAGGAGGAGTATTTATTAGGAGAACTTTATGATCAAAATGTAGAACTGCAAAATCGTATTCTTGAGTTAGAAGAGCAGGGTGAAGAACGACAGACAGCCATGGAACAAAGGGATACAATAATTCAAGAAAGGGATATAGAAATTCAAGATTTTGCTAC
The DNA here is from genome assembly GCA_020205555.1 of Panax stipuleanatus. Classification (NCBI taxonomy): domain Eukaryota; kingdom Viridiplantae; phylum Streptophyta; class Magnoliopsida; order Apiales; family Araliaceae; genus Panax; species Panax stipuleanatus. The sequence continues at coordinate 66,116,259 of CM035126.1, forward strand.
TCGTTATGCGAGGCTTGAACGGAAGTTCTCTCTGGCAGAACATATGATATTAGAGCTAGAATCTGAAAATGCAAATGTCAACGATCAGCTGAAAGAAGAAGCAACGGAACGAGTGAGAATTGAAGATGCATGGGTAAAAGCCGCACGACGCGTTGATATTTTAGAAAGAGACGTCCGATCTAAGAAGGCCAAAATAGACGAAATGGATTTTACTTTTTGGGACAGCGATTGGTAGAATCAAACATCGAGTTTGGAATTACCCTATGCATAGCGGTCAACCCCAATTCGATATGGATCGAAGAGTAATGATTCAGATCATGGATCAGGAGTGTGACGAAGCAGTTGAGGGTGGAATGAGCTGTATAGCAAAGTCAAGACCAGTTGGGATAGTGACACCAAAGACTGTCCCAGACAAATTAAAGTCGGTGATTCCATGAAGAGCATTTGTCGTGACAGCCCAAAACGCGAGGAATCCACACGAGGTGATTACGGGTAAGCTGATCATAAACTCTTGCGAAGTTTATACCTTGTTAGATACCGGTGCTACCCATTCCTTTATTTCACCTGCTTGTGCTCAACGTTTGAACTTGACTTCTGATAAATTAGACTTTGACTTATCTGTTGAAACTCCGTTAGGAGAAACCTTTGTTACATCTACAGTTTATAAATCTTGCTTGATTCAGATTGGTACCCTTACCTTACCTGTTGATCTTATATCTTTGAAAATACTTGCATTTGACGTGATTTTAGGAATTGACTGGTTAACCACTTACCATGCCAAAATTGATTGTTTTCGTAAGGTTGTTAGTTTTCATATTCCTAATCAACCTGTTGTGCGAATCCAAATCACCAAACCACTAAAATCAGTCAATATCATTTCAAGTCATAAAGCTATTCGTTTATTGAAAAACGGATGTCAAGCTTTCTTAGCTCATGTCACTGATCTAAATCAGAATACATCAGATTTGAATGATATTTCGTTGTTAATGAGTTTCCTGATGTATTTCCCGAAGAACTTCCCGGTCTACCCCCAGAACGTGAAGTTGAATTCTTTATTAACCTTGAGCCCGGTACAAAGCCCATTTCTAAAACCCCATATCGAATGGCTCCTATTGAACTTCAGGAGTTAAAGGTCCAATTACAAGAGTTGTTAGATATCGGTTTTATTCGTCCTAGTGCGTCTCCTTGGGGTGCTCCTGTTTTATTCGTAAAGAAGAAAGACGGGAGTATGCGACTTTGCATTGACTATCGGGAGTTGAACCATGTCACCATCAAGAATAGGTATCCGTTACCTCGTATTGATGACCTGTTCGACCAGTTGCAAGGAGCGCAATTCTTTTCAAAGATCGATCTTCGTTCTGGATATCATCAGTTGAAGATTAAAACTGAGGATATTCCAAAGACTGCTTTCAGAACACGATACGGGCATTATGAGTTCTTAGTCATGTCTTTTGGATTGACTAATGCTCCTGCTAGCTTTCATGGATATGATGAACCGTGTATTTAAGGAGTATTTAGATCAATTCGTTGTTGTCTTTATTGATGACATTCTCATCTATTCTAAAAGCCGTGAAGATCATGAACACCATTTGAAGTTGGTACTTCAAAAGCTTCGTGAGAACAAGCTATATGCTAAGCTGAAGAAATGCGAGTTTGGCTTGAGGAAGTAGCATTCCTTGGGCACGTGGTATCGAAACGTGGAGTATCTGTGGACCCGCGAAGATTGAAGCAATACAAAGCTGGGAGCAACCTAAGTCGGTGACCGAAGTACGAAGCTTTCTGGGCTTAGCTGGTTACTATCGGAGGTTTGTAGAGGGATTTTCTCGAATCGCTACTCCATTAACTCAGTTGACTCGGAAAGATACAAAATTCGTTTGGAGCGAGGAATGCGAGAAGAGCTTCCAAGAGCTCAAGAGGAGACTTATTTCGGCACCTGTTCTGACAATAACCATCTGGTTTGGATGGATTTATTAGTTACAGCGATGCCTTTCGGGCAAAGGGTTAGGATGTGTTCTCATGCAACATGGGAAAGTCATAGCCTATGCCTCGCGACAACTCAAAGAATATGAGAGGAATTATCCTACTCATGATCTATAGTTGGCAGCAGTCGTTTTCCCCCCCCCCCCCTGCGCGTTGAAGATCTGGAGACATTACTTGTACGGAGAGAAAGTGGAGATTTATACGGATCATAAGAGCCTTAAATATTTCTTCACTCAGAAGGAACTCAACATGCGGCAACGACGTTTGGCTTGAGCTGTTGAAAGATTACGATCATACTATCCAATAGCATCCTGAAAAAGCGAACGTGGTAGCTGACAGTTGAGTAGAAGATCATATGTGGGAACGAGTGCGATGATGTCAAGTATACGCGTAGAACCAGCTTTGCTTGATAAAGTTAAAGCTGCTCAAGCTACAGATGCGGAGCTGATGAAGATGAAGAAGAAGGTGCAAGAAGGTGCAATTCCAGAAGCAAGAATCGATGAAGAGGGAATACTTCGAGTCAACTCCAGACTTTGTGTTCTAACGATTCGACTTGAAGTATAGAATCATGATGGAGGCACAAACACACCGTTTACAATCCATCCTGGGAGTACTAAAATGTATCGTGATCTTCGACATACATTTTGGTGGGCAATATGAAGAGAGAGATCGCGGAGTTCATCTCGAGATGTTTAACTTGTCACGTGTAAAGGCGGAGCATCAAGTGCCGAAGGGTCCATTGCAACCACTGGAGATTCCGAAATGGAAGTGGGAACACATTACGATGGATTTCGTTACGGGTCTTCCAAGGTTTCTCAAGGCTTAGATGCGATTTGGGTATTGTTGATAG